>JAWPEG010000010.1:26360564-26421648 GCA_035771395.1 Myotis vivesi
CCCCCCCCCCCCCCCCGGAAGCCAGCCCGAGGCACTCAGGGCCGCGTGCTCTTGGGGAGCCCCCGCAGAGGCCCTGAGTGCAGGATGTGATGCCGACCTTTCCTCTCTCGCAGCCATGCCCTTCGCGTTCTGCACGAGAGAGAAGCTCCCGTGGACGGAGTTTGCCGAGTCAGCCGAGGACGGGCCCACCACCAGATTCTGCCAGAAGGTAGGACCTCACCTGCTGCCCTGGCATCAGCTGCCAGACACGTGCGGGGCGCCGAGTGAGGCCACAGCCGCTAGGCGTGGCCCTCGCCAGGGGAAGGCACCTGCCTGCTGCTTGTTTTGCCAGCTCAGATTAGATAAGGCTACTTACTGTCCTTTGATAAAAGTGGTACTTTCCCTTAAAATCATGGCGTTTCGGAGCCAGAAGAACCCCTAATGGCTTATTCAGGTGAGGGAGCTTCAGCCAGGGGAGGATGGGTGACCGGGTGACCCTGTGGCAGGCTCTGTAGCGGCACGTGGCCGAGCTGGCACGCGGGGGCCAGGGACAAAGTGGACCCTTCAGCACTCCGCTGGTCCGCCTGTTGTCTGCCTGGGTTATGTAAGCCCCTCCGCATGCCCCGTCTTCCTCTGTTAAAAACTGCCCTTCATTTTTCTTGATTAAAACCTCATAAGACGTGTTGTAGGGTCTCATTTATATGAAATGTCCAGAATAAGCAAATCACAGAGGCAGAAAGCAGATTAGTAGTTGCCCGGGGCTGGACAGCGAGGGGGTGGAGAGCGACTGCTACTGGGTCTGGGGTTCCCACTTGAGGTCGTGAGAATGGGCCACCATTAGATTGTGGTGGCGGCCACACAGCTCTGAGTGTGCACTGAAGACCACCGAGGGGCACGCTGTGGAAGAACGGATTTTATGCTCCGGGAATGGGGTCTTCGTGAAACTGCCACCCCAGGCGCCCTTACGGTGCAGAGGTTACAGGTAGGAGTTCATCCCCCTGAGGAGAGGCCAAATGCCTCTCATTCTCAACAGAAAAGAATCCTCTCCTTCCTCCACATCCCATTCCGGAGTGTCTACGCATCTTGGGGGGTTTTCCAAGCAGAACTGAAATCATGGTGAATCTGTCAATACCTCGTTGTGATTCCAATGATTGCAATGATTGGCTAGAGTTGAAGACAAATGATTGGCTGGGGCTGTTCATCCCACCGGTCATCAGGTCCTGATGATGTTCTTATTTGAGACAAAGGAATTCAGTATCAGAGAGCCTTTCTATGAATATCTATACAAAGTAAGATGATTATTCCTTTATTTTTTATTGTATTAAAAACACATAACATGGAATTTACCATCTTAATTCTATTTAAGTGTCCAACTCAACATATACACTCTTCGTGCTGTGAATAAATCTCCAGAACTTTCCCATCTCGTCAATCTGAAACTCGGTTCCCATTGAACACCTCCCCTCCGCCCGCAGCCATTGGTAGCTGTGGTTTCCCTTTCTGCTTCCAGTCTGACTACTGCAGATACTGCACAGACGTGGACTCACACGGTGCATGTTTGTCCTCTTGCAACTGGCTTATTTCACTTAGCGTGATGTCCTCGGGGTTTACCCATGTTGTAGCGTTGTTCAGAACCCCCTTCCTTTTTAAGACTGAATAGTACTCCATGGTGTGGCCATACCCTTCACCCACAGGCGGGCAACTGGGCTGCCTCCACCCTTTGGCTGTGGTGAATAGTGTTGCTGTGAACCGTGGGGGTGCGAATAGCTTTTCGAGACTCTATTTTCCATGTTCTGGGGCTCCACCCAGAAGTGGAATTGCTGGATCCTGTGGTAATCCCATGTTTTTAATGTTTGAGGGACCGCCATGCTGTTTGCACAAGGGCACACCATTTCACATTGCCCCCAGCAGTGCACAAGGACAGCAATCGCACCCGTGTCCCTGAGCTCGGGCCTCGGGGCCGCACGGGCATTCCGTCCTCCCAACGCCAAGTGCTGGCTCTGAACCGAGGCCCGTTATCTGGAAGAAGCACTGAATTATTCAGTAGGAACCCACGGCCATTGATTGGAAAGTCTCTCCCTTTCCCAGCTGGCAAAGAAGCACAATATGGTGGTGGTCTCGCCCATCCTGGAGCGGGACGGAGAGCACGGGGACGTGCTGTGGAACACGGCCGTCGTCATCTCCAACTCCGGCGCTGTCCTGGGCAAGACCAGGAAGAACCACATCCCCAGAGTGGGCGACTTCAACGAGGTGAGCCGCCCTCCCACGGCCAGCCCAGCCTGCTTGCTCACCCTCGCCCAGCTCAGGGGGTCTTTCTGTCCAGTAGTTCTGTGCCAGGTGGTGTCACATCATGTGACGCTAGCGCACAGAGGGGCTGCAAGGCTCCGGGGCCTCCCCATATAGCCCTGCATCGCATGAGTACTTAGGATTCGGGGGTTAGGGGACTCCTGGGAGAGTCCAAAACACCTTTAGCACAGAAGCTTTTTATTTTATTTTTTAATATCACCTGATCTGGTTCCTGAAATTCTCCTTTGAAATAAGTAGTAGGTAAATTAAACCAAAACCAATCGTGCACAAATGGGAGCCAATCCCGGCAGCCGCTTGCAGGCTGTGAGCTCCCTGCCTTTCACGCTCTGTCCTTGTGTGGAGGGCGGGGTTCTTGTCTCTGCTCATGTGGGAATGGAGTGAGCCACTGTCACACGCTGGTAACACTGGGCAGATGTGTGCGTCTCTGCACACGTGTCAGGCCGGGCCTCGTGCCTGAGATCAGGGGCTGTCACGGGAGCTGTTCTGATTGGTTAATGCTAATCGGTGGGTTGGTAGGATGGAGAGGGTGGGCCTACGAAGGAGGGACACATGAACTCCAACTAGAACCCAAGATCTGAAGTCTGAGCAGCTGTTCCGGCTGCCGCGGCCCCAGTCCACCGGGACCCTCCCTGACTGTGGGGGCCCAGCCGCTCTTGGCTGGTCACACAGAGGAGGAAGGATCCGCAGGGCCAGCGAGGCCCCCGGGGTGGGGAGTGTTGGGGGTGGGGGGAGGCACAGCGTTGCTCAGTGACAGCTGGATGGGGCAGGACGATGTGCCCTCGCCTGTTTACCCTGGATTAATCGTTAGCTCTGGAGATAGAAGGGCTGGTCTCCACGCCCCAGGATCTGCGTCGGCGTCCACAGTGGGCACACCCCGGTCGCTGCCCCTGCTGCGTGTCGAAACGGATGGGAGGGAGAGGTCGGCTTAGGACCCCGGCCCACCCTCTGCCCCCCACAGCGCTGTCCATGACAGTGCCCAGGTCCAGCACCCACTGGGCGGGGGTGGGGGGTGGGGGAGGGAGAGATGGCAGGATGGCCTCCCGCCTGGCTGCCTGTAGGGACCCCACAGCCTGCGCAGGGAGCCCAGGGACGTGGCGGGGATGAGCCCTCTCAGGGCAGGAGTTCCAGGCTCAGGCTGGCCTTCGTGAGCGGGCAGGTCACGTGCCCACTGAGGCTCCCACCTTCCCCCCCGCCGGGTTGGGAGGGGGGGGTCCTCTTGATGAGCTCGGGTCCCTTCAGCTCTAACCTTCTTTATTTTTTAAATATATTTGTATTGATTTCAGAGAGGAAGGGAGAGGGAGAGAGAGGGAACATCAATGATGAGAGAGAATCTTCGATCGGTGGCCTCCTGCACGCCCCACACTGGGGGTCGAGCCCGCAACCCGGGCCTGTGCCCTTGACCGGGAATCGAGCCGTAACCACTGAGCCACACCGGCCGGGCTCTAACCTTCTTTATAGGAACATGTGACTGGTGAGGACATTGACCAGCTCACATTAACACTGACCAGACCTCAACCTTTTGTTGCACCGAGACCGAGACCTCACCAACGCTGGGCCTTGAGATACTGAGGGAAGTTGCTTGGGGTGTTTTTCTGACGTCACAAAAGAAACTGGCGCGATTATGTCGGGTTCTCTGTGCTTTGTTTGTTTTGGAGACATTGGAATTTCAAACTTAAAGGTGAGCCACACGCCGAGGGGCACTTCTGAAGGACTGGCGATATTTGTTTTTTTTCTGCCGAGTCTTAGGACAGGGAACTCTCTCAGCTCAGAGGCTTCAGCACATGGCCCGGCTGGTGGGGCTCGGTTGGTTGGAGCATCGTCCCATGGACCAGTCAGGGCACAGGCGCAGGCTGTGGGCTCCATTCCTGGCCAGGGTGCGTGCAGGAGGCAGCCGGTGGGTGTCTCTCTCTCTCTCCCTCTAAAAGGGAAACAGATCCAGCCCCGGCCTTTGTCTTCCAGTCCACCTACTACATGGAGGGGAACCTGGGCCACCCCGTGTTCCAGACACAGTTCGGGAGGATCGCGGTGAACATCTGCTACGGGCGGCACCACCCCCTCAACTGGTTCATGTACAGCGTCAACGGGGCCGACATCATCTTCAACCCCTCGGCCACCATCGGGGCGCTCAGGTTCCCGGGCAGCGGGCATCTGGAGGGACTGGGGTGCTCAGGTTCCCAGGCAGCGGGCATCTGGAGGGACTGGGGCACTCAGGTTCCCGGGCAGCGGGCATCTGGAGGATTGGGGCACTCAGGTTCCCGGGCAGCGGGCATCTGTAGGGACTGGGGCGCTCAGGTTCCCGGGCAGCTGGCATCTGGAGGGACTGGGGCGCTCAGGTTCCCGGGCAGCGGGCATTTGGAGGGTCTGGGGCGCTCAGGTTCCCAGGCAGCGGGCATCTGGAGGATTGGGGCACTCAGGTTCCCGGGCAGCGGGCATCTGGAGGGTCGGGGGCGCTCAGGTTCCCGGGCAGCAGGCATCTGGAGGGTGTGGGGCGCTCAGGTTCCCGGGCAGTGGGCATCTGGAGGGACTGGGGCGCTCAGGTTCCCGGGCAGCGGGCATCTGGAGGATTGGGGTGCTCAGGTTCCCGGGCAGCGGGCATCTGGAGGATTGGGGCACTCAGGTTCCCGGGCAGCGGGCATCTGGAGGATTGGGGCGCTCAGGTTCCCGGGCAGTGGCATCTGGAGGGTCTGGGGCCCTCAGGTTCCCGGGCAGCGGGCATCTGGAGGATTGGGGTGCTCAGGTTCCCAGGCAGCGGGCATCTAGAGGATTGGGGCGCTCAGGTTCCCGGGCAGCGGGCATCTGGAGGATTGGGGTGTTCAGGTTCCCGGGCAGTGGCATCTGGAGGATTGGGGCCCTCAGGTTCCCGGGCAGCGGGCATCTGGAGGATTGGGGCCCTCAGGTTCCCGGGCAGTGGCATCTGGAGGGTCCTTGGAGGTGGTTTGGGGAACAGGCAGGTGCCACCACCAGGATGTCTAACAAATCTGAGCCCGGGGCCTGTGCGTTGTGTGTTCAGCCAGCTTTTCCGTGACACGGAGAACACACCCAAGGCCACATGCCCATCGCAGCCCCCTCAGGGCTGCCCTCTGTGCGGTGCTGCTACACTTGAGATGATAAGAACCCCCCACTCACCCCCTTCGTCGTCAGGATTGAAAACCCTTCTCCAGGGCCAGGGCAGGGGGTGTCTGGCCAGCGTCAGCTCCTCCCGCCACAGCCCCAGTCTCTTTTCTGCGTCACCCAGTGCACGGAGGGCAGGCACCTGGGCAAAAAGCAAGCGAGGGAGTCGGAGCGGAGGGTCCTTAACGCCAGCCCGCGGCTCTGAACCTTGTCTTCTTGTTCATCCTCACCTGAGGGAATTTTCCCATTGATTGTAGATCATGGAAGGGAGAGGGAGAGTCAGAGAGAAACATCGATGTGAGAGACACACATCGATGGGTTGCCTCCTGCACACGCCCCACCAGGGCCCAGTCCAGGGAGAAGCCTGCAACCGAGGATACGTGCCCTTGACTGGAATCGAACCCGGGACCCTTCGGTCCGCAGGCTGATGCCCTATCCACTGAGCCACACCGGCCAGGGCTTGCCGTGCTTTTCCGATGAACTGGGTCACTCTGATGGTCACACGCAGCCCGTGTGGTGGAAGCTCTGCCACGGACGTGCGCTCATCAGAAAGCCACCGCCCCAGCCACCTCCCCTCCCCACCCCGGACTGCGGTTCGCCTCCCCCTCTGAGTATTTTTAGGGGCTCGCGGAGCCGTGCTGGGAACGCGGCTGATGTCCCCACGGCCCCGCTGGGCTCCCACGAACCCCCAGCTTCCTTTCCCTCGCTCGTTGCGAGAGCCCGAGTGTGCCGCCAGCTGTGGGTTTGAGTCCTACGCAGCACATCCTCCCCGGAGAATTGCAAGGGAGACGTTGTATGCCGCTCGCCCTGCGACTGTCTGTGTCATCCCTGCAAATGTCACTTACGGGCGTGTTTCTGTAAAGATCCTTTCTTCAAAGTTCTGTCAGCTCCGCTTAGCAGCTGGGGAGAAGCAGCAAATGAGCCCCTCAATCAAGCCGGCGATTGTTGTCTGCCAGCCGCGTGAGTCCTGAGCACGAGGCTGAGACAGCGCCGCCCCCTCCGCCTCCTCCCGGTTTAAACCAGGTGCTGCCGACGGGAGAAAAGGTTCCGGGCGCTCAGCTCCCATCGCTCAGTCTTTCCGAGCGGGCATCACGCCCGTCAATCCTGAACCTCCGCGATGCTCCTCAGACAGGAGATCATTAGCGGCCTGCGTGGCTCAGGAGTTGAGCATCAACCCAGCAACCAGGAGGTCACGCCTCGATTCCTGTCAAGGGCACAGGCCCGGGTTGTGGGCTCGATCCCCAGTGTGGGGCATGCAGGAGGCAGCTGGTCAATTATTCCCTCTCATCATTGATGCTTCTCTCTCTCCCTCTCCCTCCCTCTCTGAAATCAATAAAAATATTTTTTTAAAAAAAAAAAAAAAAGAGAGAGAATCAGCGACCAGCAGGCCCACTGAGCTCCGTGCCTCACTGTGGTTGGTGGCCGGAGGAGGACAGGGTCTCTGGTTGGGGCCATGTCCCCTCCCCGTGCAGGGGCTGGGCTGAGGGCAGCCACAGCTCAGCTGCTCTGGTGGCTGCCTCCTTCCTGGGCCACTAGGAGAACAGGGAACCTCTGCTTAGACGCTCGGGGTTCGGAAGAGGAAACCGGAAAAGCCCTGGGAAGGGGACCCGCTCCGGGGAGGTGACGCCTGCTGCAGGACCTCGCTCCCCGGCCCTCGCTCCCTCCGGGTCCCTCCTGCCTGGCCGGACCCTCTCCATGCGCCAGGCAACACGGGGCGGGCAGGGCAGAGCCTTTGCAGGGGCCGTTTTGGGTGAGGCTCTGCCCAGCCTGGGGGGCGGGCTCCTCACCGCCCGGAGGAGGGGAGGGAGGAGAAGTAGCAGGTGTGGAGTCTGGCCTCGCAGCCCCCTCTGGAAGCTTCGTTTGCAGGGCCATTCGGTCTCTACTATCTATCTCCCTTCGAGGGGTTTTCAGAAAAGGAAACTGAGGCTCCTGCTGCAGCTGGCCTCCCTAAGGGCTGCCCGGGCCTGAGCACGGGGTCACCCACAGGCACAGCGAGTCTCCCTGGCTGTCCCCCCCCCCTCCACCCCCAAAGGCCGGGAAGGCTGGCAGCGGCTGCAGCTCGGGGCGAGCATCCGTCTGGCTGGGAAGCGGCAACCTGTTCCTCCCGTTCTTCTCTCACAGCGAGTCCATGTGGCCGATCGAGGCCAGGAACGCGGCCATCGCCAACCACTGCTTCACCTGTGCCATCAACCGCGTGGGCAAGGTAAGGCCCCGGGGCTGCTCCCGCGCCCGCAGGGGTGTGAGAGGGACAGAGCCACGCGCTGCGGGCACCTGCAGCCGGGCGGGGCAGCCTCTGCAGACGCGCTGGCCATCGGGAAGGCCGCTGTCTGCCGCCCGGGCCATGGCGCACCTCTCCTCCCGCCCCCGCTCCGTGCGCCGTGGGTCCCAGGGCCGGGAGAGGCTGTCTTGCTCTGTTACCTGTGGAGATGGCAACACATCTCTCCTCTGGTTCTGCCTGGTCTGGGTTTAGCGGAGACCGTTTGAAAGGCTCTCGCCCGCGTGCACTGAGGACCTGGTGGTTGGTTCCCTGCGGGCCCCACGCACCTGCACGGTGCCCCCGTCACACAGTAACACCCCTCCTGCTCGCCCAGAACACGGGTCAGTCTGAGAGGACCCAGGTGTCCACACGAAAGGGGTCTCACCTCTGACAACAGAGAGGAACTTGGTGTTTCTTTAACCTGCCGTGCAGTGGCCCTTAGACTTTGGCGAAGAGACAAACTCCCCGCCTCAGCCCCTCACGCCCGGGCCTCCGCGGGGTCTCCCTGCAGAGTGGCACCTCCCCGGAGGCACAAGCCAGCGCTGGGCCTGGCTGCCGGGTTCCCCGCTGGCTGGCGGCCAGGCCTGCATCCCGCCCAGGGCTGGGCCTGGGTGGGGACGTGTGATAAGCCCATTGATGGCCCCTGGGCACCCGCCAGTCCTCCCACTGCAGCGTTTCCGACTCCGCCCAGCCCGCCCGAGTGATGAACAGGGCGGTGGTGCCACCTACAGGCCCGGCTCACGGTGGTTTTGTCCGCAGGAGTACTTCCCCCACGAGTTTACCTCTGGAGACGGGAAGAAAGGTACGCTGTGTCCCTGAGCCTCCACGGGGGCTGCTGGCAGGAGGGGGCCTCGCTTCTCCCTCGTCCACAGGGGGGGGGGGGGTGCGCGCCGGGGGATGGGCAGGTAGTCCTGGGCTTGTGACCGCCTCCCTCCCCGGTGGGGACCAGAGGGGTTGGATTGGACTCCCTCCTCCCCTCCCTCGGGACTGGGATGCCAGACCCCACTTCCTCTCCTCTGTCCCTGTCGCCCACCCGCCCCCTGAGCCGTACAGGCGCCCGGTCACTGGCAGGGATGGCCTTGGGGTCCTGGAAGCCACACCGCATCTCTGCCAGGAACCCCTCCTCCCGGTCCGTCTGTCTGGCCAGGACTGTGGGGGAGAGGCCCCCTCGCTGAGGAGGGTCCCCTGGGAGGCTCGGGTGGTGCCCTGGGAGCCCGAGGTGGCGAGTGGGTTAGTTCCCAGGAAAGCCCCCCTGAAGGGCCCGGAGATCCCCTCAGGCCCGACTCCAGGCTCCAAGCCCCGCTGCCTCCCTGCAGCCGAGGGAGTGGGGCGGGGGGGATGAGGGCCCTGGGCACCTGCTCTGCCCTGGTCCCTGCGGGGCCCTGCCCTCCCCCACCTGCTGCTGGCAGGCCTGTGGGGCAGCTATCAGCCCACTTTCCTGGGGGCCAGGGCGGGGAGCGAGGGCACCGGTGACGGCTGGCGGGGCCACCACAGGAAGCGGCCACACAGGAAGCCCTGCAGAGCCCTCCGCTCCGTGGGCCGCTGAGGGTGGGAGCAAAGGGCCGACACTCTGACTCTGAAAGGGGACGCGGAGGGGACACATCCAGGTCCTGGTCCCGGAGGCAGGGGGGGGTGCTGGGAGGGTGGCTTTGCAGCCCTCAGGGCCGAGGGGGGAGGTAGGTCCTGGGGCCTCGGCGTTTGGCAAAGCCGGGGAGGGGCGTGCGGTCCCGGGGCCGGGTGTCCCTCCACGTGCCTGCCCCGCTGTCTGCCCGCGGAGCTCACGGCGCTCTCCTTGCTCCTTCCCAGCTCACAAGGACTTCGGCTACTTCTACGGCTCCAGCTACGTGGCCGCCCCAGACAGCAGCCGCACGCCCGGGCTCTCCCGCACCCGGGACGGGCTGCTGGTGGCCGAGCTCAACCTCAACCTGTGCCGGCAGGTGAATGACATCTGGAACTTCAAGGTGGGTCCCGAGTGCCCCGCTTGAGCCCCCATCCTGCTCTCGGGTCTGAGCATCGCAGCTGCGGGGTGGCCCTGGGGGACAGCCCGAGGGAGGCCCTGCGTGGAGCCCAGGGCTGGTCCCCGCCTCCTGCAGGCCCAGGCCTGCCCAGCCGGGGCTGTTCGCATGGAGCAACCCTGCGGTGAAATGGTGCCCAGGCAGCAGACCTCAGCAAACCCTCCTCTCATCTGATTTAGATTCTGGGTGCCTTCGAACAAATTAATCTCAATTTAATTTGTTCAAGGAATTGAATGGATTAGCTCCTCCGCTCCCTTCCCCTTCCCAGGCATTTGCACTTTATCACAAGATAAATGCGTGCATCTGGCTCTGCCCATGGCCAGGCCCCACGGTCCAGGCCTGGACAGGGAGCGAAGCGGGTCACGGGGAGAAAGCAGTCCAGGCCCTGCTTGGCTGCGTCCTCACTCTGTTCCCGGGCCTCGGTGCTTTCAGGCGTAAGATGAGGGACTTAACGTGCATGCCCAGAGCAGCTCTGGACACCTAATATCTGTGACCCCAGGGGTCAGGAGAGGCGCGTAGGTGCCCCCCCTCCTGGCAGGGGGCAGTGGCAGCCATGGGCTGGGTCCCCTCGGAGGGTGGCATGTCACCATGGATGCACGCGGAGATCGCCAAGTCAGCGCCGGGCAGTGTTTTCACCGACTCAGCACCACTTGTAGGCAAATCATACGTGCAAGTGAATGCCCGTTGTCATGCCGGAACGACTGCCCAGCGTGTCCAGTAGGAGCCAGGGCTCTGGGTCCACCAGACGAGGGCTCCTGTTGGCCTGCGCCTGGGTCCCAGGCATTTCCCCGAGTCTCAGATCCTCGGCAGACAGACAAGGCACTGCCCACAGCTCACCTCCCAGCCCGCCTGTCCGTGTCCTGGGAAGTTCAGGTGAATGGAGGCAGCTGCCGATTAGAAGCTGGGACCAATAGAGAATGTTTGCTCACTAGTTACTCTTTGAAAGCAGGTTTCCCAGGCTGTGCTGATGGGCAGGGGCTCCTTCCGGTCCAGGGTTTGGGGGGCGGGAGCGAGGGAAGGGAAGGGATGGAATGCTGGGGTGTGAGCACTCCGGGTGGGCTTTCCAGGCCCACCCCACCCTCTCCCAGCCTCCACCTGCGTCCACGATGAGGTGCCGTGTGGAGGGACGGACCCCCAGACCTAGAGCCGGGAGACCATGGTGCATGTCCCAGACGCCTCCACTCCTGGCTGGTGTCCCGCGGGCTGTGGGCTGCTCGCCTGGGGTCTGCAGGGCCACAGGCCGTCCCCCTTCCGGCCTCAGCACAGGTCACAGCTTCTGGATGAACAGGAAGGAGGGGCCGGGGTGTGTGAGCCACGTTGGCATCGGTGATCGGTGATGTCACCGCAGCCCCGGAGTCAGTGCGGGGAGGTCAGGCGGGGTTGTCTGTCTTACAGTCTGAAAGGGATTGTCCTGCAGACCAGCCTTCCTGTCCCGTTCCTGTCCCCTGCCTTCCCTCTAGTGGCGGGAGTCGGCGGCGCGTGCCAGGGCCTTTATAAACCGGGCACCGCTGAGGCACCTGCTTTGCTTTCAGATGACGGGCAGATACGACATGTACGCGCGGGAGCTGGCGGAAGCCGTCCAACCCAACTACCACCCCCACATCGTGCGGGAGTAGCTGGCCCTCAGCCCTGCCCGCCGGGAGGGTGCCCCTGCCCGCGGCGGATCGGCAGGTGTGACCGTTCTTCTTGAAGATGCTCTGATCACGTTGCTGTCCACATCGATTCTTAAACGTCCCGATGGTGAGGGTAGAATGAGGGGTGACTGCTTACTGGCTACAGGCTTTCCTTCTGAGGTGATGACAATCTCTGGGGCTGGATAGAGGTGATGGCACTACATGCCGTGGACTTGTGTGCTTTAATCTGGTTAGTTCTCTGTTATGTGACTTTTGCCTCCATATAAACATATCCCAGGCCCTGGTTGTGCGGGTTGATTTGAAGTTAGACAGGTGGGCTGCCCCCGTCCTGAGGTTCCCCACCTCTCCGTTTAGACTGTCAGCCACTCCAGGGTCAGCGAGGGAGTGTGTGTACCAGCGGGAGAGGGCGAGGCCGACCCGGAGTCCCTGGATGGCCCTGGGCGGGCGGGAGGAAGGCCATTGTATGTGTCAAGTTGGTTAGGCTGCAGGCTCTAGTTATTTCATCAGGACACCACCTGGGCGTTGCTGGGAAGGTGTGTTGTAGGTGTGATTAACGTCCATAACCAGTTAACTGAGCGAGTGGGATTATCCTAGATAACCCTGGCGGCCCCATGCAGTCAGCACAGAACCGCGAGCAGAGGTTCTGCCTGAGGCAGCAGCTTCCCCGGGCCTGAGAGTCCAGCTTTGCCATGCCTGGCGGCGGGCTCTACAGATGTCAGACTTCTCCGTCCAGCCCCATAATCATCTAAATCAATTCCTTGCAATAAATCTCTCAATATACATAGTCTACTGTTTCTGCTTCTCTGGTTGGACCCCGACTGATCCAGATCCCAGTGTGGGAAGTGGGACCAGAACTGATAGATGAATTCTACAAGGCAGCGGGATACAACGTCAACACACAAAAGTCAGTTGCCTTTCTGTACACTAACAGGAAACAATCTGAAAAGGAGATTAAGAAAACAATTTCACTTACAATAGCACCAAAAGGAATAGAATACTTAGGAATTACCCAAGGGAGTAAAAGACGTGGACAATGAAAACTACAAAATATTTTGGAAATAAATTAAAGGGAGGACTGGGGAGAGTCCCAGAGGCTATTCGGTTTGCAAGCTGGCACGTGAGCCAGCCTCAGTGTCACGGACGCTGACGGCAGACAGGACAGCCCTGGGACAGCCCTGGCTCGGGGCGAGATTAGCCCATCAGAGCAACAGCAGCAGCCAGGGTGCCGGCATTTTCCTGCCGCGATTCCCCAGCCGGAGTTCCCACAGGACAGAGCTCAGGAGGCCACGTGGCTCCCTCACGCAGTGGGGTGCGATCCGAGGGAGAGACCGAGGGTAAAGCGCTTCGAGGACGTGAGCTCTGTACACTGGGTAGGTAGTACGCCCGCCCTCCCCTGAAGGCGGACCTCGTCTCTGACCCCCGAGGCTGCAGGAACACCCGGCCTGCCCCAGGGGGCGCCCTAGCGCTGTCTTCCAAGTCGGCTCCACAAACACCTTGGAGAGTCCAAAGCAAAGACATGTATAGTCTGAGCCCACAAGTCACCAGACATCTGACAAAGGAAAGAGACCCACAGCAGTAACTCCCAACGCCCCCTACACCCCGTTGGTTGAATTTGGACACCCCCCACTTGGGATGGATCGGATGGTGACTTGGGAACTCATCCAGCAGAGCCATGACAGTCTGAGTCCCTCCCATCCCTAATGTCCCCCCGAACACTCAGGTGCGTGTGGCATTGGGCCCTCCTTGATCCTTGACCTTTTCCTAAAGCAGCTGAGGCGGGGGTAGAGCGCGGGGGTCAGGGACCGTGGAAGGAGAAAGGGCTCTGAGCATGCACACGGTCACTCGCCTCCAGGGATGTGGCAGCACGTCCTGTCCCAGCCCAGCCCCAGCCCAGCCTCAGCCGGCAGCCTGAAGGTGCAGGTAACGGAGGGCCCCGCCACGCCCCGTCAGAATTCTTACCAAATGGAAGACTAGCAGGTAAGGGAGCTGTTGGTCGATCGGGATGGAGGGTCCAAGGGCTGAGTCCCCTCCTGTGCCCCCCCCCCCGCCCCCTCTCCAAGGCCTCTCGTCCTGCAGGCCCTCAGGCCCCGGGCCAGCTGAGATCCTGGGCCCTTCCGCCACACACAGCCTGCCCGGGCCTTGCAGAGCATCAGGAGGGACGCAGGCGCAGCCACACCCGGGACAGAGACAGAATTCACGGAGGCAGTCACGTTGCAGTGAGAAACATTTATTGAGAATGGCTCGTTACAGACAAAATAGATTTATGTATAAAATCTCCACAATGCAAAAGATCCCTTTTGTCCCCACGTGGCTGGCGTGGACAGAGCCACCTGTCCACGTGGCTCAGGAACTGTGCCTGGACCCAGCTGTGGACAGGGGTCGGTCTATAGGCAGACGGGCCTCTTCCCGGCCCATCTCCATCTCCATGATTTCTCATTGCACAATGGCACGTGAGTCACATCCCCCCCTCGCACACCCCCCCCCCCGTGACCCTCCCCAGGCAGATGGCTGCTCAGGGACAGGCAGCTCTCCTGCCATCCTCCCAGACAGGTGACCCTGCCTTGTCCCCTGAGAAGCCACCCTCCACGCCCAGGGACGGAGCGCTTTGAAGTGTCACATGATGGACAGAGGCGCTGTGCCCACCCTCACGGAGGCTGCTCTCCCGCCAGCCGCGCCGGCCTCCCACCCTCAGCCACTCTGACAGCCGCCCTGCCTGTTCCCCACGATGCATCTGTCCTCGCCAGTCTCCCCAGACCCTCCTGAGGACGCCCACCCCACGCTGCCACACGTGGGCTCCTGGGCATGGAGCCAGGCTCCCCGGGATCCCGAGCCACGCAGTGTTAAGGCAACAGAGGAGGCCAGTCTGAAGACCACACTAGCTGCACCCCAGGGTGGCACCTCCCTCTCGGCCAAGGCCACTACTGGTGCAGAGACGCTGGTGAGCCTGCCAGCCCTTCTAGCAGGGCCCACCCAGTCCCGCCAGCCGCCAGTGGGGAGGGACAGCTGGCGGGTGGGGCAGATGCTGAGCGTGGCTTGCCTTGGGGGGGGAGCAGCCTTGAGCACAAAGACGCAGGGGTGCGGAGCGGGGCTGTAGGCACCCCTGCCCCCTCGCCGGAGGCAGCCCCTTGGGGGTGGGGGTGCCCCAGCCCGTGGGCAGGATCCACTTCCCTTATTTCTTAGGTGCAGACCTGGGTGCGGACCCAGCTCACCCGTCAGTGTCCCGGGCAAACGCCCCGACCCAGGGGTTCTGCCTGCAGGCGAGGGCCTGGCATGGGCCCCGCGGGGCCTCCTCTCTGAGGGACCTGAACTGGCGTCTGCCTGTGAAGAGGTGTCCGTGTTCCAAGTACCTGCAGTCTCACTATTAGCGTCTTGGGGTGAAACTCACCCCAAAAGTGAAAACTTAAATCTCAAATAACCCGCCTCCCTCCCCCACAAAAAAAAGAAGAAAAGAAAAGGCCACAGTTCTAGCCCATGCCCACGCCGCGCTGTGACCTGGGCGGGCACCGCTTCTCACCCAGGCAGGAAACCCAATATTCTGAGCCAAAGGTCATGGCGTGAACACCAGGGTGGGGGGAGGCCGCAGCCTGTCCTGGCGCCCAGCACCCAGCCCTGCGAGACTTGGGGCTCCCTGTTCTCAGAGGACGGCCCGCTGCTGGGACACAGGCCAGTGGCAGGAGCTTGCCCACACCCCTAGAGCTTGGGCACCTAGAGGGCTGTGGGGGCACAGAGTCTGTTCTGCCCAAGGCCCAGCCCTCCCAGGGGCCACCAGCCATGGGGACTGGGGCTCCGCCGCATCCCCAGGGGGGAGGGGGGACAGCTCCCAGCGAGGCCGGGTCAGCCAGTCTCCACACACACATGCTGTCCTGACAAGCAACCTCTCTCCTGGGGCTAGGTCCCCAGGTCTGAGCGGGGACGGGCCAGGCCGCTCCCCGAGCCGGGGTTGGCTTGAGGCAGTACGGGCGCCCCCGGAGCTGGGTGCCCCTGAGCAGTCGGAGTCAGGCTGGGGTCCTGGGGGGCTCTGCTCAGCTCTGGGGGTGTCTTCAGCACCCAGCGGGTGAGCAGGCTGAGTGGCATGATGGCACTCACCACTGGTGGGTGATGAGTCAGGTGCTGCGACCTCCCAGAATTCCCTGGGGCTTTGTCCCACGGGCTGAGGCCCTCGCTCTGTCTCCAAGCCCCAGCAGCCAGGGCTGGGCCGGGCCTCCTGAGTGGGCCCGGCTGGGCAGGACCGGGCGCCCCGGCTCCGCTGTCAGCTGTCCAAGTAGACCAAGAGGATGTCCTCGTCCGTGCCGTAGCTGGTCCTGGCCTCCTCGAAGTTACTGATGCTGGTGCTGCACATTCCTGCGGGAGGGGGCAGGGCGGTCATTGGCGGGGGAGCGCCTGCTCCCGGGGACCAGGGTGGGCGGCCATGACCCCACCCCCGCCACTCCTGGCACACAGTCTCCCCGCCGGAGCCCTCCTTGCTGCTGTGGCCTCGGGAGCTGCCCCTGACCCCTCCCCAGGTCAGCGATGAAGTGCGCCCCGAGAGGGAAGCAGCGGGTAAGTCTGAGCCAGGGCGGTCCTTCCTGCCCTGGGCAGTGGGGAGCCCGGACGGGTCCTCAGACTCTCTGACGAGTGTGCTGACCTCCAGTCGGGGCTGGGGGGGGCAGCGGTGGGGAGAGGAGCCTGCAGTCTGTACAGCAGACGTGCACCGGGGCCCTGGGCAGTGGGGGAGGCTGGTGGTGTGGGAGGGAGAGACGGCCAGGCCTGGCGATGAGCAGGGGGTGGAGGGGCCAGCACGGCCCCAGGCTTGTGGCTGGTGTGCGGCCTGGCCTGAGGGATGGCCCAGAGGACAGGCCCAGGAGGAGCAGGGGTGGGGAGGAGGCGGGGGGGGGGCGGCCTTGGCCCCCCAGGTAGAACGGGAGGTGGTTGGAGGTGCAGGCATCTGGGCCCCTCCCCCACACTCACGGTCGGCGAAGGCCGGGTTGTTGTAGAAGATGGAGCCCGTGGCCCGGCTGTAGCCGCGCAGCACGATGAAGTGGCCCTGGTAGTCGGGGGTGCGGCAGAAGCAGCGGTGGCCGCGGGGGGCGAAGCAGCAGTACTTGGCGGGGCTGGAGCAGAGCTCGCAGTGCAGCACCCCCGAGTTCACCAGCACGATGGCCACGTGGCCCTGCGCCAGGTGCGCCTGGATGTCCTGGACGCTCACCGAGCTGCGGGGGAGGCGGTGGTCACAGCCCAGGCCCATCTCTCCAGTGTCCCTGCTTGGACCCGTCACACGGTCGGGGACAGGGCTCCTCCCTCCCCCCCAAGTTCCCTGCTCAGTCCAAGGCCAAGGGCAGGACCAGTGGAGGGGGCTCCGCATGCGCCCAAGAACAGGCCGGCCCCATCGGGCCCTCACGGGGTGGGGTCAGGCCCAGACGAATCCCCGCACCGAGGGCTAGTGGAGCAGCACCTGGGACCCCTCCTGGGCAGAGTGAATCATGTGAGCCCAGCGCCTCCATTGGTCCTTCACCCTAACTCGTGTGGCTCATGTGGGGACCGTCGGCCTAATGTACACCCCCACTCCAAGCCACGCAAGGCGTTGCCAGCTCAAACCCCCACACTTCTCTGAGGAGCCGTTTTTCTTGCCCCCAAGGCTCCTGGCGGCAGCGTGCTGTCCAGGAAGGGCCGGTCTGCAGCTCTCCCAGGGCCCGGGGCCGGCAGAGCCAGCTCCCCATGCGGTGCCCAGACCAGGAGAGAAGGGGCTGGGCGTGGGTCCCCTCGGCCGGGCCGGCCCAGCCCAGCCCACGTCATGTGGCAGCTGGATCTGCTGCCTCCGCCCCGGGAAGCACCTCATTTTCCCATCTGGTCTTTGAAACAAACACCTGCTGAGCCCCGAGGGCCTGTACAGTAGTGGGGTTCCTGCCTCGGGAAAGGCGGGGCGGCGTGGAAAGGCTGTGTGTGGAAGCGTCAGGTCCCGTCACAGCCCGGCCAAGGGCCACGTTGCCCGGGGGACGGGGTGGCTCTCACCGGTTTTCCCGTCCTGCTTCCTCACCCGAGGGGCAGGCAGCACGCCTCCCCACGCAGGACGGCACCTGCCAGGTGCCACCCGGGAAGCACGTGCTGCCTTTCCCTGCAACTTGTGCTTCTGTGGCCTAAGGCGCGTGGAGACCGCCCCCGCTCTCCAAATCGCCCAGAGTGTGGCCACACCTCGCTCATAATGGACACGGAAGTCTGGAGAGAACGGGGAGACTGGGAAGAGCGGTGTGGGCTGGGAGAGGCCGGCTGGGACCTGAGCCACAGGCCTGAGCGCCGAGCCCGCAGCAAGCCGGGAAGATGGCGCTCACGTCTGGACAAGTTCCTCCCAGGGTCTGCCTAGCCCCCGCCCCGTGTAGATGAGAGGGGAGACCCGGGTAAGGTCACAGATGTGGGGAGAGTGGGGAGCCAGGCTTCCCTCCTCGCTGGGCTGTCCCCCCGGCAGCCTCCAGGCTCCTCAGCCCTGCCCTCGGGGTACTGTGGTCTGTCCATGCCACCATCCTGGGAGCCGCTCAGGGCTGGCTGGCGTCTGTCTTACTCACCTGCACCGCCAGCCCCCGCTCAGGGTCCCCCAGGCAGAGGTTTGTGCACAGCAGTAGCCCCCCCGGGTTCCCTTTTGATGAATGAAAACACCAAGGCTCGGGGGATAAGTCAGTGCCCACAGCCATGCAGGCAGGACACCCCAGGCTGCTCGACTCCCCCGGCCCTAGCCTTTCTCACCCCATCCTGAGGCCTCGACCAGGCAAGTCTACGGGTGCCGGGTGCACAAGGAGGGCGGGGAGGCTCACCATTTCTCCACCAGCACCTTGCAGGCCTGGGCCTGTGCGAACAGCTCGTTGACGCGCGTCTCCTCGGCGTCAAAGTGCTTCCTGTAGAAGGACTGCAGAGAGGAGGACAGGCTGAGACCCCCCACCCCCACCCCCACCCCCGCCGGCTCCTCAGCCCCTTTGGACAAAGAGCACATTCTGAGTCAGAGATGGCACAGGCGATGCGGGCAGGGAGCTGTCTGCCCCAGCGGACAGGAGTGCGGAGGACCACACGGAGGCGTGGAGACGATGCTCAGGAGGCGGGTGGGCAGCGGCTGAGCAGCTCCTTGGGGGAGGTCAGTCAGCCCTGGTGCGCATGAGCAGGAGTCTGAGCAAATGAGCAAGAGTGACCGCCCAGCCCGCCAGGGGAGGCCCATGGGATACACTTGGCTTTACGGGGATTTGAAGGGGCCGGAGCCCCTGTGGAGGCGGCAAGTGACCCTGTTCTTGCGCCCTGGGCTCTGCCTGGCAGCCGTGGTGACCACACCGGATGCGAGAGCCCCCTCTGCCTGGCCTGGGGGTTCAGGGGAGAATGAGGTTGCCTGGCCCTGGCCACCGGCAGCAATTCTCTTGCCAAAGAGGCCAGCAGCGGCTCTGCCCGCCAAGTTTCAGAGCCGGGCTGACCCGCCTGGAGGCAGGCCATCCTGGCTCTGCTGTGCAGGGAGGGGGAATACCAGTGTACTGGCCGGCCTAGGTCGGCATTCTTTTTAAAAAAAAAAAAGAGATTTTGGTTTTTTCCCCAGAATACCCACTACCCAGCTTGGAGCAGCTGCTCCTGTGAGAAGGAAGAACATGGGCAGATGGTGGCCGGACGAGGTGAGAGTGTGCGCTGAGCCCGGGGCCTGCCTTGTGCGGAGGGCAGCAGGGGAGGAGGCGGAAGGTGGCCCGAGACGCTCACGCTGTCCAGGGCGAGTGGCAGGGCCCTCTGGGGCGGGGGTGCTGGGAGGAACCAGCTTGCTGCTCAGATCCTTTGCGTAGGAGGCGCCTCAAGGTCACCTGCACTGACTGGCTCCAAGTCCTACCCAGAGCACATCTGCTCCCCGGTCTCCCCCACCTGTGCGCCCACTCACATGCCAGGCCTGACTGCACGCCCTTCCAACTACTGAACCTGCTGGAGGGCTGGCGGCCAGCCACTCACCTGGTTCTTTTTTATTTTTTTTAAATTTTATTGATGTCAGAGAGGAAGGGGGAGGGAGGGAGGGAGGAACGTCGGTGGTGAGAGAGTCACGGGGGGCTCACCTGGTTTTTGTAGCCCTTGTCCACCCCCAGGGTCTGGGTGCAGAAGCGGTGCCGCACTCCGAAGTGGCGCATCAGGTAGGCCAGGTCAATGGTCCAGATGCTGCGGGTCAGCCGCAGCTCCTGCAGGGCGCCCTCGAACTCGCCGTCGTCCAGGTGGCCCAGGTACCTGTGGGCAGACGCCGCTGAGGTCGCTCGTCCTCACGCTCCCCTGCGGCCCATCGGCCTGGCAGAGCGCCCGCTCCCAGAAGGCCTCATGTCCTGCCCACACACGGCCTGGGCGCCGCGCTGCTTCTCGCATGGCTTGTGGGCTGCGTGACTCTGGGCAAGTCACACCCGCTGGCCTCACGAGCTCATCTCTCCGATGAGGGGCTGGGACCACGTCAGTGGCTTTCTGAGTTTGGGTCAGAGAATTCTTTCGTTGAACCCTATTGGGCCTGGAATTCCCGGATGGGAAACGGGTGGAGGGGAAGCAGTGCCTGAAACTCCTGCTCCGAGGTGACTCCGGTGACGGCTGGGGTCCCCCGGGAACCTGGGGCTGGGAGGGGGAAGGCCCTATGTCCCAGTCATGGGGTCACTCTGTGGGCCGGGCCTGGGCACCGAGGACTTCCCTCGCCATCCGAGCCCCAGGCATCCCCGAGAGGACCCCGGGAAGGCCGGGTCCACCCTCGTTTGCTTTTGCAGATGGCATGGAGCCTCCCACAGGCCCGGACCACGGATGGCCATGTGGACACCGCATCCCCCCCAGGCCGCTCCCGTGTGGTGTGGACGGTGGGCCTCGGCCCGCCACTCACCGCAGCACCATCCTGGAGCAGGCCAGGCCGCAGTCCCAGTGGTAGAGCTGCTGGATGATGGGCACGGGCAGCTGCACGAAGTCCCCTGCGTGGAAACACAGGCGGTCACGGGTCCGGCACGGCCACCGCTGCCACTGGGGAACCACGGCCATCGGCTCCTGCCCAGGCCCCGGGGGAGCCAGTCAGGGGCCCACCCACAGCCTTTCAGCCTCCGACCCACTCTCCGTACAGCAGCAATGGTCTCCCCGAAACAAAACCAGTCACAGCAGGTGAGCCCCACTCGACATCCCCCGGCGGGTTAGGTCCCACGTCCCTTAGGACAGTGCCTCCGCGGCTGCTGCCCAGCAGCCTCTCCTCCGCACCTGCATGTGTGTCCTCATAGGCCTCCCCGAGGCAGAGCCTTCCCCGGCCACGCGGTTCCTCGTGCCTCCGGCCTGTGCACACCTCCCTTCGCCTGCACCTGAGGACTCTCCCGGCCTCCAGTGACTGAGCGATCTCCTGCCTTGGCTTTTTTTCTTTAATCCTCACCCGAGGTTACGTGTTTTTCATTTGAGAAAAAAAGAAACATTGACCGGGTGCCTCCTGTACGTGGGACCGAAGCTATGGCCTAGGGATGTGCCCTGACCGGGAATCGAACCCGCAACCTTTTGGAGTATGGGACGAAGCTCCAAGTGAGCCACCGGCCAGGGCTGTGTCACTTCTTCACGACATTACCTATCTGCCTGCCCCCCACTATGCGCACTCACAGCCCCACAGGCCTCTCTCTGAGCCCTCTTTTTCGGGGGAGCTCAGAGAAGGCAGCGACAGGGCAGCTCATAAAAGATGCTTAGCGATATTCATGTCCGAATTCACGAGGCCCCTGGAAGTACAAGTCAGAGAGGGAANACATCCCCCGGCGGGTTAGGTCCCACGTCCCTTAGGACAGTGCCTCCGCGGCTGCTGCCCAGCAGCCTCTCCTCCGCACCTGCATGTGTGTCCTCATAGGCCTCCCCGAGGCAGAGCCTTCCCCGGCCACGCGGTTCCTCGTGCCTCCGGCCTGTGCACACCTCCCTTCGCCTGCACCTGAGGACTCTCCCGGCCTCCAGTGACTGAGCGATCTCCTGCCTTGGCTTTTTTTCTTTAATCCTCACCCGAGGTTACGTGTTTTTCATTTGAGAAAAAAAGAAACATTGACCGGGTGCCTCCTGTACGTGGGACCGAAGCTATGGCCTAGGGATGTGCCCTGACCGGGAATCGAACCCGCAACCTTTTGGAGTATGGGACGAAGCTCCAAGTGAGCCACCGGCCAGGGCTGTGTCACTTCTTCACGACATTACCTATCTGCCTGCCCCCCACTATGCGCACTCACAGCCCCACAGGCCTCTCTCTGAGCCCTCTTTTTCGGGGGAGCTCAGAGAAGGCAGCGACAGGGCAGCTCATAAAAGATGCTTAGCGATATTCATGTCCGAATTCACGAGGCCCCTGGAGGTTTGTCTGACTTCAAAGCCCCCGGGGCCACCCCGGTGAGAAGCCCAGGGTGAGAGAAGGGGACTGTGACGTAGAGTCTGTGCAGGGGGCATGCGACGCTGGGCGGCCTCTCTCTCAGGAGGCGCTGGCCGGGCAGTAAGGCGGGGCCGGGGGCCGGGGGCCGGGGGCAGGGAGGGTGTACGAGCCCCGTGGCCACCGGCTGGCTGTGGGCTGAGGACTGACTTCCTCTGGCTGGACTGAGTCTGGCCATCTCCAAAGTGGGGACTTTGGTCTGATTCAGTCGTTCAATCGACAAGCATTTCCCAAGGCCTAGCTCAAGCATGTCAACCTCGCGGCCCGCGGGCTGCATGGCTCATTTATTTGGCCCGTGTCAGCCTTTGAGTTTGACATGCTTGGCCTGGAGATAGAGCAGTGGCAGGTCCCTGTCCCGGCAGGCGGCAACACCAAGCAAGCCCCAGAGAACAGGGAGGCCGGAGAACATGGTAGGGTGCGCCCTGGGGAGCCGAGAGTCAAGAAGCACAAGGGAGTCCTGGCCGGTGGCTCCGTGGTTAGAGCGTCGGCTTGCAGATCGAAGGGTCCAGGGTTCGATTCGAGGTCAAGGGCACTTTACCTCGGCCCCAGTAGGGGTGCGTGTGGGAGGCAACCAAATCGATGTTTCTCTCCCCGCCCCTTCTCTCTTCCACTCTGTCTAGAAAGCAATGGAAAACACACCCTTGGGTGAAGATTAAAAAAAAAAAAGAAGAAGTACAAGTCAGAGAGGGAACAGCACATGCTGAGGCCCTGAGGGGGGGCGAGCTGGCGCCAGCCTCCAGGGCCCTCCCCGTCTGGGACTCCAGGGATCTGGACAAAGTCCACAGTCTAAAGAATGGAGGTCCCTCCCTTCAGCCGTCAGCGCCACTCGTGCTGATTCACGGCACCTGCTCAGCACCGGAAACCCAGCCTGCGCCCTTTCATCTCAGGCGCCTCTGGGTCTCTCTTGAACTCAAGACCAGCGGGTGCAGCACCCGGAGCCTGGCTCCCAGGCATGCACCAACCAGAAGGGCCACTCATGAGTCCTGGCCTCCGTCCTGCCCGTCTGACCTGCGGGCCACTTGCCTGGAGGGGTCCCAGGCGCCTGCTCTCTGTCTGATCCTCCCCAGCACAGATACCATCACTCCTGGGGCCTCCCCTGAGCCCGGGCTGGCCACACCCTCTCCTTTATCTGCACACTCACCAGGCCCGAGTGCACACTGTGCCTCGGAGGGGCCCTTGTGCATTCCCAGGAAGCAGGGACCCGTGACTGCTCCTTTGCTGCATTGTGCTGGTCTCTCTCCCTCACGCCTCCCTCCCCAAGGGTGCGGGGCAGCTGCTGGCTGAGGCA
Organism: Myotis vivesi; assembly: GCA_035771395.1. Classification (NCBI taxonomy): domain Eukaryota; kingdom Metazoa; phylum Chordata; class Mammalia; order Chiroptera; family Vespertilionidae; genus Myotis; species Myotis vivesi. Next base: position 26,383,525 of record JAWPEG010000010.1, read on the forward strand.
CCTGACCTCTCTGGGCCTGCTCCCTCCTCTGTGGCACAGGCCGTCACAGGCGCTCCAGCCTGCAAAGTGCTGCGCGCTCAGGGCAAGAATGTGTGTGAGGCCCATCAGGTGCTGACGTGAACCCTGCCCTCCATGCGGCGGGACGGGCCCTGACGCACCAGCCCAGGCTGGCTGAGCCTTCGTGCCCCCCTTCCCCGGACCCAGCACCTCTGGCCCCCTCGTTCACGGCCTTCGCACATTCGCCTCCTGCAGCTGCCCCGGCTTCAGTCTGAAGGCTTAGTCCTGCCTGTCCTCTGCCCTAAATTCCAGCCCCAGCCCCTCTCCCATCTCTTTGCACAGAAGCCAGAGGGGGCCCATCCATAGCTCCCCATTGCTCTTAAAATCCAGTTCCCACCCCTTACCACAGCCTGCAGGGCCCGGCCCAACCTGAGCCCCACCTGCCTCGCCTTGGCCCTTTCCCTCACTCGTCCCGTTCCTGTTACCCTGGAAACCCATCGAGCTTCATTCCACCCCAGGACCTTTGCACATGTCGCTCTCTCTGTCTTGAACTCTTTCCCTTGCTGTTCTCAAGGCTGGCCCTTACTGTCATTCAGGTCAAAGTCTCCTCCTCTGAGAGGCTTTTTCCGGACTATGCTCTTGGGGGAAGGGAGCCTTCCTTCACAGCACTTAGCAAAACTTAACGACAGCAACAATAATAAAGTCACTCTGTCTCCACCAGACAGACTATAAGCTCCCCGAGGGCAGAGAATGTGCTAATCTCCTTCACTGTTATTCCCAGTGACTGATGCTTAGTAGTGACTCAATAAACATTTGTGGGAAGAAGTGAACTTATTAAACAGCCACTGTGTGCTAGGCTCTAGGGCAGTGGTTCCCAACCTTCCTAACGCCGCGACCCTTTCATACAGCTCCTCATGTTGTGGTGACCCCCGACCATAAACTTATCTTCGTTGCTATTTCATAACTGTAATTTTGCTACTGTTATGAATCGTCATGTAAATATCTGATATGCAGGATGTATTTTCATTGTTACAAATTGAACATAATGAAAGCAGTGATTAATCACAAAAACAATATGTAATTATAGATGTGTTTTCCGATGGTCTTAAGCGACCCCTGTGAAAGGGTCGTTCGACCCCCCCAAAGGGGCCGCGACCCACAGGTTGAGAACCACTGCTCTAGGGACACTATAGTGACTAAGACCCGAGTCCCGGGCATCCGAGGATTCATGTTCTAAAATCATTCCCTGCCCGGGGCTGAGTGGAGGGAGTTCTATACAGGGTGTTGTCCCCTCAGGGTGGCGGGCCTCCCTAGTCAAGAGCCCCTCCCTGTGACCACAAACTGCCTTTCTGTTTGTCCTTACACAGGCTGTTTACTTCCCAGAGTTGCTCTTGTATATACTGTACATCCCTTAGTCGGGAATGCCGTCTCCCATCTCTACATGTCCAAATGCTCCGGGCCCTTTTCCTCTCTGAGCCCCTCCACATGGAGTATCTGAGATGGCGTCCCCACTGGACAGATGGACGCTATCTCACTGGCAGGTGGGGACAAGGTGGCATTTACCCCCTCCTCGCCCTCGCCCCGAGCAGGCACTCAGACAGGCTTGGTGAATGAAAGGTGTTTCTCCCCAAAGGCCTTTTCCCTTGAGATGCCCCAGCCCACCTGCCACTGCAATGCCCGCCCCCCCCCCACCCCCCAGGCTTCAGGACAGCAGCCCTGTGCACGGCCCCCTCCTCACTCTGTGGGCTGGGCTCCGGCACCGACTCGCTGGGCCATCTCTGCTTGGGCTTGGAGTCTGTCCGCGCTCAGAACAGCTGCTCTGAGCTTTGCTGTCCCTTCTCTTCTTGCCCTGGTTCTTGGAGGCCCTGATCCCAAGGCCCCGGAGACCTACACGTCCCCACATGGCGGATCCCAGTCTCGGCACCAGCAGGTCCGCCCACAGGGACCCAGAGAGACTCCTGTGGGGGGTGATAAGGGCAGGCGAGCCCTTCAAGCCCAAGCCGCCGCTAGCTGTGGGCGCTGGGGCAGAGGGACTGCCCACCTGAGGGCCAGGTCTGCCCAGCCGGCCCTGCTGGCTTCGGTTGGCAGCTGTCACCAAGAGCGGAAAGCGGGACACTGGCCCTGAACACTGAGCGCCTCAGTCAGCTCATCTGTGAAAGCGAAGACAGCTATGGTAACCCGCGTCCTGGGGTGGCTGCAAGATTAGCCAGGCGCTGAACATAAACAATTCCCACAGCGCCTGCTCGGGGCGCTCCCCTGAGGGGGAGCCATTCCTCCCCTGACGCTCAGAGAAGGCCGGGGCCTGGTCCGAGAGCACAGAGCTGGGGGAGCAGGATGCAAATCCCAGGACAGCATCAGACCCGACTCCTGGCTGGCACCACTCCCTGGCGGGACACCAAGGTCCCACGGACACCCGGGTGTCCTGACCTTCCCCAGAGCGGGCACCTCACTTGAGTTTTCTGCACTAGCACTGGGCACAGTCGCTGCCTCGCCCCTCCCTCCTGGAGCAGTACCCCGAGCATCAGGGCACGGAGGGTGCGATTGGTGTCCGCCCCAATGGCACTGAGGCCACCCTGGGGCAGAAGGAAGCAGAGGGCGAAGAGCTGCAGGCGAAACGCCGCGTCCGGGAGGCCCGGGGGAGGGCCCTGCACGGCTCTGCGCTCTCAGCAGTTCCTGATGCTTCTAGGCCCCGGGTCCCCCCGGGTCAGGATCTCCCAAGGCGGCTCCCGCAGGGCTTTGCGCTTTGGGGGAAGGGGGCGCCCCTGCCTCACAGCCCGGGGGGACTCTCCCACCAGGATCGCCATCAGAGCTGCGGCGGCCCCGGCCCTGGGAGGACCAGGAATGGCCCAGTGACCGCGGCTCGGAGGTGGGGGCCGAGGCGGCCGTGCACACCTGGCCGGGTTCGGCTCGAGGCTCTATCGCTGCTCGGCAGGCGGCGGTCGGCCCAAGGTCGCGCGGCCGGACCCTGCCCCGCGCTAGGACGGGGCTCCCCGCGTTCCCCGGGGCGAAGGCTGGGCCTCAGAGAGGCACTAACCGGGCTCCAGCGACGGCCCCGCTGCCTCCGCCTCCGTTCTCATGACCCGGGCGGCGCGGGGCGCCCATGGCCCCGGCCTGGCGCCGGCTGCAGCTTCGGCTTTGGCTGGGGCCGGAGCGGGGCCGGTGTGTGTCGGGTCCCTCCTCCTCCTCAGCCTCCGCCGCCTCCGCCGCCACCGCCGATGCCGCCAACGCGGAGGGGGGAGGGGGAGGTGGCGGCTGCACCGCCCCCGGCCCCGCCCCGGCCCCTTCCAGGCCTCGGACCCGGGGACTCCGCCCCCTCCCTACGCCCCGCCCCTTCCCTGGGCCTCCCGTTCCCTCCTCCGGACTCCCATTGCTAGAGGCCCCGCCTCCAGCGCTAAGCCCGCCCCGACCATTCGCAGCCTGGGCTTCTGGTGACCCCACCCCTTCCCCGATCCTCCCGCAGACGCGCGGGCCCTTCTCCATCCTGTTCCCCTGAGCCCCGCCCCCTATCTGAGCCCCTCCCCCTATCTGAGCCCCGCCCCGGAAGCCCTGCCTCTCTCATGAGTCCCGCCCCGGAGCCCTGGCGCTCAGCGCGCATTGGCTCCCCAAAGGCGCTCAGCCTCAGGTCCAAGCTTGGTCCTACCCCAGACAGCGCCGGGTTCCAGAAAACCGAACCCTATTTCGAATCCCTTCAGGGACGACCCTCCTCCCCCCTTACTCTATTCCTGTCTCCCTTTCCGTACGGCGAAGTACCTGCCTCGCTCAGGGCGCCCCAAAGGTTGACTTGTGAGGGGGATCCTAGCCTTCAGCCTCACCCCGCGCCGCCCCGATCCGCGGGCCCAGGTCCCAGATCCCTGCCTCCCGGCCCAGTCCGTCCCCTAGTGCGGGGTGCTTGGGAACGCGACCCCTGTCCCCTTGCCGGCCTGAGGGTCGATATTTCCGGCGGCACCTGGACCTCCCCTCCTCCCTTTTCCCCCCTACCCCCCACTCCCCCCCCCCCGCGTCATCAGCCCTCTCTTCCGGGGCCGGAACGATCGTGCCAGAGTCCAGGTTTCCCAGCCGGCGGGGTGAGGAGGACGCTCGCCACTAGGAAACGGAAGGGGACAGGCTCCGAGCGCGGCGTTTTGGGAGCGCGAGGTATTCTGGGAGCGCGGGACCGCCATTCGCTCGCCTCACGCTCTCGCAGTCGCCTGAGTCGCCGCCGCCGCTGCACCGGGAGAGAAGAGGAGGCCGGAGCCGGTGAGGAGAGGCCAGGGGCTGGCGGGGGTAGGCCGAGGCCCCCGTGAGCGTCCGGGGACGGAGAAGGACGCACCGCCGTGGGGCTCTGCGGGGCTCGGGGAGGGGGAGAGCGGGAAGTCGGGCCACCGAGCATCAGCGTGTCCTCCGCGGCGCCCGCAGGGAGCCCATTTACCACCCGCCCTTGGCTTTCCGTACGTCCCCGGGCCGGTGGGTTCCAAGCATGCAGACCCAGGCCGGGAAGCCATTTCCGGCCGATTGCCTCGCTCTCCTGCATCCTTTTACGACGTCCTCGCATCGTAGTCTCCATCTCCCTCCAGGCGCCGGTGCCCGCGGGCTTTCCACGCTGTTACCTGCGTTTTACCACGTTTCTCTGCTGCTAACCCGTGTCCGTTTCGCAGGGGCCGTTGCCTTCCTTATTGTCCGTCTTGCAGCGTCTCCCGCTTCCACGTTAAATTCCTAAGGGAGCCTGTCTCCCAGCCGCACGCGCCCACGATGAGTCTCCACCCCTCGCCGCCACTCGTTTCGGGAATAAAACAACCACGGCTTGTCCCTTTCTCCTTAGCCGCCAGGCGCTTGCCCTGTGCTGATGTCTTTCCTCCGAGATGAGCGTCTCCTGCTTAGGGCACACGGTTATCGTGTGTGCGCTGATGTTTGCTTTTTAGCCTGGATGGTGACGTGGGGGTCAGAGGGCATCGGAGGGCTTGCACTCAGTGCACAGCCTCTTCTAGATGTGCCCGCATCCTTGGTTTATATCTGCGGTGGTCAGCACTGCACACACGTGTGTGTCCCATGTAGCCACCTGTGGCTGTTGAGCCCTTGAGATCTACCTCGTGTGACTGAGGGACTGAGTTTTAAATTTCCTTCCATTTTCATCAAGTTTAAATAGCTACAGGTAGACAGCAGCTGCCGCGTTGGGCAGTTGGGCAGCTCGGGTCGATATCGTGTGTCCCGAAAAGGGTGTTGGTTACCCACCACTGTGGGCGGGCAATCCATTGTAAGGTCCATGCATTACAGCCCCCTCGTGCCCGACTGCGCAGAACTGGTTATTTGATGGGGGTAAAGGGCAGCAGGGAGGGAGGCATGGGCTGTGCCTGCTCGGGCTCTGGACACTGAGCCAACTGGCCTCTCGCTGTAGAGCTCGCTTCCTGCCAAGATGTCTATCGGCGTGCCCATCAAAGTCCTGCACGAAGCCGAGGGCCACATCGTCACGTGCGAGACCAACACCGGCGAGGTGTACCGCGGGAAGCTCATCGAGGCCGAGGACAACATGAACTGCCAGGTAGCCGTGCGCTTTCCGCTGTCCGGGGCACCGGTGCCCCTGACGGGTGGTGATGGGAGGTCTCCTGGACGCAGTTCCCATGAGCAGGGATTTGTCGAGCGCCTCCTGTCTGCTAGGGGCAGTGTTGCAGGTCCACGGGGTGGGCAGGGATCAGAGCCCCGTGGGATTCTGGAAGAGTCAGCTTTGTCCTTTGTTTTCTCCCCTGGTCTGGGGACCTGCCTCAGAGAAGGCCCTCCTCCCTTTCGTTGTAGTCCCCCCGGGTTGGGCCATTATCTGTTTGCCTCCACAGGTTTGCATAGCGCTTTGCAGGTAACAGAATCTTCTATTCACATACTGTGTTTATTTGCCGTTTTTCTTGGGGACGTGAGTCTCATTTGATTAGAGCAACTACCTTGTGAGGTAAGTGGGTTTGGGGAGAGTGTTGTCCTCCCTTAGTAGGGAGAATACGATTAAAGGGCTCATCTGTGAATGTCACCCTGCCGTACTGATGGAGCAGCTTCCTGATAGGGTGCCCTTCCCTTGGCACTATTTTGCCTTTTGCTAAAATCATGTGGATTTGTGTAACATTGCAAAGTGTATCAGCACTCTCTTTTTTGTTTAAACCATCGGTTAAGATCTTGGACTTTGTAAACAGATGTTGGCTTGAATCTTATATGACCTTTGGCATGTTAATCACCTCAGTTTCCCCATCTGTAAAATGGGATGGTGTTACTTTTGGTCCTCTGTGATACAGAGCCAAGATTGAAGAGTCTGGCCGGCCGGCATGGCTCAGTGGTCAAGTGTCGACCTATGACCCAGGAGGTCACGGTTCCATTCCCTGTCTGGGCACAGGCCCGGGTTGTGGGCTGGATCCCCAGTAGGGGGCGTGCAGGAGGCAGCTGGTCCATGATTCTCTCTCCCTTCCTCTCTGTAATCAATAAAAACATACTAAAAAGCGGGGCGGGGGGGCGGGGGGCTGAAGAGTCTAGCGTGGGCAGAAATGGCCTGATGGCTGACCCTGATCCCCCTGCAGGGTCAGTCATTGGCTGGCACCCTGGGGAGAGAGTGGCCTCTCTGGATCCCACAGGTGCAGCTGGAGGTTGTCGGCTCCCTGTGTTCCTTACAGACTGGTTCCTTTGAAGGGAGATCTCAGCAGAGTACTCAGGGGCGCCACCCACACCCCAGGGCTGTCCTGCAGACCAGACAGTTATGTGTGTGCAGTGGCTTGCTCAGCCCCTTGCACGTAATTCAACGTTTGGTGCCTTAATGCTTCCCGGTGAGAAAACTGAAGGTCAGCGGGATACAGTGACTTGCCCACGGTCACACTGGGTCAGGTGTCTTTTTTAAAATATATTTTCATTGGTTTCAGAGAGGGAGAGAGAGATAGAAACATCAGTGATGAGAGAGAATCATGGACCGGCTGCCTCCTGCACGCCCCCTACTGGGGATCGGACCTGCAACCCGGGCCTGTGCCCTGACCAGGAATCAAACCATGACCTCCTGGGTCATAGGTCAACGCTCGACCACTGAGCCACAGGGCTGGTCAGATCAGGTGTCTTAACTGCTGGTTACTTCCCAGGGTTATTCATTCATTTGTGATTTCTTGTAGCGTTGAGCATCATCTTCCTGCCAGGTTGACCCGCTGGGGCAGGGGGGTAGGCATCGGTGACGGCAGGTTTCTCTCCTCTGTCGATGCCATGGAGATGGGGAGGTGGGCTCTGTAGGTCCTGTGGGGCTTGCCTCCTCTGCCTTGGTGAGGCACCACCGTCATAGATCGATCCGCTGGCTAAGGCATCCTCCTTCATTGTAAGGTTCTTTAGTTTGGTGAGTAGAATGCACAAGGGGGGTAGGGAAGCCTGATGTGTTTACTCAGCAATTTTTTGGACCTCAGGCTGCCCCTTTGTGCTGTGAGGGTGTCAGGCCACGTGACCTTGCTGGTCTCAGATGCAGCCAGTGTGAGGTGAAGCACGCAGACCCTGGGGGTGGCCGTCTCTGGAGTCAGGGTGCAGCCTGCCACCCAGTGTGACTCGGAGTGAGTGTGGGCCTCTCACCCTCTGTCCCCTCCTTTCTAAGCAGGGATGGAAGTAGCGCCTCAGCCTGAGGACTGTGGTTGCGGAATAAATAAGCAGGTGCTTGTCAAGCAGCAGGGGCCAGCCGCGCGCCTCCACCCGGGATTGATCTGCGAGGACTGCCGTATAGTAGCCCCTCTTGGCCAAGGGGGGCACGTTCCAAGGCCCCCTCCACCCCCCAGGAAATGCTTGAAACCGATAGCATTCTACACACTCATATCTATGATAAAGTTTAATTTGTAAATTATGCTAATTAGACCAGACGTCCTTCCAGACAACCTTCTGGACGAAGCCAGGGCTGTGATGGAAGCCGGTGCCGGTAGCTAGGGGATGGAAGGCCTACTCTTGCATGAATTTCCTGCATTGGCCCTCCAGTAACTAATAATAAACTAGAACAGTTATAACAATACACTGTAACAAACGTATGAATGGCTTTGAGACCATGATTAAGTAGAATGCGGGTTACTTGAACACCGTGACAGTTGATCTGACAAGCAGATGGCTACTAAGTGACTGACAGCTGAGCAGTGTGTGTATTGTGAATTGGATGGACATGGACGATTCACGTCCCCGGTGGACAGGGCAGAGGGCATGAGATTTCATTATGTTACTCAGAATGGCGCGCAGTTTAAAGCTTATGAGTCGCTTATTTCTGAAGTTTTCCATTTTTTTTGGACCATGGAGAGCCGTGGGGACTGCTGTGCTGAGATCTTCTCCAAGGCGCCGTTTCCCTTGGGAGCCGGGCTGGCTGTGCCATCTGTGTTTCATTGTGGTTATTTGGGAGGTTGAGTAAGCTGGGTGTTCTGCCCGGCTTATATTAAAACCTAGTTCAGTTCCTGCCTTTGTCTTACATGGGAATGTAGCTCAGGCTTATTAACGAGCCGTGTGGTGGGTGGGCAGCAGACTGCGGGCTCAGTACACGGCGCAGTCATTTCCGCTGGCGCTCCCGGGAGCGTGAGAGTAGCAGCGGCCGTTCTCGGGTTCTAATAGGAGTCAGATGGTGCTGGGCTCTTTCCCGCTCCGGCCAGAACACACACAGTTTGTGAAACACGTAGTTTACGTCTGTTTGATCTTACGCAACAGCCTCTGTCAGGGATTCGCAGACGGGCTGGGAGATTGTGACCAGAAGGAGTGAGATGTGCAGTTTATGCTGAAGGAGAGGTGATTGGCAGCCCAGCCCCCAAAGGAGACTTTTTTCCTTTAATTTCATCTGCTTCCCCCAAAATAGACATTTTAGCCGTCATTGTTTGGATTCTCCATTTACTGAGGTCCTGTCGTGTGCTGGGCAGTAGGAACAACATTTAGACATGCTCGTCTCGTTTCATTTGCTCCTCGGTGGTTCTAGGAAGTGTGAGTAAGAGCAGACTCAGTCGGGGGCCTGGGCTCACACCCCAGCAGGCCACACGGGGGCAGTGTGGCCTCAGGCAGGGAATGGGGGAGACTGCTCTGCCTCTGGTGGCCGTGCGGCTCCCTCTCTGGTGGGGATGGTGGCAGGATCTATCTCCAAGGGTGTGTGACATAAAGTGAGTTGCTGTGTGCCATCTCCTGGGACATTGGCTTTGTTATGGGGTCTTTTTCCTCACTTTGTAGGTGAGTGAACTGAGGCTCCGGGGAGCCAGGAGACTTAGCAGGGTTACATCCCTGACAAATGGTGGGGCTGGGCCTCTGCCGTCTGTGGGTCACAGGTGGGGCTGGTATTGTGAACCTTGGTCAGGTCCACATTTCTCAGGTAATCTAACCCGCCACCCCTGCTGTTTGTTTGTGGCACCAGAGGTGAGGATGTTCTTTGAGGCAAGGACGTAGAAACTGGACATTTGCTAAGAAACTGGGGGTGTTGGGCCTGGAGCCGAAGATGATGGGAAACTTGAGCCCTGAGGGTAGAACAGGGTCAGTGGTTGCAACTCTAGAAACTGTTCAGCTCACAGATACAGGGCGGGCGGCCCTGGAGTGCTCGTCTCTGTGCGCTGGGTGTCAGGCACAGGCTGGTGGTCAGCTGGCACTTGAAGAAGAGAACGAGTGAGTCTCAGATGCCAGCCATCTGTCAGGGATCCGGGAGACAGCACCCTTCTCTGCAGTGGGCGTGGCCCATTCTGAATAAATTGTAACCCTCTTTCCTCCAAAAGACTCATAAAATCAGCTCCTTCTCCTGGTAAATGTGGTGCCCGTTGAGATTGGCACTAGCAGGCTTATGTCCCCTTCCCATGCCACGCCAGTCTCCTGGCCGACCTCACCTCTCGGCTCCCTGCCTCCGTCCCACAGTTATCCATGTAGCATGTTCATCTTCCCAAAGTGCTGCCCTGACCCTACCCCCCCTTCCTCTGTCCACGAGCTTAAGTGACCCAAAGTGTCTGGGGGAAGACCCTGTCCTTTGTCCCAAGTCCACTGCTCCAGTCCTTGCATCTGTTGGTTCCTGCCTGAGTGCCCTGTCTTTCTGGGGGCCAACCCTTCCTTAACCCTCTTGGTATTCCAGGCCCTGTATGTTTCTCAGTCCCTAGTCACCCAAGCCAGGGGAGTGGTCCAGAGTGCACTCTGGGAGGACAGAACGCATCTGGCACCTGCCTGTGACCTCCATGGCATTGCGGTCTGTGCGGGCAGGTGCAGGAGAGGACGGAGTTGGGACAGGAGGTCAAAGCTGTTCCACTTACCACCACTGAGCGCCTCGCACACTGATGGGGCAAAAGAGCAGAGCTAGTGCCCTGGAGCCCAGCCGCTGGGTGTGAGGCGACTCTCCGCATTCTGGCTGTTGGACTTTGGACAAGAGCTTCGTTTATTTAGCTGTAAAAGTGGTAACGCTCATACCCACGAGGTGCTGTGAGGACCATGTATGTAAGGGCCTAGCACAGGCCCTGGCTTTGCCTGTTCCTTTATTTCATGATGGTAGTTTGTGTGTTTCTGGACCCCACCACCACCACCACCACTGGCCAGGGCTCCGCCCCTCTGTGTGCCCTTGTTCTCCCCTGGCCTGTTGGCCCTTGCTGATGAGCTGGTGATTTTCTTCCAGATGTCCAACATCACAGTCACATACAGAGATGGCCGGGTGGCCCAGCTGGAGCAGGTGTACATCCGTGGGAGCAAGATCCGCTTTCTGATTTTGCCTGACATGCTGAAAAATGCGCCCATGTTAAAGAGCATGAAAAATAAAAACCAAGGCTCGGGGGCTGGCCGGGGAAAAGCTGCGATTCTGAAGGCCCAAGGTAGGTGTTCCTGAGGCACTGGCTTTAACATACGGTTTAACAGTGCGGGGAAGTCACTGGTTCTCTACCAGCATCTTTAGCTGCTGTGTGTAACTCGTGAGGTAGCTTGGGGTTTAAAGATACGATAAAGGAATCCTTTAAAATGCCTTCCCAAACGCTGATCCGTTCATCTCGCCCTTCCTAGACAAGAGGTGGTGATGGGGAGAGAGAAGCTCTGGACCTTTTGTCCTGGACACGGAATGATGGCAGAAATGCCAGCTTCCCTGCTAGGCTGCTGCTCCCCCTGCTCTCCTGGGAGCGCATGCTCATTGTCGCTGTGACTGCACCATCTCCAGCAAAAGGCGAAGCCAGTGGCTCTGCACCAGGAGGCACTTGGCAGTGAGCCGCCCAGGTCCGCTGGCTTCCGCCAGAGCCACCTGTGCCTTTCCGAGCCCCTGCTCTGGTGCTGTCAGCATGTGGCTGGTTCTCAGGTGGCTTCCCTCCCCCGTCAGGGCAGCTCCAGTTTCTAAGCCAGGAGTTCTCAGCCTTGGCTGCACATTAGAATCACCTGGGAACCTTTTTAAAACCCTGATTTCTGGGCCTCATCGTCCAGAAATTCTGTTTCTTTGTTACTAATGTTGTGGCCCCACCCCCATAACAAAGAAACAGAATTTCTGGACGATGAGGCCCAGAAATCAGGGTTTTAAAAAGGTTCCCAGGTGATTCTAATGGCAGCCAGGGTTGAGATCCACTGCTCTAAGCGGAGAGAGTGCGGCTCCAGTTCGTAGCCTTGAGAATATTTTCCCCGTCCCTTGGAGCCCCTGGCTCCCCGAGACCCGTAGTCACAGAGCAGCAGGCTCCTGTACCCCTTGTATGGTTGTGTTTTCTGTGAGTTTGTTTTATTTTTGTGTTGCTATTGTAAGATGTTTCATACAAGCAGAATCGCTCAAAGGACAATGAAACCCCTTGCCCAGATTTAACAGTTGTTAACATTTAACTGTTGGTGTTCCCACATTTTAAGTGTGAACTAAATGCATCTGCCCTGTTTCATGAGCTCACGCTAGGCCAGCTTGGAATTCGTCTTTCCGTGGTTCTCAGACTTGCTCCCCACACGACCTTTGCTCTCGGTGCTCTGCCCGTCAGCCTCTTGCGGAGAGCGGTGCCGGCCGGAAGGCCGGGGTCTGGTGCCCGCTGCAGCTCGGATGCTCCGTGTCAATGCTTGTCCCTCTGGTTCCCGTTTTCCTTCATGAAAGGCGATGGGGGCGGGTATGGTGTGAGGCCAGGTGGCCTTTCAAGCCCTCCCTGTGCCCGTGTCCCAGAGCTCCAGGCCCTGGGGCGCGAGCACTCGCTGCCATGCTGACTGGACTGGTCCTCTCTCCCCCCTTCTAGTGGCCGCGAGAGGAAGAGGACGCGGAATGGGACGCGGGAACATCTTCCAGAAGCGAAGATAAATGTCTGCTGCTCAGAACTGTGCCCTTGTCTTGCAGATCCTTTAGTTTCGGTGGAGTGGGTGCTATGTGTATGGTCCTAGCTGTTCTTTTGACATCTTTCTTTTTAGACCAGGAGAAATATTCAACTAAATAAAGATGGTGGCTGTTTTTTCTTTTTGTGAAAATGCGGATTATGTGTTCATTTTGGAGTTTGGCATTCTGTTTGCTTTGGCAGCAGGTTAAACTCTGACACCCTGGAAGATCTCCTGGGACCGGGCCAGGACTTTGAAGCGGCGCAGTTCTTGATAAAAGTTGAAAGTGCTGTTCCAGGCTAGTTGGCTGGCTAAGCCCTTAGCGAGCGCACAGGCTCTCATTTTATCTGCAGACATGGGCGTTGCGTGGTGCTGTGTTCAGGTCACTTTTATGGAAACGTCATCAATTCAGCTTGAAAAACACCATATGGGTGGTCCTGGCCCTTGATACAGTCCAGTCCTCTGACCTCTGAGCCTGGAAACCCTGGTAGCTTCGAGTTTGGCAGGAGTAGTCTAATACTAAAAGGTAATTCAAAGAACGGTAGTGACCGTCTATGGCTTCCCTCCTGGCTTTGTAAGCATGTTTGTGGGGATGGATTCTCGGGCGTTTATCAGAGCATCTCCACGTTGATTGGCACAACCACAGCTTTCGGTGTCGCAAAGGTAGAGGGTAGGGCAGGCAAAGCAAAAAACTGACAGACATGGAAATTGGGAAAGCATCGGCAGAAGTCAGAGGCTGAAAGGTCTTGCCAGGGGCTCAGTAAAGGGTGAGCGACAGCAGAGCCCCTGCGGACGGTCCGTGATTGGCCCGTGGCACACCGCTCGCTGCACTCAGTGTTCAGTAATGGAAGAGGGAGACAGTCCAGCGCATCTGTTCAGCTGGCATCAGACGGGTTTTCTCAAAAAGCCTCGCTTCATCCTCAGGACCCTGCCAAGAGGTGACAGCCTTTATTATTCCTGTAATACAATGCCCGAAGGGGCAGCCCTGGCCGGTCGCTCAGGTGGTTAGAGCAGCGGCGCCAACCGGTGCTCCGTGAGGTCTGAAAACCTGGTGACCGCTGGGTTAGCATGTTGTCTTGATACATCCAGGTGGCGGTTCGACCCCTGGTTGGGGCACATGCAAGAATCAGCCAGTAGCCCTGGCCGGTGTAGCTCGTTTGGTGGAGCATCCTGTACACCAAAAGGTTGCCAGTTCCATTCCCGGTCGGCACATGCCCAGGTCAGGCCTCATCGCGTGGGGGGCCGTGCAGGAGGCGGCTGACCAGTGTTGCACTCATGTCAGTGTTTCTCCCTTTCTCTCAAAATAATTGGGAAGAAAACACAAAGAACCAGTGAATGCATAAATGTGTGAACCGACAAATCGTGTTTTCTCTCTCCTCTCTTAAATTAAAAAACAACCACCACCCTCTTAAGGAGCAAGCCTTGGTGAAGTCGGGCAGGTACACTGGCACGTCAAGTAAGGCTTCAAAGACCCCCAGAGCAGCCACTGTGTCTTGCTCCAGCTCCCCAGCTCCTCCCACTTGTGACGACCCGCCTGGTGGCTCTGTGAAGCGGCACCGCTCCAGGGGAGGGGTTCCTGGGTGGGACATCTCAGATGAACTTACTCCCCACATGGAGTTTGTTTTAGATTTGACCAAGAATTAATGTATTGTTTCTGGTCAGAAAAACTTGTTCCTTGAGTTTCTCCGTAGAGTCTTTCTCCATGAGTTCTCTCAGGTAGAAGTGACACCCCCAGCCCCCACGTCGGCTGCGTGGCTTCTGTGCTGGTCGCCTTGTGCAGACGTGGGTTATTTGGCTGTGAAGCCTGGATGTGAATGTGGCGAGTGGGAGCAGTGGTTTCCAACATCAGCTGGGCGTCCTGTTAGAAATGAAGATTCCCCCAGAGACGGCACGAGCAGACTGGAACCTCAGGGAAGGCGGGGGAGGGGGTGGGAGGAGATCACCCAGTGAACTTGTCTACATCTGGGCATCACCAGTGGATAGGCAACGGCTGGTGAGGGCCTGGAGGGTGGGACGGGAGCCGGCTAGAAGTGGTTTTGGGGGGTGGGGGGGAGGATCTATGTAATACTTTCAACAAAGATTTTAAAAATAGTGGATTCAAAAAAAAAATTCCAAGGCCCCACCCTAGGAATGGTGGTTAGCTGGACTAGAGGGGGCTCGGGAACCTGCATTCTAAGCACTAACCCTGCTACCAGCTGGGTGATCCTGATTCCATGTATGGGGCCCTGGGCTCGAGTGTGTGTGTGTGTGTGTGTGTGTGTGTGAGAGAGAGAGAGAGAGAGACCACTGCATAAGTTATGTTATACTTGACTGTAAAACAGAACCCATTATACTTAGCAGTGAGTTGCACCAAGAATCTGAAAAGCGGGCTTTGGACACGGTTCACCCTGGAAAGCGTGCAGCGGGCGGGAGTGCCAGCCGTGCACGGTTCTACACGGCGAACCTTAGTCATCTCCCTACCGACGTCCTGAAAGTGAAGGGGGTTCTCGCGTTTTGTTTCTAATTAAATGTTCCCAGTAAAAAATGTGGAATTTTTTAGCCCGGCTGGCGTGGCTCGGGTTGAGTGTTGATCTATGAACCAGGAGGTCCCAGTTCGATTCCTATCAAGGGCACATGCCTGGGTTGCGGGCTCGGTCCCCAGTAGGGGGCGTGCAGGAGGCAGCCGATCCAGAATTCTCTCTCATCATTGATGTTTCTCCCTCTCCCTTCCTCTCTGGAATCGATAAAAATATATTTTTTAAAAATCGTTTAAAGAAGTCATAGCCCTGGAGTGTGGCTACGCAGCGTGACCTGCCCAGTTAGGAACTTACGGTCAGGTCACCTTGTTAGATGACTTTCCTTGGGACCCCATTCTTCCTCCACGGACACTAACCGAGGCTTGGGCGCGAGCCGTGGAAAGGGTTAGGGCGGTGCCTGGCAGCAAGCTGAGCTGGAATGGGCCCTCTTCCCAGCCAGACCGGAGATTGGGTAGAGGTAGACTGCTCTTCTAATCCGTACCAAGGACTTCGTGTTAATCAGCTGTGGGAGGCGAGAGACAGAGACAACTGCCGACGAGCAGTTCATACTTGTCGTTCCCAAGAGGAGGGAGCAGACCATTCCACTCGGGCCTCCTGGGATACACGGTTGTGGCAGGAGGCGGGAGTCAGGGTGAGTTAGTGCTGTGGTTTCCACGGAAGGAAGGGGTGAGGCAGGGTGGCAGTGCTGACAAGTGTAGAATCGGGTATTTTGAGTGCATGCAGAGGGCTCTGGCTGTTGGGGTGGTCCCTGGCTCCCCACGCTGGCCCAGGTGGCTTGAGGGCAGGGAAAATAGTGGCATGTGGTGTGAGTGTCACAGGAAGGGGGGGGGGGCAGACTGATTCGTTAATGTGCACGTGAGTGTCCTACTCGTGGGCACGTGGCTTACTATCTTTCAGGAATTAACCACCTCTGGGAGAGGCAGTCTCTCCAGGTTTAGCTAGGCCCCAAGATGTCAAATCTTCATACAAATAAACATTAAATGGATGCCCTAGCTGGTCTGGCTCAGTGGGTAGAATGCCGGCCTGCAGACCGAAGGATCCTGGGTTCAATTCTGGGTTGCAGACTCCTCCCCGGCCCAGGCCCTGGTCGGGGGCTCATGCAGGAGCCAACCAATCGATGTTTCTCTCGCATCAATCTTTCCCTCTCTCTTCAACTCTCTAAAAATCAATAGAAAAATATCCTCGGGTGAGGATTAAAAAAATAATAATTAAATGTAAAAAAATGTTAATATAGGGTGTCCCAACCATGTATTCACACATGTTGAGTAATTATAAAGGCAGTATTTGCGTGGGACACCCTGTACAAGTTCTCAGGAAGGTCTTGCCTCATCAATGAGGCATAATTAGCCCTCGACTGAGCACTGCTCTGGACGTGCCTAACAATTCATGAAAATAAGACTTGAAAGAGTCAAAGTATTTCCAGGCCAATAGGCCGTATCCTGGAGCAACACTCAAAAAGATTTGTGAGGATATAAAAGGAGCTGGCGCCCTCAAGGTAAAATCCGCAATGCCTGGCATCCAGTCAGAGATGACCAAGCAGGCAGGGAGCACAGCCCAGGATGGGAGTAATGAAAACAGATTTAAAACTGGCGCAGATATCAGAATTAGCAGAAAAGGACATCAAAACATTGTAACTGTTTATAAATTCAAAAAGTTAGTTAGTGAGATGGAAGATTTAAAGAGAAAGGAGGAGGTGGAGGAGGAAGAAGAAGAAAAACCTTCCCATGAACTTCTTCTATAGCTGGGTTCACAGCAGAGTAGACATCGCAGAAGAAGAGGCAAGTGAACTTGAAGGCTTGGCTATAGAAACTAAAATGAAACAAGAAAAAAACCCGGAAAGGAAAGGCTATGGGGCAACTTCAAGGGCCTCGTGTATGGGCACCTGGAGTCCCCGCAAGAGAGGCAGTGAGGGGGGCAGAAAAGTTACTTGAAGAAATAGGGGCCCCAAACTTTCCAAATTTGATGAAAAGTATAAACCCACAGATCCAAGAAGCTAAACGAACTCCAAGTAGAAAAAGCATGAAGAAAACGATACTGAGGCATCGCTCAAAACTAGCGGTGAAGAGAAAAAAAGGAAGGTTATCATCAAAGAAGCAAAGATAAGGATGGCATGTCTCGCTGAGAATAATGCAAGCGCGAAGGAAGTGAAGCAACATCTTTAAATTACTGATTAATAAATAACTATCCAGCCCTGGCCGGTGTGGCTCAGTGGATACAGTGTCAACTTGTGGACCGAAGGGTCCCAGGTTCGATTCCAGTCAAGGGCACGTACCTCGGTTGCAGGATCTTCCCCGGCCCAGGCCCTGAGTGCAGGAGGCAATCATTCAATGTGTTTCTCTCACATCGATGTTTCTGTCTTTCCCTCAGTGATGATTAAAAATATATATATATATCTAGAATTCAATACCTGGAAAAAACATCTTTTAAATATTTTTTAATTGATTTTATTTTTTAAATATATTTTTATTGATTTTGGAGAGAAAGAGAGAGAGATAGAAACATCAATGGTGAGAGAGAATTATGGATTGGCTGCCTCCTGCACACCCCACACTGGGGATCGAGCTTGAAACCTGGGCCTGTGCCCTGACCGGGAATCGAACCTCGACCTCCTAGTTCCTGGGTTGATGCTCAGCCCCTGAGGGACGTGCTCCCAAGCCCATTCCTCGTCAGTCCCTCTCGATCCTGGGAGAGGGCAGAGCCCGAGCCCTCGCCGTCCTCCTCCCACCCATTCTGCATACAAGGAAACAGGCCTGGGGAGGGCCTGACTGGTCTCTCTCCAGGGGCCGCATCCAGGGGTCTGCTTCCGGCCACAGGAGGCTCTCGCCGTGGCCTCCTGCCTCCACGGGAAGTGGCCTCCAGGGAAGTGGCCTGCTCAGGAGTCCGGTGACTCCTGGGCCGGGTCGGCTGGGAGAGAGGCGATCACACCGCGTTAGGCATGGCAGGCTGACGCCAGGCAGCCTGGCTCACATCCCAGCCCCTCCGGTTCTAGACTCTGACCTTGGACACATGGCCTCACCTCTCCCCATCTCGGTTCACCCGTCCACAGAATGGGGGTGATAGTAGGCTCACACCTCCTTCCAGCCCAGAGAGAACTGAAGGTGCCCGAGGCCATCGGACAGCGCCTGGCCCCGAGAAAGGCTTCAGAGATGCTTGTTACAGAAACAGCTTCAGCCCTGCCTCTGCCTCCTCCCGAAGGTCTGGGCTCCTGCCATCCTCACCCGGGATCCCTGGGCGGAGGTCCTCCTGACCCGGCCGAGCCCTGTGCCCCCCAGGCGGCAGGCGCTTTCCAAACCTGATGTCATCCTCGCTCCACCCAGCGGGACGAGGGGGGGCTTGGTGTACCCGGTTCCCAAGATGAGGGACCGGCCTCGAGAGGACCACACCGCCGGTGGGTGGAGGGTGGTGGGTGGCGGGTGGCGTGGCCCAGCTGCCTCCACATCGGGCCAGGCAGGAATGGCCCGAGGGAGGCCCACCTGCCGCCTCCCCCGCCTGGAACGTGGGCTGAGCCGCCCGCCCGGCCTGTCACTCTCTGCCCACCGGGCCCTGAGTCACAGCCCCCTCCCCGAGTGTCCCTGCCTGTGAGGGAGCCTGGGGGGAGGGGGCGAGGCCCGGAAGGGCTGGGATACCTGCACGGCAGCAAGGTCAGCCCTCTTCTGGGGCTGCTTCACTTCGTGCTCCAGCTCGGCTGTTCCATCGAGTGTCTCCGTCCAAGAGGCGGGGAGATTGAGACCAGCTGCCGCCGTCTGGATTCTCCCAGAGCCGCCCGCCCGCCCGCAACACCAGCCCAGGTCCTCGCACCGTCCCGGGGGAATCTCACCGAGGGGACACTCAGGTTTGTGGGCTGAATCCGGGCCAGCGGTGGGCAGAGATTGAGGGGGGCCCGGGGAGGGCAGCAGGGAGCTGGCATCGCTCCAGCAGGAGGCACCAGAGCTGGGCTGCCTGGGTGGCAGCGGGGTTATCAGCCTGCCGGGCCCAAGGCCAGCTCCCCATTCCCTGCCTGGCCACCGGCCCTTCCTCCTCCCACCTTGCTTTCCCATCCTCAGCCCCATGCCCCGGGGTGCGGACACAGTGAGATGCTTCTGTGGTCCCCGAGCCACTGGGCAAGGTGGCCTGCGCGGGACCAGACCCCCCGGGGGAAAAGGACAGACCAGGCATGGAGGGGGCAGCTGGCAGGCCTCACAGCTCCTCCACCCCCTCCGTGGGGGCTCCTGGGAGAGTGAGGGACCAGGGGCCTGACCTGGGGCCGGGTGGCAGCACAGAAGGAGGAGCGCCTTCTCCCTGCCCCCGGCCTGGTCTCGGGACCAGCACCTCCTGTGCTCAGCCTCCCTGGGCATCTCCCCCGGCCCCGAGGCTGCCGTCCAGCAGCCGCCCCGAGGATGCTGTGTAGTCCATGCGACGCGCAGCCCCCTGTTCAGAGCTGGGGGCCGGGCGCACAGGTCCAGGACCCCCGCCTTCTCCCTGGCCCATGGGGCTTCCCTCCGCTGCGGGTCTCCTCATCCAGCAGGGTCCCTCTGACCCCGCCCTGCTGTCCAGGCCTCGGCCACGGGCATCACTCGCCCGGGTCATCCTGCACATCCCTACCTTCCTCTTTTGTCTCTGCCCTGCCCACACCTGGTGGGCCGAGCTCCAGCCCTCCACACGCCTGCCCGAGGGTTCCGCTGGCTTTCGGCTTCCCGCCGGAGCCTGCCCGCTGGTGTCTGTGGGAAGGGAGCCCTCTGCTGGGGGCAGGCCGCCTCCTGGGCAGCCGAGGACTCCTGGCCCCAGAGTCACCGCTGCTGCCGGTGCTCACCTCTGCCCCACGCATGCTCCTGGGTCCCCACAGGGGAGGGCTGTGTGCATGGTCCCCAGGGCCCGGAGGGAACACCTCTGTCTCACTCTGATGTGTTTCCTAACCCCGTGGAGTTGCCCACTCACCACGTACAGGAGGCCTGGGGGACGGCAGCCGGGAGGGGGGGCAATGGGGGGAAGTACGGCAGCTGGGGGTGGAGGGCAGCGCTGGTCCCAGTGGGAGACAAGCCTGGCCTCCTGGCAGCAGCCGGGCTGAGGCATGCGCTTGCTGTGGGCCCCGCTCTGAGCCCTGCCCAGATGTGAGGCCTCCTCTAACTCCTCAGCCCACAGATGGCCTGACCCCTACACCTGGGTGTCCGTGTGGGCTTGGTCGCTCCCTTTTTTAAAAAAAAATTTTTTTTATTGATCTCAAAGAGGAAGGGAGAGAAAGAGGGAGATAGAAACATCCATGAAGAGAGGGAATTATGGATCAGCTGCCTCCTGCACACCCCTGACTGGGGATCGAGCCTGCAACCCGGGCCTGTGCCCTTGACCGGGAATCCAACCGTGACCTCCTAGTTCATAGGTCGACGCTCAACCACTGAGCCACGCGGGTCGGGCTGGTCCCTCCCTTTTGGACGGACAGGGTCCCTGAGTGCTTGGCTCCCCCTCTCCCCACCCCGCAGCAGGGTGTCCACGATGCGAAAAGGCTGAGGCAGGGGGAACACCCCCTTTATTAGGGGGTCTGCACAGCGTGCTGGGCCGACCAGCCTCTGCTGAGCCCCTCCTCCTTCCATCCCCTCGGCCCCAGGCTGAGTACCGGACGCCTAGGGGCCTGGGGGACCTCCGGGGCCTCCATCACCCCATCCCATGTGCTGGGAGCACCGCCAGGCAGGTAGCAGGAGCCGGGCTGGGGCAAGCCACCTGGTGCAGCAGGCCTGGGCTCGGACCCTGGTCCAGCAGCCACACAGCCCAGGGCTGTGTTCTGGGCCTCTGGGTCCAGGTGCCTGTTCCTGGGCTGTGATGCAGTGAGTGCCAGGAGGAGGCACGGCAGAGTGAGCTCCCAGGCCAGCTGTAAAGGCCTGGCATCGAATTCCCAGAGGGATGCAGGAAAATCTGGGGGCGGGGGGCAGGGGTTGGCCTTGGGCAAGCCACTTTGCCTCAGTTTCCTTCTCAGTAAAATGGGAATCACCCAGAACTGTCTCCCTCACAGCCTGTCCACTGCGATTCAGCTGACACTTGCTAAGGTCAGCTTGGTCAGGGGGCCAGGCCAGAGATGGAGGCCTCGGGGAGTGAATAGCAGGTCATACGGAGCGTGCAGCTTGGCGTAGGGAGTGTCTGCTGCCCTCGGCCGGACTGGCCTCCAGAGTTGGGACCACGATGGAGATGAGGGGGTCGGCCCACAGGGCGGGTGTCAGGCTTCCGTCTCTGAGAGATGAGACGCCTGGTGCTCCCCCAGGGCTGGCCCCGCCTCTCCACATCAGCCCTAGGAGGGGCCCTGCGGGGCGGAAGGGAGGCAGGCTGGCCTCCCCTTACCAGCTCGGGGTCTTCTTGGGGGGCAGGCTGGCCCCTCGCTGCCGCCTGGAGTGAGGGGTGAGGTGGTAGATGAGTCCTGGGGGGGGACAGCGCTGTGAGGGTGAGGCCACACCCTCCCACCCGCTCTGGGCCCTGGGGATCCAAGTGTGTGGGGGAGCACAGCCATTCGTCACGGACCCCTGAGCTGCCCACCGGTCTCCCCTGCCCACCCCGACCCGGCCGTGGCCGGGCACCGAGCCCGGGAGGCTGCCCGCAGGAGCTGAGCTGGCTGGTCTGAGGCCCGCAGTGCCCGGCGGGAGGAAGCCTGGACAATGGGCCCTTGTTCCCTGTCCTCAGGCCCCGGGCCAGCATCTCAGGCTATCAGCCGGCTCGCTGCCCACCCTCCGCGCTCCCCGGGGACTTTCCCAGGGGAGGCAGGACCAGCCCCTCCAGGGAGCCCCGCTCCCCTGACGCCACCCCCAGAGGCTAGGAACGAGCCAGGTCAGCACGCTCTGCTCCCCCCACTCTCCCTCGAGCCGCGCCTGCGGGGCCGGGCCGGGGTCTGGGCTGCCAGCGCTGGGAGGGTAACATGGTGCAGGACCCCCCCACCCCACCCCGCAGAGGCCCAGCCTGGGCAGAAATGGTGCCCTGCTTCCCGAGGCTGGCACCGGACACGCTCCCACCCACGAGTTCTCTGTCAGGTCTGTCCCAGCATGCGTACACGGCACTGCCAGCCCCAGGGTCACTGCGAAGGCTCAAGGCCACCTCCGCCTCCTTGGCGATGGCTGCGTAGAGACGTGGGAGTTCTGGAGCCGGCAGGGCGTGGGACGGGTGCCCGGTTTCACTCGGGACTCACTGGGACTAAGGGGTGGGGGTGGGGCCGGCCATAGGCTGTGTCAGGAGCCTGGCACCTCCTATGCTCATGGCGGGATGTCTGCAGGTGCCCTCAGAGCCGGGTTCTGGGAAGACGGGGTGCATGCGGGGGGGCGGGGGGGAAGGCTGCTGGTAGCAGGTGCCACTCACCAGGAGGAGGGACTTGCCTGTGGCTCTCGGTGCTGCGGGAAGCAGTGAGCCCTTGTCCCCAAGGGTATCCCTGCAGGAAGGGGACCTGAGGGTGGGGAGGGCGGCTCTCCCGTCCAGGAGTGGAGGCTGGGAGTTGGGGTCAGGAGCTTCTGTGTCCCGCCCACAGCGTCCCATACAACTGCCTGCCGGGCCTCAGGGCCTGGGCACAGTGCTTGCCTCAGGCAGACCCAGCACATGCCTTTTCAGGGCTGGAAAAACACAGCCTAACGCCGGGTCCAGAGAGGGGCAATGACCTGCCCAAGGCCCGGCAGCAAGCCCATGAGGCCTGAGCTCCTAGCCCCCAGCCCCAGCCTCCCCTGCCCCTTGCCAATCAGACCACCTCACCTCAGGGCCTTGTCCACCAGCCTCACCCTCTTGGGGCACTGCAGGTCGTGGGAGATGGGGTCCACCAGATCGAGGATGCCACGTTCCAGTAGAGGGTGGCGGTGAGGAGGGTCCCCTCGAGGCCCAGGTCCTGTGGGTGGTGAACAGTTGAGTGAACCAGGAGTCGGGCCACCCTTGTTCGGGCCCCCTCCCGGCCAGCCAGAGCCCCTCCCATCCACTGCCCCCTCTCCATCTCTCTCCCTAAGCCTTGCTGTCCAGGGCCAGGTGGGCCTTTTAAAAATATACTTTTATTGATTTTAGAGAGCAAGAGAGAGGGAGAGAGAGAAACATCAGTAATGGGAGAGAATCTTTGATTGATCGGCTGCCTCCTGCACACCCCACACTGGGGATTGAGCCCTCAACCCAGGCATGTGCCCCTGACCGGCACTGAACCCAGGACCCTTCAGTCCGCAGGCGGACGCTCTATCCATTGAGCCAAACCGGCTAAGGCCCAGGGGAACTTTCAGATGAGAGGGGCGGTGCAGCAGGGACCTCAGAGAGGTGATAAGCAGGTCCCAGGGCCCTTAGTCAGTTCCCTGGAGGTGAAACACCACGCTGGGGTTGGGCTTGTCTGGGAGATCCTTTGGGGGCTCCTCGGATGACCCCCAAAGGCCACTGTCCTCCAGTTCTCTCGGGGCCCTTTGCCTCTTCCACCTCTTCAGCTCAGACTGGGTGTGTTCGTCTGTCCTGAAGCTGCCCCCGCCCCCCAGCCGTGCCCCGGCTCAGTAAGGGATGTCACCATCCCCATCCTCTCAGGGGCCTGGCATCCCCCTCACGGGCCCACCAGCTTCCTTGTTTCGTCTCCAAGTCTCTCCTCCATGCACAGACCAGCCGTCGAGGCCCCTGGCCTCCCGTTACTCACCCAGGGCTGGTTGGCGCTAAGCCTTTCATTAGAGGGTCCGGTGAGAGGAGAGGCGGGCAAGCTGGTGGGGCAGGCACAGGGGGGAGGGGCCTCAGAACCCACGTGGGCCCCCCCAGCCAAGGGTGCCCTGTTTGATGCATAAGCCCCGGGGCGAACGCCCAAAGGTCTCAACTGCCGAGTGCCTGTGGGTTATGGGGCAGGACAGGCCTCTCACTGCACCTCAAATCCCAGCCTCTTGGACACGAGGGGGCAACCTAGCTGTTTCCCAGAATGCCCAGCTGTGCCTGGGCTCCAGGTGCCGTCCCAGGTGGAAATCTGTGCCTCTGGAGAGTTTGGCTGATTCACCGCGCGGCTCTGCCGTTTGCATTTTAAACACCGTTCATGCTCGCGTCCCAGATGCCAGCTGTGGGGCGGGGGGCGGGGGGCGGGGGGTTGGCCCATGAGCCTGGACTGACCCAGACAGGGCCCCAGACCGCAGCCTGCTTTCTGCTGGTCTGGACAGCTCCTCTTAAAGGGCCAGTCGCTCCCTTCCACCCTGAGAGGAGTGCAGCAGGAGAGGCGGGGCTGGGAGGCTGGAGGCGTGGTAGGGCCTTGGCTGGTGCTCAGGCTGCTCTGGCTCACCACTGTCCTCCACGCCCGCCCGGCTCCCACCTCCATCACCCACGTGCAGGCCAAAGACACGCGGGGCTGATTTCGGCTCACGGCAGTGGCAGGGGTAGGGATGTGGGCAGAGAGGCAGGGCGATGCCTAGTGGTGATGCTGGGACCGGAACCAGGACTAGGGCAACCCCGGGCTTGGGTCTGGGACTCAGGTTCCCGATGTGTGTGGTGGGGGCCAGAGCCCTGGCCTGTCCAGATGTGGTGTGAGGTGCAGGTGCCAGGGGGGTGTACGCAGTGGGCGGGAGCTGCCCTTTGGAGGATGGGTGCTGCCTGGGCTGCCAGGGTGACATGGCGAGGAGGCATCGCTGTCCGGCCGGGCTATAGCTTCCCAGAGCCCAGCCCCCCCTCGCCCTGGAGGAGGCGGGCACTGAGGGCTTCCATTGCCCTCAATACAAGACGCCCATGGGTGCCACTCCTGCAGCACCCCCCTTCCCGGCCAAGGCTCTTAGCTCCTGGCCTGGAGCACCCTCAACACACACTGACCTCTAACCTCAGAGGCATGGGCACCCCTGCCCTCTCCTCCACCCTCAGTTCTCCTGGCCTGGGCGACCCCCACCCTAGCCTGCTGCCCGCCTCCCGCCTTCCCTGTCGCCCAAACTAGACTCCCACCGGTGCAGCCAGCGGTACCCTCCCCTCGGAACCCGCTGGGCCTGCCTCGGGGCCCCTCCCAGGCCCGCTGCCCGCTACCCCGGCCCCTCCCTGGCCTCCAGCTCGGGCGGGCCCGCTCCCTGTCTCGCCTGGCGCAGGAGGCGCAGCAGCTGCCGGGCGCGCTCGGGCCGCCGCTCGTGGAGCGTGGACGGGATCTCGGGAGCCAGCGCACCCGGCGCTGCGCTCAGAGGGCGCGGGCCCGCACCCCGCCGCCCTGGTCTCGGTGCCCGCCTCGGGTCCGCACCGCCGGCCCGGCCGCGCCCCCACCGCTGCAGGGCGGCGGGCGTGGGACAGGCGGGAGGCCGGACCGTCGGAGCTCAGGCCCGGCCCCGATCCCCAGGCCCCGCCCCCAGCAATCGTAGTATCTGCCCCGAACGCCCTGCGTGGACACTCCTGCAGGACAAATATTTACCGCCCTCCCTGCTTGGCTGCGCACAGGCCTGGGCAGAGGGTGCAGCGGGTCCCCTCCGACCCAGGTCCCTGATCTCCAGCTGGGAGAGACGCGGGGCGAGGCGTGCTGGTTAACGGTTAAGCCAGGCTCGGGGCAGGCTGGCACGGGCTCTGGGCACCTGCCCCTGCCCCTGGCTTTGCGTTTCCTCCCTCAAGCAGGGAAGTGTGAGGAGGGGGAGCCTTGGTTCCTCCGGGCACCAGCTTGAGCGAGGGTCCTGCCAGGCTCCTGATGTGTCCCCGTCCTGGAGGGCTCCCTCAGCAGGAGTCTGGCATCATCACATGCTTGGGTAGCAAGCAGGGCCTGTCCCACCTGCGAGGCCGGTGTGCCCGGGCGTAGGTGCTGGCAGGCTCGGGGGAGGTGGGGGGACCCCAAGGGCACCTGGCGAGATGCGGGCAGAGCCAGGCTCCTTCCCCAGGGTTAAGGCACCAGCTGCCGGGGGTGTGTCTGGGCACAGGGCGGTGGGCTCTGTGCTCGCTGCCCACGAGGGCACCCCCACTGGACCTGTTCCCGGACCTTCCTATCCTTGGCTCTCCTCTCTCCAGGCAGCGGCCGGTTGGACCCGGAGGCCTCCCCTCCCACTACTCGCGCCAGCATTTCCCTGGGGCCACCTTGGCACCACAGGTTTCCTCTCTGGCAAACCTGCCCGCCTGCCTTCCCTCTGGGCCACGCTGCCTCTGCACTGACGTGGTGGTGACAGGGGCCAGAGCTCCAGGGACCTGTCAGACCCCGTCCAGAGCTGGCAGCCTGGTAAGATGCCGCTCCCTCCCCCACCCGCTCGGGGCTGGAGCCAGAGCCGGGATGGCTCCCAGCTCCTGACCGTATCCTTCCAGAGGCTGAGCCAGGCCTGGACATGGTCACCTCGAAAATGAGAAGACCGCGATGGGGTGGGGGGAGGGGCTGGGTTTCCCTCAGCCTCCCGTGGGGGCGGTTACTCCGGGCTGGCCCTGGGCACTCTTTCTGGCCCAACCTGATGTGGCAGGAGCCTCCAGGGCCAGAGCGGCAACCTGGGGAGGGGGCCTGTTCCCCCTCCCTGGTCCCTGTGTGTGGGTGTGTGTGTGTGTGTGTGTGTGTGTGTGTGTGAGACCGAAGGGCTGCCGCCCCATTTCCCGCAAGGGGACCTGGCCCTGTGCCCATCAGCCCCGGCGACCGGCATGTGGGGTTCCTGACTCCGTGTGGGGAAGATTTCACAACTCGGGCCCAGGGGCTTTAGAGAGGACAGAGAGTGAGCCGGCACCGCAGAACAGGAAAGCCAAGGACAGAGGAGCAAAGGGAGCCAAGGCGGGGCGGCCTGGCTCACTGGGGAGTCAGAGAAAAGGGGGCCTGGGAGACAGCGCCGGTGGGGGTGGGGGGTGAGCCTGGGAAGAGCCCCACTGCCCAGGGCTCCCCTGGGACCCTTGGACTTTAGGAGCTGCTCACCTGTCGGGGGAAGAGAGGGGAACGGGCAACGCAGGGACGTGCTTCTGGGAGAGGGAGCAGGTGCACTGGGACCTTGGGTTTGGGGGTTTTTTTTGTTTGTTGTTTTTTTAAACATATTTTTATTGATTTCAGAGAGGGAGGGAGAGGGAGAGCAACATCAATGATGAGAGAGAATCATGGATCGGCTGCCTCCTGCGCGCCCCCTACTGGGGATCAAGCCCGAAAGCTGGGCATGTGCCCTTGACCCAAATCGAACCTGAGACCCTTCAGTCTGCAGGCCGAAGCTCTACCCACTGAGCTGCACTGGCCAGGGCAGGTTTGAGGGGTTTCAGAGGCTGTCGCGTGGGAGAGGTCTTAGGGGAGGGTCTCCATAGAACAGCCCTCGGTTTCATGCTGATGTGTGGAGATAAGATTTATTCCCGTAACTGCCTCCGTCCTGGTCCTGGGGTGTGGGTTTCTGCTATCTCGAGTCGGGGATTACAGCTATTGATCCTGTGCTGGGAGGAGCAGGGCAGCACTGACTCCCGTGGCCTTGGCAAGGGAAGGCAGGGCTTACCAGGGGCTGTAAACTCTGGGCTGTTTCCCGTCTGCCTGTTTCCCTCTTCCGCTCCTCCTGGCGGACGAGCCTGGGTCAGCCCCGCTCCCTGGGGGTTTCCCAGTAGTAGAGTGGGGTTTGTGGAGACCCCATGGGGTGGGGGCTGTGAATGTGCCCTCAGCCCCCAGGGCCGATGTGGAGGTTCAGGGGCTTGTAACTGGTCTCTCTCGGGGCAGCCCCACGCATTGGACAACCGGCAAGGCAGAGGTTAGGGAGCCGGAGAGTCAGGGGGAGAAGGGGAGACACCTGGACCCCGGGCCCCTCTGGAGGCAGCCAGGAGTGAAGGAGCAGTGACAGCCACGCCTCTGACTTCCCAAGGCCCTGGCCACCCAGGTGGTGGCCCAGCTGGAATGACAGGGAACCAAGGTCCAGGTGACTCAGCAGGTGGGGGGCAGGGCTGTGGCTGGAACGAGTAAGACCTGTCCTCCCTTTGGGTTTCTTCTCTGCCCACTGGGGGGTGGCCCCAGACCAGGGCTGATACTTCAGCAAGAAGCCAGAGGACCCAGAGTCTCCTGGCAGCCACTGCGAGGAAGCAGGTCCGAGCGCCCTGTCTGGTCTGGCTCAGTGGCTAGAGCGTCGGCCTGCAGACTGAAGGGTCCCGGGTTCGATTCCCAGTCAGGGCACAGGTCCGGGGTGCGGGCTCGATCCCCAGTGAGGGGCGTGCAGGAGGCAGCCGATCCATGATTCTCTTTCACCATTGCTGTTTCTCTCTTTCCTTCTCCCTTCCTCTCTGAAATTAAAAAAAAGAAAAGTGAAAGGAATAGACATATTTCTTTTTTAAAAAATGTTTCTTACCCTAACTGATTTGGCTCAGTGGATAGAGCATCCGGACTGAAAGGTCCCAGGTTCGATTCCAGTCAAGGGCACGTGCCCGGGGTTGCGGACTTGATCCCCAGTGTGGGGTGTGCAGGAGGCAGCCTATCAATGATTCTCTCTCATCATTGATGTTTCTCTCTCTCTCTTTCCCTTTCTCTCTGAAATCCATAAAAATATATTAAATAAATAAATGTTTCTTTATGGGTTTTTGAGAGAAAGGATGGAATGGAAAGAGAACAAAGCCACCGATTTGTTCCGCTTGTTCGTGATTCATCGGTTGGTTCTTGTGTGTGCCCACCGGGATCGCGCCACAACCCGGCCGTGTCACTGCGATGCTCTAACCAGCCAAGCTCGCCGCCCAGGGGGACACACATTCTTTTCACTCGGGTGGGTCTAGGAAGGTCAACAGTGAGCAGTGAACCAGATAACAAGAACAACAATGAGGGGCTCTGTGGTCTCCTGAGCAGGGGTGAGGTCTGGGGCCGGGACGAGACCCAGCCTTCCGCCCCAGCCCCCAACTCCCACCCGCGGCAGATAGTTACATGGTGAGGCGTGCCGGTGCCGCGGGCAGGGAGGACCAGCCTGCACAGATGCCTCCCGGGAAGGGACAGAGGTGGCTGCAGGCCTGGCCGTCAGAGCCATAAGGTAGTGGGACTCACTGGGCAGGTGTGAGCCGGGGGAGTCAGACAAGACCTTGATTCAGCAACTTCGGGGCTGGAGTTCTGGCTCAGGAAGGATTCAGCCCGGCCCGCGGGGCTCAGTGCTGAGCGTCGGCCCATGACCAAGAGGTCCCAGGTTCGATTCCTGGTCAGGGTACATGCTCGAGTTGCAGGCTCGATCCCCAGTGGGGACCGTGCAGGAGGCAGCCGATCCATGTCTCTCTCTCATCGAAGTTTCTATCTTTCTGTCTCTCTCTCTAAAAAATCAATAAAAATATTTTTTTTAAAAAGAAAAAGAATTCAGAGACAAGATTCAAACTATAAGGTGACGTTTAGCCCTGGCCGGTGTGGCTCAGTGGATAGAGCGTCCTCCTGCGGACTAAAGGGTCCCAGGTTTGATTCTGGTCAAGGGCACGTACCTGGGTTGCAGGCCTCCCAGCCCTGGTCGGGGGCAGGCAGGAGGCAACCAATCGGTGTCTCTCTCTCACATCGGTGTTTCTCTCTGTCTCTCCCTCTCCCTTCCACTCTCTCTAAAAAATCAATGGAAAAAATACCCTCGGGTGAGAATTAAAAAAAAAAAGATAAAATTTGTTTGGAAAGTCACAGAGGTAGAAGCGAGTCGCAGAAGAAATGGGCTCAGGACACATTACAGAGACGACGGAAGGACCCTTGAAGCTCAGGAGAGAGAGGCAAGGAAAGCAGGCCCATGGGAGGGGGAGCACTGGGGGAGGGGGAGGGGAGGGGGAAGGGGAGGGGCAGAGGGGAAGGGGGATCATTAGTCAATGCAGGTGGTCGGGGTGTCCCCCGTGGCATCGCCCGTCTGGTCTTGCTGCTCTTCTGGGCCCGGAGCTGAGACATAGCTGCGGCCTAGACGTCATCGCCAGGGTTAATGCTTAAGGGAGCAGTCGTGCAAGGACCCGCATGGGGGTCACAGGCGGCCCCTCTTCGGCCCCTGGTTCCTCCTCCAAGGGGGTCCGATGCCCGGGGAGGAAAGGTCAGGGGGTCTGAGCCGCATGACCCTCCTGGTGCTGGGGGAGGAGAGGCGACCCTGGGGGCAAGGTTCTTGCTTTCCCAATGCTGCCTGTTGCTAGGCACCTGGGCTTCCCACACTGACCTTCTGTACCTGACTCAGTGTCCGTGTTCTGCTCATGTCCGTCTGACTGGCTACCGCAGATCCACCCCACACCTGTGGTCATGAGCCCAGCTCTTCAGATTGAACACTGAGGCAGGCCCTGGCTGGTGTGTCTCAGTGGATAGAGCACCGGCCTGCGGACTGATGAGTCCCAGGTTTGATTCTGGTCAAGAGCGCATGCCCCGGTTGCGGGCTCGATCTCCAGTGGGGGGGTTGGGAGGGGCATGCAGGAGGCAGCCGATCCACAATTCTCTCTCATCATCGATGTCTCTCTCTCCCTCTCCTTTCCTCTCTGAAATCAATCAAAATATATATATATTTTTAAAAAGGCAAAGAAAACTGAGGCAGGAAGAGGAGACCAGGCTGTCAATGGCTGGGGTCCAATCTGGGCCTCGTTCCCTTAGAAGCCATGCCCAGCCCTCGGTCACGCTGCCAACTGCCTCTGAGCTTGGGAGGTGGACTCGGTCCGTCGGGTGCCAGACCGGCCCTGCGGCTGGACGTTCCCAGGTGTTAACAGGCTGACATCTCCGAGGCCCACGCACTTGGCCGCGCTCCAGCCTCCAGCCGCACATCAAAGGCGGTGCTGAAAGGATGAAGCCCCGAGTGGCGCCAGGGGTGTTGGCCAGGCGCTGGGGGCACGGGGACCTGCCTGTGCCTGCCGTTGGCCAGAGCTTGTCTCCCCACCACCACTGGCCACTGCGGCCCCCCCCCCCCCGCAAGCCGTGTCTCCCTCCCATCCTTTCCGTGTGGTCTGCGTGGCTCTGTTCTGTGGCCTCGGACAGTGGCGGGCGGGCCCACCTGGAGCAGGCGGACTCACAGTCGCTGCAGAGAGCATTCTAGGAAGGCAAACTGAGGCATGACCCGGGAAGATCTTTTTTTCTTTCTTTTTAATATGTTTTTATTGACTTCAGAGAGGAAGGGAGAGGAAGAGGGAGAGAGAAACATCAATGATGAGAGAATCATGGACCGGCTGCCTCCTGCACGCCCCCTACTGGGCATTGAGCTGCAACCTGGGCTCGTGCCCTGACTGGGAATCGAACCGTGACCTCCTGGTTGATAGGTCAACGCTCAGCCACTGAGCCACCAGCCAACCAGCTAGTCTCATTGTCTTTAGAGACACCGAGTCCCCCACTGGGCAGCTGTGGGAAACGTGGGAGATTCTGGGATCCGAGGGTTGAGATGCCGTGATGTTGGGATTTGCAGTCACTTGTTCCGTCCGCCAATCACTCTGATTGACAGCCAGAGACTAAGTCCGAGTCGGGCCATCTGGTCGACCCTGGCTCTCTGTATATGGCAGGCATCCCACCCAAGACCAAGTCCCGGCCGGGCCATCTGGTCAACCCGAGCTCTCTCTGTGGATGGCGGGGGGCAGATACCAGGAGACGCAGAGCATCCTGGACGAGGCCCAGGTTCCCGGCCGGCAGGCTCTGGAGCTGGAGCAGGCACTCTGCATCTTGACCAGACCTGCCGGCCTGGCTCACTCCCCGAGAGGCTGTTGGCTGCACCTGGGGATGTCGTGGCTCGACCAGCTGGGGTCCACCGGGGGCCCGAGGCTCACCTGGCACGTCCTGGAGCTCGGCCACGGCCGCTCCTGGGATCTGGTAGCAGGGCGGGCGGGACAGGCTGCAAGGAGAGGTCACGTGGAGGGAGGGGGTCTCAGGGCCCTGCTCCGGTCACGGGCCACTGCCCTGCTGATGGCTTGGGGCAAATCCCTTGCCCTCGCGGGGTGCTGCCTCCCTGTGTGGGGAGCACCTGGGCAGAGAGGTGAGGCAGGTCCCAGCCTGTCAGGACAGGATGGGCCTTGGAGGCCACGGGGGGCCCACTTCTCGGAGGGAGACAGGCGGTGCCCGGCCAGCCTTGTCCACTGGAGCAGAGCCGGAGCCGCCTCCCTGGCCACGGGCCCTGAGGCTCTCTGAGTTGCTGGTGCCAGGACAGGAGGGCGATTAGGAGATTAAAGGGCCCAGCCGGCCAGCGGGGCTCAGGGGCTGAGTATCAGCCTGTCAACCAGGAGGTCACTGTATGCTTCCCAGTCAGGGCACAGGCCCGGGTTGTGGGCTCGACCCCCAATGAGGGGCGTGCAGGAGGCAGCCGACCCATGATTCTCTCTCATCATTGATGTTTCTCTCTCTCCCTTCCTCTCTGAAATCAATAAAAGTATATATATATATTTTTTAAATATATTTTATTGATTTTTCACAGAGAGGAAGGGAGAGAGATAGAGAGAGTTAGAAAGATCGATGAGAGAGAAACATCGATCAGCTGCCTCTTGCACATCCCCCACCGGGGATGTGCCCGCAACCCAGGTACATGCCCTTGACCGGAATCGAACCCGGGACCGCTCAGTCCGCAGGCCGACGCTCTATCCACTGAGCCAAACCGGTTTCGGCAAAGTATATATTTTTTAAAAAAAGATGAAAGGCACCAGGATGGTGGGGTACCTACCCTGTACTGAGCCAGCACAGCCATGGGTGAACCTGAGGGGGGCGGGGCAGTGAAGGATGGAGAAAAGACAGACAAGAGAGTACAGCTGGGGCCGGGTGGGATGCTGCTCTCGGATGGAAAGACAGCGCCACGGCCTGCAAACCGAGTCTTTATTTTATAGCCGGATCCCACGAGGCAAAGGAAGGGCAGGTCGAGATGTTTACAACGTTCTTGGGGGTTTCGAATCTACTCAATCACATGCACCTGATCAAGCTTTGTTTCCTTGCTGCACCTCCCACAGCTCACATCACTCAGCCTCCTGGGAGCCGCTCTCCACAGCACCCGCCCCTTCCCGCTGCCCTGACATTTGCCCCCCCCCACCCGCTTCCCGCTGCCCTGACATCTGCCCCTGGCTGGAGGCAGCTTGGCCCAGGAAAGCTCTTCCAGGAACAAGACTGAGGAGAGCCCAGCTCGGCCAGCCGCCAGCCGGCACCCCTGTCCCATGGCCCTGCCCCCTGCACGGCTGACTGAGGAGCTAATGGGCACCCACCGGGGTCGTAAGGCTGCGCGGGGTTAATGGGTTACCTGGCCCGTGACACCTCCACCGCCTCCTGGGCTCTCAAAGTCCAGCGCCTGTCCTTCAAGGCCTGCGCTCTGCCCGTCCCTGCCAGCCTTGACGCCTGGGGAGGGCGTGGAGGGTGAAGGGAGGGCGCGGCTCCCTTCCCCCTCTCTGCTCCCGGAGATGCCTCCAGCGCCAGGCCCCCAGGCCCAAGGGGTTCTCTCCCCCAGGCCTGGCCTCCCCAGTGCCATCCCAGCTCTGCCTGGATGCCCCCCTGACCCCAGGATGTTTGCCCCTCCCTCGGGGCCCTGGGGTCTTCCTCCTTCGTGGCTAACCGTACTATTCCACTCACAGTCTGACTGGGGGCTCCTTGAGAGAGGAATCTAGATGGACCAGGATCCGATGGGCGAATGAATGAATGAATGAATGAATTTAAGCCAGGGCTGTGCTCATGGGGGCAGTTCTGGCAGACAGCGGGCCAGGTGTGGACCTCAGAGGCACAGGAAGGCTTGGGCCGGCCAGCCCTGGGGGGCACCACCCCATGGCATTCGATGGGGGCACCACCCCATGCCATGGATGGGCAGGAGCAGGAGCGGGGTGGGTGATGGCCCATCTCTCACCCTCACTGCCTTGTGTCCTCCATTGGTCTGTCTGCTCACGACTCCAGAAAGTTGGGGGATGAGGAAAGGGTCCCCTGAGTCATGTGACTCCCTTCAGGTCAAGTGACCTGGGTCCTTGGAGGGACCACCTCCAGGGTGGGGGGGGGGGGCGGGCGGTCAGGGAGAGGGCCTGCGTAGAGGTGCAGCCCGACTCCGACCCCGGGGTTGTAGAGAGAACCTTAGGCCCCTCGGACCTGGTGGGGTCGAAGCTGCTTATACCCACCCCCCCTCGTGCAGGCGTCTGGCTCCACCCCGTGCTGTGTGACCCCCTCTCTGGATATTGTACGTTGGGGGGAAGCTCACCTCCTTTCAGGGGACCCTGGGTCTGATCTGCCTCCGCTGGAGACCCAAGCCCAGGCAGCCCTCCTGAGGCCCAGGAGCCTCGGGGCGGTCAGGGTGTGGAACCCCACTGAGTCCGCGAGGCCAGCAGCCCTCCTCCCACCTGGGGCGGCTCCTGTGCCTTTAAAGCCTTCCCCCACCGGCCAGCACAGGAGGGAGGGTGGAGCTGCCCCAGCTGGGCTCCGGGACTCAGTCCTGTGCTGGGCAGCAGGAGGCCCTGCCCTGGCGCCAGGTGAGCTGGGATGGAGGGGGCTCCTGCATCCCGACCCCGGGGCTGTCACCCCAAAGCACATCTCCCCCCGGGGAGCTGCTGGACGTCATGGTGGGGGAGACGCTCAGGCTGGGGGCCTCCCAGAACGTCTGGGGGCCCGGGGTCCAGCCCCAGCTCTGCCCGACATCATGGTCCGGGGTGAAGGGCGTGAGCTGCCCTTTGGGGTGACAGGGCAGGGCTCCTGAGGACGGGCCAGCAGGGGGGTCCCGCAGGTGGGCAGAGCCCTGGGCTCCCCCAGGGTTGGCTGCGCTCCCCCTGCCACAGGTGTGGGCGGAGGAGGGCGGGTGCGGCCGCCCAACTTCTCCGAAAAGGCTTTGGAGGAAGCAGGCTTCTCAGAATTGAGGGGGAGGTTGCTCCGTGGAGAAGCTGAGCCTGGGAGGGTCTGGCGGGCAGAGGGGAACTCGGGGTCACAGCGGGGGGGGGGTCAGGTCTGGAGCGAGCTGGGGCCATGCTCTCGGGGCGCGCTCGCCCCGCTGCGGCTCTGGCTGGGCTGTGGGGGGCGTGGGGCAGGGTCGGTTGTGCAAGGGTCATTGCACAACTCTAGGGGTGCCCCTCGCTTTTGGGGTGTCTCCAGCAGATTTCAACAGGTTTCCGGCAGATAGTGGTCAGAGGACGGGTCTGATTCTCAGCCTTAGGCTGCCAAGGTGAGCATTGGGGAAGTCAGCTTCCCAGGTGGCCGTGTGGCCAGGGCGGAGGAGGCTGCGAGGTGGGTGACTCTTCGCTGTGGCCAGTGGTTTCGGGAGGCCGCCTGGTTGCTAAGCTGCTTCTCCCTAAGCCTGGGTTTCCTGCCTGAGAATGGGTTTGGGGCTGGGCCCTGTTTTCAACCTGTGGCTCTGGGGTTGCGATGACACAGCCCTGGGCTGAGTTGGAGGATTAACAGAAGAACTCCTAGCTGGCTGCTCTGCCCTCTTCCTTACCCTCCTCTCTGCCGCACCCGCGAACTCGCTTGGCTCAGCCTCAGTTCCGCTCGCTCGGGGGTGAGTAGAGGCGTTGGGAGGGGGTGGTGCTAATGGCAAAATCAGAATCCTTGGGTGGCCCGGCCGACGTGGCTATGGTTGAGCATTGACCCATGAACCAGGAGGTCACGGTTCCATTCCTGGTCAGGGCACAGGCCCAGGTTGCAGGGTCCATCCCCATCCAGCAGGGGGCGTGCAGGAGGCAGCTGATGGACAATGCTTTCTCATCATTGATGCTTCTCCCCCTCCCTCCCTCCCTCTTCCTTCCTCTCTCTGAAATCAATTTAAAAAAAACAACAACACCCACCTTGACCAGTTTGGCTCAATGGATAGAGCGTCAGCCTGTGGATTGAAGGGTCCTGGGTTTGATTCCCAGTCAAGGGCACAGGCCCGGGTTGCAGGCTCCATCCCCAGTGGGGGGCGGGCGTGCAGGAGGCAGGCGGTCAATGATTCTCTCTCATCATGGATGTTTCTCTCTCTCTCTCTCTCCCTTCCTCTCTGAAATCAATAAAAAATTATATAAAAAACAAAACAAAAAACACCCCACCACCTAAGAAAAAGAGCATTTGTGTGGGTGAGGCTTGTACGTCTTTGGAGATGGGGAGCTCCCCCCTTTCTGTGCCTAGGCCGGGGGGCGTGGGGTCTGGAAGAGACCCCCAGCTCAGCCCCTGCAGCCTTGCCTGGGAGGCCAGGGTCCCCCAGGCCCCCAGCCGTGTGCAGAGGGAGGGAGGCCGAGCAGGACAGAATGTGACGGGCTCATCCTGTGGGTCACACCTCTGTTAACACGGCCTTTGCTGAGCCACCTGCCCTCCTGTCCCGCTCCCAGGACCGGCCGGGGCTGCCGGGTGGGCACAGGTGACGGCGCTCATCACCACTGGCTCGCTGTGCCTGCCTCCCGCTGCCGATGCGGGGGGGGGGGGGCATGTTTCCCCCCCCACCCCCCCCCGCAGGGGGAGAACTGCTGAGCAGGCTCAGGTAGGGACAGAGCCCTGTGCCTCTCCCCTGCCAACCCCTCCCCTCTGGCCCACAGTCCTGCAAGGCAGCCCCTCAGGCAGGGCCGTCCCCCGATGTCCCTGGCTGGTGCCCAGCCCTCGGGCATAGACCCTGGGCCTTGGGCCTCGGCTGCTTCCCTGTTCCTCTTCCCAGCCACTCTGGTCCCCAGTTGGGGTGATGCCCAGGCCGATTGACAGTTGTGGCATCTCTGGGCCACTCCAGGGCATCGGGTGCCAGGACAAGGATCGCTTTGGCTGCGTGACCCGGGGCGGGCGGCCCTGTCTGCTCAGCCTCGGTGTCTCCTGTCTGTCGGGTGGCACAGCCCTGCAGGACGGTTGTGGATTCGCTTTAGAGACGGGGAAGGCGGGGGGCGAGGAGGGGGGCGGCAGGCGGCTCTCAGGCCGGCTAGACACCTGGCCAGGGAGCGGGTGGGAGCCACGACCCAGGAAGTGGCTGATCCTTATCCTCGTCTTTATCAGATAAGGGCCTGGGGGGAGGGGGAGTCGTATCCAAGGTCGCCAGGGCCCGGCTGGAGCGGTTCCTGAATCAGGACCTCCTGGGTCAGCTGGGCCGGGCCACTCGGCAGCTTGGGGCCTGCACTGCTGGCCTCTGTGACTGTGGACCAGCTCGGGCCTCTGTGGGCCCTGCCTTTCCAGGCTGTGCAGGTGGTTCCTGGGGCCTGAGGTGATCATACTCCTGGGGGGACAAGGGGGGGCGGCGCTGGGCCTGAACCGAGAGAATCAGTGATGCTGCCTCCTGCACGCCCCCCACTGGGGATGGAGCCTGCAACCCGCGCCTGTGCCCTGACCGGGAATCGAACCCTGACCTCCTGGTTCATAGGCTGATGCTCAACCGCTGAGCCGCCGGCCGGACCCAGGCCGTGTTTTCGAGGCTCCCTTGGCATCTGGCTGAGGGCTGTGGGTGGTGGGGAGGCCTCCCAGGTCTGGGTTCTGGTCTGAGCACCGCCCCAGGGGCCAGTGTGACCCTGGAGGTCAGTAGCTCTGCACGGGGCCAGGGAGCCAGGGCTGGCCAGTGGGGGACCCCGCCTGGGGCTCCCTCGAGGGGCTCTGGTAGACTCTGCCCTTCGGAAGGATCTGAGTCCCAGAGAGGGGGATCCCCTGCCTCTGTCCCCACCCCTGTCCTTCCCTCTGGGGGTCACGCCCTCACCGGCTGCCACCCCCACGGGAACTCCAAGAGTCACTGCTGTCACCGCACCTTCCGGGCCTCCTGAACTTTAGTCCCCCGGGGATGGGCCAAGTCACCACGCCCCCTCCTGCCCGTGGACCAGCTCCACCCGTCCTCCCTGCCAGCCCAGACCTTTAAAGGACCCCCTGCTCTCCACCCGCCCCAGCACCGGCAGCTGCCCCGCGGGGACACGGGCACCTGGCTGGCCTCCTGCCGCCTCTGGGACTCGGTGAGCGGGTCAGTCCCTCCGGGGCCTCCTGCCTCAGCTCCCCCTGGGAGGTGCCGTCCGGATCTCAGGCCCAGTTCCGAGGCCCCCTGAGCAGCGCTGCAGGGGGGGCAGGCGTGGCCGTGGCCCCTCAGGCCCCTCAGACCTCCCCGCACAGCTGCCTCCCCGGGAGCCGGAAGGCGGCTCCACCACAGCCTAGACTTTCCCAGGCAGACCGCCTGCCTCCTCCCGCCCGACCACCCCAGCCCAGGGCTGTCCCCGGAGGAACCCGGGCTTTCCTGGTCTCCGGGTGCCCCCGGGCCTCAGGTAAGCCCCCAGGGTCCTTAGGAGCTGGACTGCGTTATTTTATCTTATTTTTTAAACTTTATTGATGTCAGAGAGGAAGGGAGAGGGACTGAGAGGTAGAAACATCCATGATGAGAGAGAGTCATGGACCGGCTGCCTCCTGCACGCCCCACACTGCGGAGGGAGCCCACAGCCCGGGCCTGTGCCCTGACCGGGAATCGAACCGGGACCTCCTGGTTCACAGGTCGACGCTCACCCACTGAGCCACACTGGCCGGGCAGGGCGGGGGTTTGAGGCCAGGCACTGGGCCCCATCCGCTCTCCAGCCTTGGTTTCCCCTCCTGATGCCGGTTTGAGTGGGAGTCCGGCCTCTGGGCTTGGACGGTGTTTAGTGAATCTTTGAGAAAAAACGTGGGAAACGGAAGCCAGTCCCCCAGCAGGGTGCCCTTGGGAAGCTGGATGTGTCCGCCTGCCTGCAGGGGGGCGGGGGGGTGGCGAGCCAGACCTCCTGCTGCCCTGGCGGCGGGGGGGGGGGGGGGGGGGGGGGGGGGGGG
>JAWPEG010000010.1:26431687-26460128 GCA_035771395.1 Myotis vivesi
CCCCCCCCCCCCCCCCCCGCCTCAGGGAAGCAGCCGCTCTCCTCCATGTGCCCAACGATCATCGTGGACCGGGACGGCCAGGTCAGCCTGGTGGTGGGTGCCTCTGGGGGCACCCAGATCACCACAGCCACTGCGTTGGTATGTGCCTGCCACCTGCCCCCTGCCCCCTCGGCCCCCGCCCCCGGGGCCGTGCTGACCCCTGTGTCGTCCCCCCCCCAGGCCATTATGAACAACCTGTGGTTCGGCTACGACGTGAAGAAGGCGGTGGAGGAGCCCCGGCTGCACAACCAGCTCCTGCCCAACACCACCTCCCTGGAGCCGGGCATGGACCAGGTGGGCGGGCACAGCCGGGGGCCAGGGGCGGGGCATGGGGGCCCCGGAGGAGGTCTGGGTCCCCTGGGTCACCGTGGAGGGATGCTGGCTGGTGTCCTCTGCTGGGGGCAGGGGCCTTCACACCCACCACCTGAGCCATCTTTTCTTTTTAAAATAAGTTTTATATTGCACACTGCTTTTTTCTTTTATTGATTTCAGAGAGGAAGGGAGAGGGGGAGAGAGAGAGAAACATCCATGATGAGAGAGAATCATGGATCGGCTGCTTCGTGCGTGCCCCCCCCTGGGGATCGAGCCAGCAACCCGGGCATGTGTCCTTGACAGGAATCAAACCTAGGACCCTTCCGTCCGCAGGCCAACGCTCTATCCACTGAGCAAAAGCAGCTAGGGCCACCTTTTTTTTTTTTTAAAGATGCCTTCATTTTATTTTTATTATTTTTTTAAATCTTCACCAGAGGATATTTTTCCATTGATTTTTAGAGAGAGTGGAAGAGAGAGGGAAAGACGGAGAGAAACACATCGATTGGTTGCCTCCCACACGTGTCCCAATGACGTACGTGCCCTTGACTAGAATCGAACCAGGGACCCTTGGGTCCACAGACCGATGCTCTAGCCACTGAGCCAGTCTGCCCAGGGCTGCCTGGGCCACGGTGGGCCCCGGCGCAATGAGGGCCAGGCCACGTGCTCCCAGGTGACCCAGGAGGGCCCCGCGGCCCCCAGCTTGCTCCTCCTGGGCACGTGGCCAGAAACGCCCGCACCCGGGTCTGTGAGGCCTGTGATCCCACAGGGGTGGCCCGGAGGGCGTCCTGGGCCCCGCTGAGGCCTCCCTCTCTCCTCCCGTCCCAGGGGGTGACCACAGGCCTGAAGAGCCGGCACCACCACACCGAGGAGGTGTCCACCTACATCGCTGTGGTGCAGGCCATCGCCCGCACGGACGGCGGCTGGGCGGCCGCCTCGGACTCCAGGAAAGGCGGGGAGCCGGCTGGCTACTGAGGGTGCGGGGCGGGCCAGGCTGGGACTTGGGGGACGGGCTTCTCCCGCGAGGGGCAAAGCAGTGCAATAAACGGGGCCTCGGCGCCAGGTGCTGTTGGGCTCCCGATTCCCTGGGCCGCCGAATCCTGTGTGACACGGGGCGTCGGGCGGGGGCGGGTGGGAGGGGGCGCAGGGCAGGCCCCTGCCCAGCATCCTGAGCCCCAGCACCAGGGGCCAGGCCCTCCCTTCCCTGGATTGGGCAGCGGCACTTCCACAGTTGGCCACCAGGGGGAGCCATAGCCCCGGCTTTCACTGGGGCAGGAGCAACCCAGGGATGCTGGCCACCTGGGTACCCCCTGGCCTGGGGGGGTCGGACCGCCCAGCTGACCTCACCCAGAGGAGAAGCTGAGGCCCGAGGAGCGGGATTGGGCAAGAGGCTGAGCAAAACATGCTGTTCCGAGCGGGCCCAGGGGAGAGCTTCCCAAGCACAAACCCAGATGAAGCCCAAGCCGTGCTCAGCACCGGGGAACCGGTTCCCAGGGAACCGACTGGGAGAGGCCCCAGGTCCCCAAGGTCAGGGCTGGAGGCTGGGGACGCAGCCGGGGGAGGGGGGGGGCGGGTCTTCGGGGGACATACCCTCTCTCCCCCTCATTTGGGGTCTGCTAACTAGGCCTTTTTAAAAATTTTTTATTGATTTCAGAGAGGAAGGGAGAGGGAGAAAGAGAGAGAGAAACATCTATGATGAGAGAGAGTCACGGATCGGCTGCCTCCTGCACACCCCACACTGGGGATCGAGCCCACAACCCGGGCCTGTGCCCTGACCGGGAATCGAACTGTGACCCCCTGGTTCCCAGGTCGATGCTCAACCCCTGAGCCCCGCGGCCGGGCTGCCAACGCACCCTTTACACACAGTTGTAGTAACCGACCGCAGGGGCTAGGAAAGGCTGCTGGAGGCGGAGCGGACAGAGGGGGTCGCAGCCCGACAGGTGACGCCGGGCCAGTGAATCCAAGCGGGGCCTCCCAGGGCAGGGCACAGGGGCCAGCGGAGGCCGAGCTGCCACTGCTCCCTGAAGCGGTGTCTCCAAAGTGGCCACAGGGCCCGGCCGGTGTGGCTCAGTGGTTGAGCATCGACCTAGGAACCAGGAGGTCACGGTATGATTCCCGGTCAGGGCACAGGCCCAGTGGCGGGCTCCATCCCCAGTGTGGGGCGTGCAGGAGGCAGCCGGTCCGTGATTCTCTCCCATCGTTTATGTTCGCATTTCTTTCTCCCCCTCTCCCTTCCTCTCCAAAATCAATAAAAACATATTAAGAAAAACACACAAAAAAAACAAAGTGTCCACAGGGACCCCGTGTTGTGCCTGCAGAGGCCGAGCCCTGCCCGGAGGCCCGGGGGGGGGGGGTAGGAGGGAGTTGGGGGTGGGATGGAGTTGAGGCTGGTGGAATGTGCAAGTCACTCCTCAGCCCTCATTTAATCTCGGAGGAAAGGCTGTGACCACATTCTCAGAGGAGGGGACAGGCCTGAGGCCCGGGCTGTGGTCCCAGTGGGAGTGGGGGGCAGGCCTGGGCCCCGACATGAGGACAGGGTGCGCCCAGGCCCCCGGGGCTCGGCAGGGGGCTCCTTTGGTGGCTGGGGGCTTAGCTTCCCTCTCTTTCCTTCCCATCCTCTCCCGGCCCTCACCGTCCGGCAGACACTCAGGGCCCCTCTGGCCAGGCCGGCACGACAGCCGTTCCTGTCCTGGGCACTGGCTCTGTGGTCCCTGACCCTGGCCTTGGCCTGACCAGGATGCTGGGGAGAGGAAGGGAATGTCCCACCCCTGACCCTGCCGACTCCCCCCAGCCATCCCCTGCCTCCGGGTGGGCTGGCCCCGGCCCAGGAGTGAACTTTGGTTCCTGGTTGAGCAATATCGCTGTGGTGAGGGGTGGGGGGAGGGGGTGATGGGGAGAGGCGCCCGCAGCCCTTCCCACCCCGTGAGCCGCAGGGGAACCGGCCTGTGGGAACGGGCCCAGGAGCCTCCTACGTGCAGGCTGGCCGGGGCTCTGGGCCGGGGGCCTGGCGGGCCGTGCGGCTTGTCCAGCCCCTCTCTGCGCCTCAGTTTCTCTGCTGGCCCCGAGGTGTAAGGAGACCCGGGAAGGGGGTGGGCAGAACCGCAGGATCTGTGGGGACTGAGTAGATGGGCGTCCAGCCCGCAGCCCGGTCCAGGGGGCACCTCCGGGGGTGCCTCCTCCTCCAGCCACCTCCCCGGCGGGTGCCCTGAAGGCCCAGCAGAGGAGGCGCTGTTGGCACAGGAGTGACCCGGAGCGTCCAGGGACAGGGACACAGAGAGACAGAGGCCTGGAGGCCACAGAGGCAGCTTCTGGGCAGCGGCCCCGGGGTGGGCGGTCTGGTGGGCACTGGTGCCAAGGCCTGGCACATGCCCATCTGCACTCACCGCACGGGCGCCTTGCAATCAAAAGCATGTGCTGCTCTTGAGCTGGCCTGCTTCCTGAGGGGACCCAGCACCCTCCTGGGTACCACTCCCCACCCCTCTCTGTCCTCACCCCGTCTTCCAGCCAAGCTGTGGCTGAGCGAGACTTGAACCCGGGTCCTGAGTGAAATGGCATTGGGTTCCCCCTCTGTCTGTCTCTGGCCCCCTTCAGCCTCGCCTCTGTGCCCTGGACACCCCAGTGTCCTCTGTCTCTGGGGTGCCGAGGGGGCTGTGGCTGGGCAGGGCCAACACCGGAAGGCTGGGGACCAGGGCTCCACACTGTCCCCTTCCTCTCTGAGCCCTGCTGTCGGGCTTTGCTGGGACCAGAGGCGGCCGTGGGTGGCCCAGCAGGCACCACGTCCTCGGGCACAGGGGATGGGCTCCGCGGGCAGACCGAGGGGCGGCGTACCTCCAGGGCTGCTAGGGCGGGCGGGCCGTGGGAATGGCAGCGAGGGAGTTAACCGCAGTTTCCTCTTTGAGAAAGAAAAACTCCATGAACACCCTGCCCCCTGGCCTCAGGCCAGGGCCACGCTCAGGCTCGAGCAGCCCTCCCGCCGAGCAGCCCTTGTGGAAGTCAGGGGCCCGGCTGCCACGCGCCGTCTGTCCGCACACCCACCTACCCGCTTAACGGCCCGCCGTTCGCCTGCCAATCTGTCTGCCCAGCTGTAACCCGCCTCTGTCCGGTGGTCTGTCTGACCAGCCTTCTCTTGTCGGCCTCTCTCCAGCTGTCTGGCCTCCTGTCCGTCCGTGTGTCTGTCTCTGGCTGCATCTCTTTATCCAGTCAATCATCTGGGAGTCCATCTGGGTGTTGTCTGGTCCATCCAACCACACCGCTGACTGTGCATCTGTCTGTCCGCTGGCCTGTCTGCCCACCTGCCTCCCTCCCCCGCCCCCGGGGCTGCAGAGCCATGGCCCCGGGCCGGGGGGCCGCCTTGGGCCTGGTGCTGCTGGGGCTGGGGCTGGCCCTGGCCATCATCTTGGCCGCCGTGGTCCTCTCCCGCCACCACGCCCCCTGCGGCCCCCAGGCCTTCGCCCACGCTGCGGTCGCCGCCGACTCCAAGGTCTGCTCAGACATTGGACGGTGAGTCTGGGGGGGCGTTGGGGGGCCCCTCCCAGAGGGCCTGTGACTGTGGCAAGAGTGTGGAGCAGGTGCCTCTGTTGCATCTGACGGGTGGGGGCCACGTGGGTGTGGGCTCCAGCAAGGGAGCGGCCTCAGGGCCTTTGCACTGAGCGGGCAGCAGGCAGGTACACGGACGATGGGGGGCGGTGGGGACAAGGACACTGTGGGCAGAGAAGAGATGGCCTGTGAGTTGATTCCTAGTCCCAGGGCTCAGGGGGCCCAGAGGAGGCAGTGCCCGTGTCACCGGTCTGGCCCAGGGTGACCTCGATGACCAGTGCTGGCCCCTCCCGTGGGCCTGCCAGTCCTCCCGGGGCCGTGGCCAGGGAGTGTGGGGGCCCCATCCATGCGTTCGCCCTGCCGGGGTCAGGGCCTGGAGCCAGGCCAGTCATGGGAGGGGTGATTTTTTTAGGGGGGCAGTGGGGAGGGACCCCAGATGGTGTTTGTGACGCTCTTCCAGGAAGTCCCGCCCAGAAGAGGCTTCTGTTGCCCCCCCCCCACCCCGCAACCCCCGCGTCCAGGGGCGGGACATGGCAATATGCCCTCCTGCCCCCCCCCCGCCCCCACCCCCCCCAACCCCGCCCCTTCCCTGCTGTTGGGTCTGCTTCCCGGAACATCTGCCTCCCGGGCGCTTGTCAGAGAGGCTGTTTGTGATTCCGGAGGGACTGTCCTGGGGGAGCTGCCGCATCCCAGCCCCAGGCCCCCCCAGGCAGCGATGGGCCCAGCCTCATCCCTCCGGCTCCATTCACTCACCTTTTCTTTCCCTCCTTCCTCCCTGTCTGTCCGTCTGTCCCTGTCCCACCCACCCCTGGTCTGATCCTCCCCCAGGGCCCCTTCTAGGGTGACAGGGCTGAGTAACAGCTCAGGGGCAAGAGGGGCGCAGGCTGCTCGGTCTGCTCAGGGGCTCCCGGACCCAGGCTCCTGTCCTCCCCGCACCAGGCTTCCTCCTGCGGGGCTGGGGGTGGGGGCGGGGACTCCTGGGGCAGCCAGGGCCCCGGGAGGGCCAGCCTGGACCTGCGGTCACACCATAGAAGCCCTGTGACCACGAGGCCTCTTCTCTGACGGTCGTCTTGTTTTTTTTGTGTGCGCGCCCATGAGAGTGGGGGCCGGTCTCTGACCCAGGAGCCCCGCGGCCGTCCTTAGAGAGTCGAGGATGTGGTTCCTCCCAGGGTGTGTGCTGGACCGATAGCACTTTCCACTTCCTGTCTGCCCAGCGGCTGTGGAACCGGGTCCCCTGGGGGAGGGGGCTGGGAGCTGTGGCTGTGCTGCCGCGGGGCTGAGAGCGGCCACCCGCAGCCCACTCCCCTCCTCCCTCGCGCCTCCTCCTCACCTTTTCTTTCCCTCCTTCCTCCCTGTCTGTCCAGTCTGTCCCTGTCCCACCCGCTCCTGGTCCGGTCCTCCCCCAGGGCCCCTTCTGGGATGACAGGGCTGAGTGACAGCTCAGGGGCAAGAGGGGCGCAGGCTGCTCGGTCTGCTCAGGGGCTCCCGGACCCAGGCTCCTGTCCTCCCCGCACCAGGCTTCCTCCTGCGGGGAGGGGCCTCCTG
The DNA here is from genome assembly GCA_035771395.1 of Myotis vivesi. Lineage (NCBI taxonomy): Eukaryota > Metazoa > Chordata > Mammalia > Chiroptera > Vespertilionidae > Myotis > Myotis vivesi. The sequence goes on from JAWPEG010000010.1 coordinate 26,438,117, forward strand.
GGGCAGCCAGGGCCTCGGGAGGGCCAGCCCGGACCTGCGGTCACACAACAGATGCCCTGTGACCATGAGGCCTCTTCTCTGACGGTCATCTTGTTTTTTTTGTGTGTGTGTTTTTAAATATATTTTTATTAATTTCAGAGAGGAAGGGAGAGGGAGGGAGAGAGAGACATCAGTGATGAGAGAGAATCATGGATTGGCTGCCTCCTGCACGCCCCACACTGGGGATGGAGCCCGCAACCTGGGCATCTACCCTGACGGGGAATCAAACTGTGACCTCCTGGTTCAACCACTGAGCCACGCCAGCCGGGCTTCGCTTTTCTTCAATTAGCAATATTCGCGCCTCGGATCTGCCTCTTTGGCTCTGATCCCACTGCTGCAAGCACAGAGCCAGCCTGCATCTCCTGGCCTCGGGGCCCAGTGGATTGGGCTGTGTGCACATGGGTGCCCTGAGGGCTGGTGGGGGCTCAGCTCTGTGATGTCCGTCTGCTATGGCCGCTCCAAAAGGCCTGCCTCAGCCAGATCCTGCCGGGGGTGGGGTAGGGGGTCCCCGCTCCTCCCAGAATCCAGGGCGATGCGTGGCTGCGCTTCACTTAGGAGGAGGCTAGGCCTGCCGGAGGGACCTGCCTGCTGTCGTGGAGGGAGAGACGCCAGGGCTGCTGGAGGGATGGGCCTTCCTGGCGCCCCCCCCCCCCCTCACGCCCCGAGCCCCAGTGTCTGCCCAGCCTCCAGGCTTGGCCCATAAAGGCCAGAGCTCTACTGGTCAAGTGCGTGGTTGCAGAGGAGGCTGGTGGGGTCCAGAAGGCTCACCTTGGGGCACTGGTGTCCGGGCTGGCCCTGGGGTGTGGGGATTGAATGAGGACGGCCCTGAACCTTGTCTGCTGCTCCAGACCCACCAGGGCCTGTGTGTGCCGTTCGTAGTGCAGAGGAGAGCTGGGGCTCTGGACACGATGCTGCAATCCCTGGGTCTCAGTTTTCCCGTCTGCGAAATGGGTCAGTGCCAGCACTTCCCTCAGGGGGGACGGGATCTCGCCCAGCCCGTAGGCGGTGCTGCCTGCTGGTGGCTTGATGTCCTGACCACTGGCTGTTGCAGTGGTTGGGACTGGACCTGGGTCAGATCTCAGGACCCGGAGTCAGGGCCCAGGGTCCACGCGGGGGACCCTCTGAGGGGAAGGCTCCTAGGGAGTTGGGGGTGGCCTCGCCCCTTCCTCCTCTCCCCCAGGCCCCGGGACCCTGATGGCTCTCTGTACTCCCAGCCAAGTTTCCAGAAAATTATTGCATTTCCTCCCCGCTGGGGCTCAGGAAGCTATGGCCTGGGCACGGCGCGCTGCATGTGTGAGCACACGTGTGTGTGAGTGTGTGTGAGTGTGCGGCTGGAGTGGAAGCGTGATGGAGCCTCCCGGCGACGTGGGAACCGCACGTGCCTCCGGTTCTCCCCCCACAGGCGTGTGTGCGGCTCCTAAACTCTAAGGGTCCCAGAGACTCGCCACCAGGGGAGCCGTGGGCAGCAGCAGCTCGTTCCGGGCTCACCCCCGCCCCTGCCTCCCAGGCCCCCTTTCCTCTGTGAGCAGGGGCAGCCCCGGGGCTCTCCTTGCTTCTTCTCTCCTGGGCCCTTCCTGGTTTCACGGTCCCGGCTGCAGTCAGCATCCTCTTCAAATAGAAAGAAAGAAAGAAATATGTGATTGCCTTCAGGTCAGGATAGGGCGCACAGGTGCTCGCCTCCTCCCACAACCACATCAGAATCACACGACACTACGGAGCAGCCGTCTCTCAGAACCGCCCGAACTCTAGCTGAACGGATGCCCTCGACTAGGGATTTAAGGCGGGAACCACGCTGGGCCTTGTGGGAGGGGGGGAGGAGAGGAACTGGCCGGTGCACACCCACAGGTAGCGGATAAAATCGGGAGGGATGTCTCAGCTGTAGAGCCCCCCCCCCGCCCCCTAGCGAGGGGTCCCAGCCCCACACCAAGCCCCCGAGCCCTGGGCTCCAGTGCCAGGAAGAGAAGTCCAGCAGGGATGGTGGCTGAGTGAGACAGAGGGTCCGGGAGTCCCGGGTGTTCCTCTTAAAGGGCCAGTGCGTGGACTTGCTCAGACACACTCGCTCTGAGCTCCAGCGCTGGCCTAGCAACCCGGAGCATATGGGGATGGTCTGACTGCGGAGCTTCGGGCCGAGGGCGGGAGGGGCCGTGCTCTCCCTGGCAGGAGCCATTGATCCTTGGCTGAGCCGTGGGGGGGGGGCGGGGGGGGGGGGGGGGGGGGGGGGGGGGGGGGGGGGGGGGGGGGGGGGGGGGGGGGGGNCCCCCCCCCCCCCCCCCCCCCCGCAGAACCGGCCGCAGGCAGGCACCGTATCTGTGTGTCCATCAACCGTTTGCTCAGCCCTGGCGGTTTCCTGACATCTCGCCCCACCCGGCATTTGGGCCCCTCCCAGTAGCTTTTCCTTACAAACAGCCTGTTTTGCTGATGCTGCGAATGTTCCTTAAATCCCTCAAACAAGCAGCATCTGACCTCAGGGTGCCTGTGACTCTCACCACGGGGCCCAGGCTGGCGCTCGTGTGGCCGGCTGTAGATCACGCCAGATGGCCCCAGGCAGGGCACAGACAGTGACCAACCTCAGGCTGCATGTCCTGGGAGGCCCGGAGTCAGCGCACAGTTCAGTTCCCTGTCGGGGCACATGCCCGGGTTGCGGGCTCGACCCCCAGTAGAGGGGGTAGGCGGGAGGCAGCTGATCCATGATTCGCTCTCATCACTGATGTTTCTGTCACTCTCTCCCTTTCCCTTCTTCTCTGACATCAATAAAAACGTATTTAAAAAATAACCCCTTTACGGGGATGGAGCCCACAACCCGGGCGTGTGCCCTGACCAGGAATCAAACCGTGACCTCCTGGTTCCTGGGTTGATTGATGCTCAACCACACCAGCCAGGCCATAACTGGGGTTTAAATGCTGGCTTCCCAGGGGTCCCGGGGAGGACTCCTGGGTGTAAGTGAAGAGCAGCCCCTGGTCAGCTGTGCAAGGCTGTGTCCCAGGGACAGGGTCACTTCCTCAGCGCAGGCCTGTCCGATCGCACCTCACAGCTGAAGGGCCCACCCCTTACTGCTCACGGACAGATGGGGAGACAGGCCCGAGAGCATTCCCATAGACACTGGGAAAGGGTTGTGGACCCACCAGCCCGAGCCCCGAGCCCTGATGGCAGAGAAGGGTCCTGGGGTCACTTGAAACAGTCCAGCCTTACAGGGGTTGGAACTCATGTGTCCCCCGTGACATGGGGAGTGGTGGTTGCCCAGCCTGGGCCCTGGGACTGCTGGGAGGGGCTGGGGGCTGGGGTCTGGCCCAGGCCTGGCTCCACCAGGGACAGATGAGCCAGTGCTGCTGGGAGGGCCGGGGAACAGCGGCCACAGGAGAACTCTGCCAACGAGGAAGCACCTTGTCCGTGGCAAAGGGCCGTGCCCACAGCATCGCAGTCCGCCACCTGCAGAGTCCTGTGCGCCTGTGGGAAGGGCTGGCCTGGACGGGGCCGCCTGATCTGGTCTCTGATGGTTTGGTGGCGACGGATGGGCCACCTGCATTCCTCCCCCGGGGATGGCCAGCTGGGCGAGCCCAGGGGGCGGTCGGGGCCAGGGGGCCAGCCCCTCTCCCGGCGCCGTGTCTTGCAGAGCCATCCTGCAGCAAGAGGGCTCACCCGTGGACGCTGCCATCGCCGCTCTGGTCTGCACGGGGGTCGTCAACCCCCAGAGCATGGGCCTGGGCGGAGGCGTCATCTTCACGGTCTACAACGCGAGCACAGGTGCGTCCGTGGAGCGTCCGGGCAGGGGCCGGGGCGGGGCTGTGGGACCCACCAGCCGAGCCCCAGGCCCTGAGGGCAGGGACGGATCCTGGGGTCATGGGGGCGGGCTCCCCAAACCCTGACATCGAGGTGTCCCGTCTGCCCCTGCCCCTGCCTGGTGCCCCCTGTACCCCCCCCCCCCCCCCCCCCGCCTCACCCTTCCGGCAGGCAGAGCCTACCGAGCAGAGGCTATGCATGCAGCAGGGAGCAGGGCGGGGAGGCCAGGGTGGGGCCGAGGCAGCCGCAGGGGGCCTGACCCCTCGCATGCCCGGCCCCGCCTCCAGGGCAGGTGGAGGTCATCAATGCCAGGGAGACGGTGCCCGCCCGCCATGACCCGGGGCTGCTGGACCAGTGTGAGCAGGCGCTACCTCTGGGCACAGGTGAGGCTCGGGAAGGGTGCTGGGCTGACACCCTCACGGACAGGCTGAGACCCCCATGGAGGCCCTGTCCTGCTGGGGTTGGGAGGGCTCCGTGGAGATGGGTTATGGGGATGGGGGGGGATCCCAGGGCCAGCGTGCGCTGGGCCCCACGGGCTGGGCAGCCGCGGGGAGTGTGAGTGCAGAGGGACGGTGTCAGGTGTGGGCTCAAGAGGGTCCCCTGGTGCCAGGGCCGGGAGCAAGGCCGATGGGGTGACAGTGCGGGTGATGGAGAACCCTGGAAGTCAGGGGGTTACGGGCCAAGGTGGGTAGCGTGGGGGCAGCCTGACACCGCCACGCCCTGCAGGCGCCCAGTGGGTCGGGGTGCCCGGGGAGCTGCGGGGCTACGCCGAGGCCCACCGCCGCCATGGCCGCCTGCCCTGGGCGCAGCTGTTCGAGCCCACCATTGCGCTGCTCCGCGGGGACCACCGCGTACCCCTCGTCCTCAGCCAGTTCCTCAGCCACAGCTTCCTGCGCCCCTTCCTGGCTGCCTCCTCCCTGAAGTGAGCTGCTGGGGAAATGGGGGGGGGGCGGGTGCAGGGACCCCTTCTCAGCTCCTGGGCTCAGGCCCCGGCCTCTGGCACATGGACCTGTGGGTGCCGGGACCCCGCCTGGCCAGCCCTGCGATGCCTGGTTCACATGAGGGGCTCCGTGGGGCAGAACCCGACGGGAAGGGCTCAGGCCAGAGGGTTTGTGCCCAAGAGATGGGGCCCTGCAGGCACGGCTCCGGCCTCTGCCACTGCCCTCTGGTCGCCCCCTTGCCCGCCTGCCCCCCACTGAGCAGGTCCTCCCAGGAGCAGCGAGGACAGGCCCCGGTGGACACAGGCCTGACAGTGTGATGAGCGAGGGGAGAGGGGCAGCACCCCCCAACCCTAGGGGATCTGTCCCCTCGGTGGCCACCCAGCCCCGGGGGTCCCGGACCAGGACCGCTTCCCTATGGGGTCCCCAGGACCCTGAGCAGCCCCTGCAGGGGAGTGGCTGCGGCCGGGACCTGGGCCCACCTGAGGCTGCACCCACCCCCCCCACTCAGGCAGCTCTTCTTCAACGGGACGGAGCCCCTGGGGCCTGAGGACCCGTTCCCCTGGCCCGCGCTGGCGGCCACGCTGGAGACGGTGGCCAGGGAGGGCGCCGAGGCCTTCTACTCGGGGCAGCTGGGCCGGACGTTGCTGGAGGACATCGCCCGGGAAGGTGAGCCCCGCCGAGCCCGGGAAGAGCCAGGCTCTCCACACAGGGTCCTTGCTGCTCGTCTTTCTTTCTTTTTTAAAATATATTTTTATTGATTTCAGAGAGGAAGGGAGAGGGAGATCCCCACTGGGGATCAAGCCCGAAACCCAAGCATGTGCCCTTGACCAGAATCAAATCTGGGACCCTTTTGTCCACAGGCCGGTGCTCTATCCATTGGGCCACACTGGCCAGGGCTAGACACGGGGTCTTGAGGGCAGTCTCTGTCCCGGGCCAGCTGCTCCTGGGGCTGGGAGAGGCTGTGTGCCCCATCCCGCCCACTGCCCACCGCAGTGGCCCTGCCGCCACGCCCTCAAGGAGCAGGGCCCGGGGGTTTAGGGCTAACAGAGGGGAGTCCCTGGGCCTGGGGCTGGCCACCCTCACAGTGTCCCTGAGGCCAGCTCTCCTCTCCCACCTTCCCTCCCTCCCCCACCCTCCCCCAACCTGCCTGCCTCCAGCCCCGTCCTGCCCTCCCCCCCAGGGCTCTAGGGCCCAGCCCTGAGGCCACTGCCCACACACCCACCCTCCCCCATCTGGGTCTAGCAGGCTGGGTGGCCAGGGGCCAGGGGCGGTCACTCACTCTCGCCTCTTCCCCCACCTGCACTGGCGCTTCTCTGTCCCCTGCAGGCAGCCAGCTGACCATGCAGGACCTGGCCTCCTTCCAGCCCGAGGTGGCGGCCGCCCTGGCCATGCCCCTGGGGGACTACACCCTGTACTCTCCCCCGCCGCCTGCAGGGGGCGCAATTCTCAGCCTAATCCTCAACGTGCTCAAAGGTGAGAGCCCCGGCCTCCCGCTCAGGGTCCTGTCCTGCTGGGAACCAGAACCCCATGCCCAGCCGTGGCCTGGGGCAGCCGTGGCCTGGGACAGCCGTGGCCTGGGGCAGCCATGTCTGGGGCAGCCGTGGCCTGGGGCAGCCGTGGTCTGGGACAGCTGTGGCCTGGGGCAGCCACGGCCGTTCCGGCTCAGCCCCCTCGTCAGACGCCAGGGCTGTGGGAAATGGGTCAAGACGGTGCGTTCTTCCCCGGCTGGTGTGGCTCAGTGCCCGTGCCCCCTCCCCACCCCCCGCAGGGTTCAACTTCTCTGCGGAGTCAGTGGCCGGGCCTGAGGGGAACGTGACCTTGTACCATCACCTTGTGGAAACGTTCAAGTTTGCCGGGGGGCTGCGGTGGCGGCTGTGGGACCCGCGGAGCCACCCAGAGGTCCAGGTGAGGTGGCCGCGGCCTGGGCGCAGTGGGACCTGAGAGCCTGGCCGGGGAGGTTGGCGGGATGGTTGGTCCTGGGACAGGTGTGGCGTTGCAGGAGGCCCTGCTGTGGCAGGTACGGAGGGCAGTGGTAGCACCACGTCTCAGCGGAGCTGGAGGGCGGGCGGGGTGCAGCCTGGGCTCCGGGAGGACAGACGGGAGGAGAGGGCCTGCGCTGACCCTGCTCACCCACCGTCCCCCCAGAACGCCTCCCAGGACCTGCTGGGAGAGGCGCTGGCCCAGCACATCCGCCAGCAGATCGACGCCCGGGGCGACCACCCACTCAGCCGCTACAGCCTGGCCGGGGCCTGGGGCCACGGGACGGGCACGGCCCATGTGTCTGTGCTGGGGGCCGATGGCAGCGCCGTGGCTGCCACCAGCACCATCAACACACCGTGCGTGTCCCCGGAGGCAGGCCCAGACCTGAGTCACCCCCACCCCACCCTCCGCCTGTCTCCCAGCCCCAGCCTCTCCTCACCTTGCCTTTCCCATTTCTTCTTCTTCTCTGTCAAAAGGGGTCCCACACCCTGATACCTCTGCTGACGGGGGGCCTGAGCCAGGAGCACCCAGGGATGGGCCTTACAGAAGGACACCCTGACGGGGCGCACGGGGGGATCTTGGGGGCAGTGCCAGGGAGAGGGCAGCGGCTCCGGCACGCGCGAGGGCAGCCACCAAAGCGAGTGGCTCTGGGCCGGCCGGCGGGGCTCAGGGGTTGAGCGTCAACCTATGAACCAGGAGGTCACGGTTTGATTCCCGGTCAGGGCACAGGCCCGGGTTGCGGGCTCGATCCCCAGTGTGGGGCGCACAGGAGGCAGCCGATCCGTGATGCTCTCTCATCATGGATGATTCTATCTCTCTCTCCCTTCCTCTCTGAAATCAATAAAAATATATTTAAAAATAAAAGTAAAATGAGCCCCCCCCCCGCCCGCCCCAAGGCTGTCCCTGAGCCCGGCCCCCTTCCCCCTCCGCAGCTTCGGGGCGATGGTGTACTCGCCTCGCACAGGCATCCTCCTCAACAATGAGCTCCTGGACCTGTGCTGGCGGCGCCGGCCTGGCGCCCAGGGAACCCCCCCGCCTGGTGAGTGCGGGGCCCCTCTGGAGAGAGGGGGCGCTGCCTGGGGGACCCCACCTCTCCCAGCCATGGTGTGAGATAGTGAGAGGGGACAGGCAGGGGGGCGGTGTGCAGGGCGCTGGCTCGGAAGCCAGGCTGCCGGTGACACCCACGGGGCCTCCAGTTCCAGGGGAGCGGCCCCCCTCGTCCATGGTCCCCTCCATCTTGGTCAACACAGCCCAGGGGTCGAAGCTGGTGATCGGCGGGGCCGGCGGGGAGCTCATCATCTCCGCTGTGGTCCAGGTGAGTCCGGGGCTCCCCGGTGGGACGGCCCCTCTCTGGGCGACCCAGTGGTCCTGCTCCCCTGGGGGGGGGGTGGCTGGTGCCCCCCCCCACCTCCTTCCCTCCCCCAGGTCATCGTGAAGAAACTGTGGCTGGGCTTGGACCTGGGCGCAGCTGTCGCAGCCCGCATCCTGCACGTGAACGACAAGGGTCAGGTGGAGTTCGAGCCCCACTTCCCCGAGGTGAGGCCTGAGGCCGTGGTCCGGTCCGAGCCACCCCTGCAGGCGGGAGGCCCAAGCCCCTGAGGGCCCTATGCCGGGCACCCTGCAGCGCTGGGCGTGGGTGAGACACTAGTGGGGGCGGCTCCAGGCCAGTCCTGGGTCTCCAAGCCAAGGAGAGGGTGTGCCCCCTGCCTCCCCAGGCCAAGCCCCCAGGCACCTCAGCACCGCCCCCCCCCCGCCCCCCATGTCTCTCCGCGGCTTCTTTTCTTCTTTTCCGGCTCTGGCCTCTCAGACTCTCCCTCACCAGGGTCTGTTTCCTTGTGGGATCGGCAGCTTTAAGTGCAGATCTGTTTGTCGGAGTTTACTCTCCCCTGGAGAGTCTGCGGAGGAGGGATGGAGGCACAGGGGCTGCACTGGTGCTGTTCTTAGGAACATTCCTCGATCCCGGAGCTGAATTCCACCCCCATACACCCCTGCCCCGCCCACTCCACCCGCCCCAGCAGAAGTCGGCTTTCTGGAAGCTTCTCTGGGCTGGCAGACACCCTTTGCCAGGAGCTAATTCAAAACACCGGCAGCTCTCAAGGCTGCAAGCTCCAGGCCCAGGGGCAGGTCAACCAGCTGGGGTTCGAGATCCTCAGAGTGGTCTTTCCCGTGGGGAACCGCTCACGACCTGGGGCCTCTCTAGCCACCAGAGTGAGGGGCCCTGAGCCCATGGGGTGTCGTCCCCGGGAGCTTCTGTCTGCGGGCCCAGAGCCGAGGACCTCGGCCAATCGGGCTCAAACTCTTGGAGCCAAGGCCTTCCCTCCCTGCATACGGGTCTCCCCTGGAAGCACGTCGAGTGCTCCCCCAGAACCAGTGTCCTCTGGCACTTCTCCTGGACCTTGACCTTGACCTTGAATTGTGGTTTACTCTGTGAGCACAATTCTCTGAGGACCTTGGACTCTGAGGATGCAGAGATGACAGCCTGGCATCCAGCTCCCCCAGACCCTCAGCTCCCCCCGACCCTCAGCTCCCCCACACCCTCGGCTCTCCCAGACCCTCGGCTCCCCTAGACCCTCAGCTCCCCCAGACCCTCAGCTCCCCCAAAGCCCTTAGATCCCCCAGACCCTCGGCTCCCCCAGACCCTCAGCTCCCCCACACCCTCAGCTCCCCCACACCCTCAGCTCCCCCACACCCTCAGCTCCCCCAAAGCCCTCAGCTCCCCCAGACCCTCAGCTCCCCCAGAGCCTCAGGTCCTGCCTGGGCCCTGTCGCCATGGAGACAGGTCTGAGGCATCCTCACCTGGGGCCCCCCTCTCTCCCCCAGGAAGTGCAGCGGGGGCTGGAGCGCCGGGGCCAGAAGCAGGCGGGGCGGCCGTTCTTCCTGAATGTGGTGCAGGCCGTGTTCCAGGACGGGGCCTGCGTGCAGGCCGCCTCGGACCCCAGGAAGCAGGGAGAGGCCGCCGGCTACTGAGGAGGCTGCTCCCCAGAGCCGGGATCTGCCCGACCTCGGCGTGTGGCTGGTCAGGGCGTGACTGACCCCTGGCCGGGGAGCCAGTGGGGGTGGCAGAGGGGCCTGTGCCGCCCCCTGGGCCGCTGGTGGCCCTGCGTGTCCCTCCAGCTCCTCCAGCCTCTCCCCCAGGACTGTGGGCCCCCCTCCCCTCCCCAGCCCCCTCCCCATCAGTACATCCTCCAGTTCAAGGTGAAAGGGGAGCCACCCCGCCGCATTCGGGGAGGGAGGGGACCCTCAGGAAGCAGACGCACGGGTTCCCACCGTCCTTTGCACCAGCACAGATGTGGGGAAACTGAGGCCTGAGGCCCAGAGGCAGTTGGGCCCATCCAGGCCTCCCCTGGGCAGCAGTGCCCCTGCCCCCTGCCCCCACTTGCTGGAGCTCTGACGTGGGGCCGCCTGGGCCCCCTGTTGTGGGAAAGGAAGGAGGGGGTGAGGCCTGGGCCCTGGCCAGGGCCTGTCTCTGCCTCTTGTCTTTGGGGCCAGGAAAGTGCTGGCCACAGTGAGGCCTGAGACCCCAGCCCGGCCCCAGCAGCCCATGCTCGCACCCCTGGCACCGCTGGCACTTGGGGTGACGCACTCTTTGTGGAGGGGCTGTCCCCGCAGCACCCCTGGCCTCCCCCACTAGATGCAGCAGCACCCCCTCCCCCAACAACCAGCCCCCAATCGCCCCCAGTTGAGAACTGCTCATCTGGACCCAGGAGCCCCAACCACCTTGAATGGCTTTGCCAGCTGCTGGCAGGGCCGCCCTGGCCTGGGGGTCCCGCCCCGCCTGGTTCCTGAGAGCATCGGGGTCCTCCTCCCCCTGGCAGGGCCCCCCTAAGTCCCGCCTCCCACTCCGCGTGGTGTTGGGCCAAGCAGGATGCACGCCCTGTGCCCGGAGACAAAACACCACACACAGGCCTCCCAACGCGGAAACCGAGTGGAGGGGGGGGTGGGGGGAGGGGGTCAATGTCACTGGGCAGAGAGCAGGATGCGGCCTCGTTCCCCCAGGACCAGGACGGGGCATATTTGTGGACTGTTCTCTGTTTTTTAATTTTTTTATTTTTTATCAATTTCACAGAGAGAGAGAGAGGGAGAGAAAGAGAGAAACACGGATGGATTGCCTCACATCAGGGATGGAACCTGAAACCTAGGTATGTGGCCTGACTGGGAATCGAACCCACCACCTCTCTGTGTACCAGACAAACACTCCAAACCACTGTGCCACACAGGCCAGGCCAAGGCCCCCTCTCCTCCGGCTCCCAGAGCGAGGCAGCCCACCTGGGCGCTCCCGTGGCTTCTCCTGTGCTCAGCCCTCCCTGTGTCACTGGTCCCAGCGGTAATAAACGGTCCCTCGGTCACCTGGACTCACGTGTGACATCTTTCCTACTTGGAGTCAGGAACCCACACACCACGGGCCGGGCCGGGACCACAACCCTCACGCGTGGCCTTGGTACCCGTGATGTTGACAGCGAAATGGCTCCAGCTGTGACCGGCCACGTCGGACCCAGTTCTGGAGTTCGGCAAAGAAAGAATTCAGAGCCAAGAGCTCCAATGAGAAGTGAACGTTTATTTTAAAAGCTACAGAGGGAGAAAGCAGCAGCCAGCTGGGCTTCGTGGACTCGGGAAACATGTCACAGAAGCAAAAGAAGGGGCCTCGAAGCTTAGCGGAAAGAGCACGTGGAAAGAATATTCCAGCCTGGCCGGCGGGGCTCAGTGGTTGAGCATCGACCTGTGAACTGAAAGGTCAGGGGTTCGATTCCTGGGCTGTGGGCTCGATCCCCAGTGTGGGGCGTGCAGGAGGCAGCCGATCTCATCATTGATGTTTCTCTCTCTCCCTTCCTCTCTGAAATAATAATAATAAAAGAATATTCCATTGGGTGTGCTCTTGGGCTGGGGAGATCCTCGAATCTTTTAAAATACTGAAATATTTAATATCAGAGATCAAGAATGCATTGGGGCCAAAACCGGTTTGGCTCAGTGGATAGAGCGTCGGCCTGCGGACTGAGGGGTCCCAGGTTCGATTCCGGTCAAGGGCATGTACCTGGGTTGCGGGCACATCCCCAGTGGGAGATGTGCAGGAGGCAGCTGATCGATGTTTCTCTCTCATCGATGTTTCTAACTCTCTATCTCTCTTCCTTCCTCTCTGTAAAAAATCAATAAAATATATTTTTAAAAAAAAGAATGCATTGGGAAGATGCACAAGGCTATGACTCCTGAGGCCACAGAAAGCTGCAAATGGCTGTTTCCACTTAGAAGCAAGTTGCTCAACCGCATTCACACATCAGCCTTTTCCAGTGAAAACAGCAGCGAGATCCCAGAGGCGGAGGAAATAGCTCCCGGCCCCGAGGCGCCCTCCCCCCCCCGCCCCCCCCACCCCCCCAGCCNCCCCCGCCCCCCCATCCCCCCAGCCCTCCAAGCGCTGTTGCTGTGTTGCTGTCGAGAGAAAAACAGCCTCGCAGACAGACTCTCCCGCGGAGCCGAGGGACCGGGGCCCAGCTCTCCCAATGAGACCAGCAGAATCTCCGGAAGAAACCCAACCAAGAAATTTTTAAAAAAGATGTTTTCATTGATTTCAGAGAGGAAGGGAGAGACACATCAACGAGGAGAATCATGGACCGGCTGCCACCTGCAGGCCCCCCACTGGGGATCGAGCCCACAACCCAGGCCTGTGCCCTGACCAGGGACCGAACTGTGACCTCCTGGTTCCTAGCTCGACGCTCAGCCACGGAGCCGCCAAGGCCGGGTCCAACAAAGACAGTTCATGTCGGAACACGAGAGGTTGACTTCGTTCCCACACAGGGGTGTGAAACTCAGCAAAGCATAAGCACGCCAAACGCAATAAGAAAGAACTTATCTCACCCCCATGTGCGCGTACTCTCTGAGTGCAAGATGGGCTGAACCTTAGAAAATCAAGCAACGAAATTCACCACGTTTTCACGCCAACAGGAAGAAAAATGACTGGCCATCTGTCAATGCAGAAAAGCATTTATAAAATTCCCCAACTTTCACTCAAAATACACCCTCAGGGGAAGGCGACTTGACCAGGGGCGGTAACACCATCCAATACGCAGACGAGGGACCAGAGGACCGTACACCTGCCGCCTGTGTCATTCTATTAACCGGTGTTGTTAGCAGCAATGCTGGCGCTCAGGTCTCGGGTTTGGCAAATCAGGGATTCAGAGCCAAGGAGCCAGAGTCTGGCTTTGGGATCCACGTATCAGTGAGATCGCTCAGTGTTTGTTTTCCTCTGTGACTGATCTTAGCATAATGCCCTCCAGCCCGACTCATGTTTTTGCAGGTGGCACGATTTCCTCTTTTCCCACAGATGAGGGAATAATATTCTATTGTATACATAAGCCAAATCTTCTCTATCTACTCGTCTATTTTTAAAATAATATTGTTATTATTTTAAATATGTTTTTATTGGTTTCAGAGAGGAAGGGAGAGGGAAGGAGAGAGACATCAGTGACGAGAATCACTGACCGGCTGCCTCCTGCGCGCCCCACACTGGGGATCGAGCCCACAACCCGGGCCTGTGCCCTGACCGGGAATCGAAAACCCTGACCTCCTGGCTCAGTCATTGAGCCACGCCAGCCAGGCAGTTGTTCCACTTATTGATGCATTCATTCATTGATTGGTTCTTACATGCGACGTGACCATTGGGCTTAGATGTCTTGATTCCCAGGGGTTCCATTTCCCTGAAATAGGGGTCGTCTCTGCCTTTGATGTCGCTGGGGAGTCCATGCCGGGCTCCGGGAACTTCTGCCCTCACACAGACCCAGACAGAACCCCTGCCCCCCGGGAAAACCCTGCCAGGTGTTGGGGCTTCCCAGCCTGGCCTGCCCCTGGCAGAGGACGCCTGATGCCGGGGCCCAGACAGCGCACCCCTCCTCCTGCCGGGGGGGGGGGGGGGGGGCAGGGCAGCTCTAGGCCTGCCTGGGGGATGGTGGTGCGGGGGGACCTCAGGGAAGCGGTGCTTCACTCTGGGATGCAACCTAAATGCTGTGGCCTGATGGGGAGGAGCCTGGGCTGCCAGGCCCTTCCTCCCCCCCCACCCCCCAGTACCAACCTTCCTGCTCCTCCACATGGGAGGCCCCTCACGTGGCGGATGAGAACCCCATGGGGCCTCTGGGGCTTGTTGTGGGAGCTGTGAACCCCCAAACCCCCAGGCGGTGTCTGCTCCCACGTGTCCCGACTGCCTGGACCACGAAACTGCCCTCTCACCCACCGACAAGTGCCAGCTGGNCCCCCCCCCCCCCCCCCAGTACCAACCTTCCTGCTCCTCCACATGGGAGGCCCCTCACGTGGCGGATGAGAACCCCATGGGGCCTCTGGGGCTTGTTGTGGGAGCTGTGAACCCCCAAACCCCCAGGCGGTGTCTGCTCCCACGTGTCCCGACTGCCTGGACCACGAAACTGCCCTCTCACCCACCGACAAGTGCCAGCTGGGCTGCTCGGCCCGGAGACAGGTGGGTGGGAGGCCGGCCCTGCCCCCCTCATCTGCAGAGGGAACCGCCCAGCAGCTATGGGTCGCTCAGCCCCACTGTCCTGAGCTGGAAGCAGAGGTGGAGAAGCGGGGGTCTGGAAGGGCAGGAGGCACCGACCTTCTTCCCCTCCTTCCCTCTTCTGGGCCCGTCCCTGGGAGTCCCCCAAATCCCCTGCATTGTGTATTCTTGCCCACTTCCAGAAACTCCGCAGACAAGACCTGCCCCTGCCACCCAGCCCCTACCTCTGCCCGGGCCCCTCATCAAAGGGGGCGCTCTGGGCTGCAGCCTGGCAGTCAGGGCCAGCTGGATGACCTGGGGTGACCGGTGCAGCCTCGAGTTCCTGAGACTTGGGGACGGCTCCCAGCCCCCCCCCCCCCAGCTGAGAGGCACAGGGCGAGGCTGTGAGCACAGCTGGTGGCCCAGGTGCAGGCTGGGGCCCGCCGCCCTCCTCCTGGTGGCCTGGGTCCTGGTGCAGCCTCCACCTTGGCGGCCGCCCTTACCCTCTGCTTCCCCCATGTGGCCGCTCTTGGTGCTGCAGCCACAGTGAGGAGGGCTTCACGCAACACTCCCCTCCAGGGTGCTCCCCCGCCCCCATCCCACTGGTTTTTAGAGCGAGTGGGAGAGGGAGAGACAGAGGGAAACATCCATGTGAGAGAAACACATCGACGGGTTGCCTCCTGCACACCCTTGACCAGGCCCTGGCCGGGGACGAGCCTCCAACCGAGGTACGTGCCCTTGATTGGAATCGAACCCAGGACCCTTCAGTCCGCAGGCCGGTGCTCTATCCACTGAGCTACACCGGCCAGGGCTCTCCCAAGGCTCTTCATCCTGTAGGCACACTATCCCCTTGGCCCCTGCCCCTCAGACGGAGATGCCCGCCTGGCACACGCAGGGGGCACCAGCCTCCAGCCCCACCCTTCTCGGTGCTTTCTGACGCGCACAGTACATAGCCTACCCTGTCAGGCCCTCCACGACCCGCATTGCCAAAGGGAACTTGGGGCTCCTGGCCTGTGTTCCCATGCCAGCTGCCTGGCCCTGGAGAAGGGGCCGGGGCTCTGGTGGGCAGCAGTGGCACGAGGCCTGTGCTCCATGCTCAGCATCTGGACTCTCCTGGGTGGAGTGCCCGGGGACCCAGAACATGGACCCGGGTCAGAGGATGAGGGGGGCGTGCCACCAGCTTCGGGGAACTGCTGGGGCAGAGTGGGGGGCCCGGGGCCAGCTCTCTGCAGGTGAAGGGGCTGGGGTGGCACCGGGGAGGGCAGGCTGGCTCTGTCTCATCATCTCATCTCCTGGCCACCCAGAGTGGCACCCCAGACACCATGGCCTTCCTCCCCACCCCACCCGGGGTCCCTGTCTCAACCCACTTCTCAGATGGAGAGACCGAGGCCAAGAAGGGACCTGACCCAGGTCACCTGGCAGTGGGTTGAGGGCCCAGACCAGGTCGCTCTGGACCCTGAAGGGCATATGGAACTCTCTGGAACCAAAGCACGAACGCGGACACCAGGGAGGGCACCACGGCTTGTTTTCTCCTGTACAGGCGGGCGGGCTGTTTCCGTGACATTCCAGGGAGTCGGTGACGAGCCTGGTGCTCAGAGGGTGACTCTTCGCTTGGGGTCCTGCGACCCCTCCATGCCCTGGCCTGGGCCCACCTGCCGTCGTGGCTGGGCCCAGGGTCTGGGGATCAAGGCAGCTGAGTGTTGGGGCACCAGGTGTCCATATATCAGGCATCGGGGCGTGGGCAGCGGACGCCGGGAATGAGGTATTGATAGTTGAGTACCAGACGCTGGAGGGCTAGGCAGGGAGGCAGCTGTTAGAGCTCAGGGGCATGGAGTCTGGAGTCTGGGGAACCCGAGATGCAAGGACTGTGGGAGCAGGGGCTCGGGGGTGCACAGTCAGAGGTCGGTCCGGTCCGAGGTGGCAGAGCAGGGCACCGGCCTCGGGTCCACAGTGTCAGGCATCTGGGTCCAGGGGCCAGGCTTTGGCGCGCTCGGGGGTTCGGGCCTTTCTCCGGGGAGGCTGGTCTTCGGCCCCAGGTGGCCCGGCCGGGTGCAGAGTGCCCCTCTCAGGGCCTCGAAGTCCAGGCGGCCCTGCAACAGAGAACAGGGCTAGAGTGGGCACCGCCATCCCACCAGCGCCCCGGGGCCCAGGGTCCGGGGAGCCGGAGGGGCAGGACCGTGGGGGTGGGGTCTCACGTGTGGCTTTTCCTGCGTCGCAGCAGCACATAGATCAGCGTGACCACAGCCACGGCGGCCAGGCCTCCGAAGATGATGCTCAGCAGCACCGCATGGCTCCGGCCTGGGGAGGGGGCGGGTGTCATGGGCGCCAGGGCAAAGCACGTGGGTGGGGTCAGTATGTGGGCGGGGCCGGGCTAAGCAGGGCGGGGCCTGTGGTGGGCGGGGCCTGACAAGTGTATGGGTGGGTCTGGACACGTGTGTGGGCGGGGCAGGGCACGTGGTGGGCGGGGCCTGACAAGTGTATGGGCGAGGCGGGACACGTATGTGGGCGGGGCGGGGCTGGGCTGGGCAACAGCGGCCTGGGACCAGGGGCGGCCTCCTCACCTGGCTGGCAGGTCGGGGTGGGCCTAGACCAGGTGCCGTTGGCCTGGCATTGGCTGACCTCTGCCCCGACCAGGCTGTAGCCGTTGTTGCAGTGGAAGGAGACAGTGGAGCCCATCAGGTAGTTGGTGCCATCCTTTCGCCCATTGCGGGGCGGGGCCAGCCGGCCGCAGGACACCACTGGGTGGAGAGGGTGCAGATGACAACCGTGAGCCACTGGGAGGCCTGTCCCCGTGCCCGGCGCCTGCCCCTTCCCCCGGCGGCCTGCCCCCCTCACCGGGCTTCAGGCTCTGCACGTGCCGTTGGTGCAGCTGGTGGGCCACCCGGGTGGCATTGCCCACGCTCAGGCTCCCGGTGGCGGCCACGTCGAAGCTGCAGAAGTGGTCGCCTCCACACAGCTCGGCTGCCGCGGCGGCCTGGCTGGGGCTGAGGGGCACCTCCTCGGGGAAGAGGGGCTGGAAGGTGGGGTCGTGCTTGGGCCCGTACAGGAAGTTGTTTACCAGGAGCCCAGAGTCATAGGTGAGCAGGGAGGAGGCGTTCTTCACGGCCCCTGGGGAGACACAGGCAGGCCTGGGGTCCCCTCCCTGCACTGACCCGCCCTGGCACACCTCTCCCCCCAGCGTGGGCCCGAGTCACTCACAGTCGGCCCCAAACCGGTGCAGCTCCCGGGAGCTGGAGGTGGGGGGCAGGACCTCGCCGTTGCGCAGCGTGAAGTCGTCCGTGGGGTCGTCATTGAGGGTCCCCAGGAGGCCGCGCGTGTGGGTGAGGAACGTCTCCGGCAGCAGGACGGCCACACTCAGGAAGGGACCCTGGACGCTGACCTCCAAGCCCGCCCCCGACGAGAGCATGATGGACACCCTGTCCCCGGTGGCCACCGACAGGAACATGCCTGGCAGGGGTGGCGTGGGGTCAGGGCTGCCTTCTGGGGGGCCCTGTGACCTCACAGCCCCAGGATGGGTGGGCCTGCACCCTTGGGCTTCGGGGGAAGGACAGGGCGCCCCGGGACCAGCCCCGCTACTGGGACTCCACCACTCCAGGCCCACACCTGTGCCGGGGCCCCCAGCCCCTGCTGATCAGAGGTGCCCAGGCCCTGCAGAGACACCCCCCATGCTGAGGCCATGCGTGGGGTTGCCTGTCGGCCCTCCATCCCTGACTGGGAGGCAGCAGCCTCTGCCCTTGCCAGGGTCCCTGCGTTCTCAGTGCCCACAGCCCGTCCACGTGCCCACGCCCCCAAGCTGGGAGTCATTTCACTCATTCATTCCCTGAGGCCGCAGCACCGGGAGGGCAGGGGGTGGACAGGGAGCGGCTGCTCCCTCGCCCCCAGCCAGCTTCCCAGGAGCATTGCAGCTCCCGGCTCCTCCAGGTCCAGGGAGGACGCACCGCCATCCTGGCATCTCCGGGCTCTGACCAGGGAGGGGGTGGGTCTCTGGCTCCCTGGGTGTGAAGGCTCAAGCCCGAGCTTCGCTCTAGGGTCCCAGAGCCATGCCTGCCCACAGCCGCCATGGCAGGGCCCCTGCGCGGGCGCTTCCGCGGGGGTGCAGCGGAGAGGGGTAGCCTGAGGCTCCATCTCCACATCTGGGCCCTGGACAGCAGCCCTGTCCCAGCCGCCCAGGGAGAGGCGGGGAGGCCCGGGTGGAAGAGCCCGGTGGAGGCGCGGGCGACCTGCCGGCCGCCCACTCACCCTTCAGGTCCATCCAGTTCTGCTCCGCGAAGCTGAGCACCTCCTGGTTCAGCAGCACCTGCAGCGGCCCCGCCCCGCCCGCCAGCCGCACCTCCACCACGTCCGAGTTGCCCTCTCGGACGGCCACCGCGGTCAGCCCGGTGCCTCGCTGCGGCATGCCTGGAGGGGGGGGATGCAGAACGAGGCCGCTCAGCTGCGGCTTCCCAGCCGGGTGACCCCGAGCCACCCAAGCCCCTGGGCCCAGCCTCACCCTCCGGCGTCGTCCGGGGCTCGGCGCGTGCCTGCACACTCAGGTCGGTCGATGCCGCCTCCAGCAGCACGTACTCGCCGCGCCCATTGAAGGTGAAATTGGCGCCATCGAAGGTGACAAAGTGCGGGTCCCCGAAAGCAGAGGCTGCGGAGAGTGGAGGGTCAGCGGGCCGCCACCCCCCCCCCTCGGCCCCGGGCCCCAGCCCCCGCGCCGCCTGGCACCCACCGAGGCGAGGGGGCCGGTAGCTGCTGCAGTCGCTGGAGCGCCGCCGGTTCATGTAGCGGGGGCAGTCGGGCGCCCAGAGGCAGCAGTGGTAGAAGCTGATGACGTCGTAGAGCCAGTGGGAGAGGCCGGGCACACGGGGCGGGGCGCGGAAGGGGGGCGAGCCCCAGTCGTGGCCGCGATCCGGGGTGCTGCCGCTGGTGCTGTCGGCCGTCAGGATCTGTGTGCCTTCCTTGGTGTAGCAGCACTGCTGGCCGGCGGCAAACCGGGGGCTGGGGGGCCGGGCAGGTCAGGCCGGCAGCGGGCCCCCCGCCTCGGGCCCCGCCCCGTCCCACACCCCGGTCTCACCTGGCCTGCACGGAGCGCACGCAGTGCACGGCCCCGGGGTGGTAGGTGCACACGCTGCCCCGCTCCATGTCGCAGCCATAGTCCGTCTGCAGAGCGGCGGGCGGCTGTCAGGCTCCGCCAGCCCCATCGCGTCCCCCACGGGGGCCCTCGGGCCCCGGACCCCCCTCCAGGGGCCTCTGTCTGCCCACCCCGTGCGGTCCTGACCCCACGTGCACCCTCGTCGGTTCCTGGGCCCCGGCCCCGGGGGCGGGGGACTCACGTGGAAGCGGCCGGAGTCGGCCCGGGCCTGGGCCAGGGTGCAGGGGCAGTCGGGCAGCTCCTCCAGGAAGTCGGGCAGTTGGTCCTCCAGCTCCTCCCAGGCCTGGCACTGCTTGCGGGCCCAGGCCACGGGGTCCGCCTGGAAGTCCTCACCCAGGTGCCAGGCCAGGGCATGCTCGTTGCTCCAGAGCGCCTGCACGTCCCTGGGAGACAAACAGTCAGCGTGCCACCCCCGCCCTGCCCGGCCACGGGGAGCGGCCCTCCCATCCCTGCTCGCCCTTACTTGGCGCCCCCGTGGTGCTTGCTGCTGACGATCCTCAGCGCCCCCACCTCCCACTTCTGGTAGTTCTGGCGCGCGGGCTTGGGCGTGAAGGTGAAGGAGCCGGAGTTGGGGATGTTGGTGGCCAGAGAGTACAGGTAGGACCACTTTGCCCTCCACGCCTCTGAGTATGGCCTCCCTGAGGGAGCGAGGCCCTGTCAGCCCTGCGTCCCAGGACCCCCGGGGCGGAGGCGGCGTGGGCGGCCGCTGCTCCCACAAGGACCCTGGCTCCAGCCACCCCCTCCCGCCCCTGCACTCAGGGTCACTGTCCCCGCTCCAGGCCAGACCTGGGGCTCAGAGGAGGGGGCAGCAGTTCCCTGCACTGTTCCCTCCGCCCTCCGGCCCTGGCCCCAGCCCATTCCCCTTCCGGGTCTACTGTCCTCATTGCAGTCCCGGCTGAGGCTTCCCCCTCCCCGGGGACTCCCCGCCGATTCCCTTTCCCTCCTGCGAGCAGCCGGCAGGGGGCTCACCTGTCTCCTCGTAGCCCCACAGCTCAATGCTGACGGCGCTGCTGGGCAGGGCGGAGGCGCTCCAGGTGAGCGAGAGGTTGCCCCCGGAGCCGGGGGTGCCGTAGTATTGCCAGAGGGTCTCGTTCACCAGCTGGCTCTTCTCCGAATCCGACACTTTGCTGGGGTGCACTGGGCGGAGGGAGAGGAGGTAAGTGTGGGGCCTGAGGCCCGGGGGCCTTCCAGGAACAAAGTATGTCAGTCCTCTTAGGGCCACGGGGACCTCCCGCCCCTCACGTGGCAGGAAAGGATAGAGGCTGGGAGAGCGAGGCCCTCCCCTGGCCGGGCCCAGCCCTCGGGGTGCCCCAGCGGCCCCCCTGCCCTCGGTGCGGAGACACTTGTCTGGATGCCACGGGGGGGGGGGGGGGGGGGGGGGGCGGGGAGAGGAGGAATGGGAACCCGGGCGGGCGGGCCCTCAAGGGACCGCCTGGGCCTGAGCGGCAGGGCCAGGTGTGCATAGATTAGCACCGGGACAGGGACAGTCCCTGGGGGCGCCGGCCTGGACCAGCATGGGGTGCTCACTGGCCAGCCAGGTGCCCAATCGCGGGAAGGAGCGGCCGTTGTCCATGGAGATGGTGAAGGGGATGCGGCCCGTCTCGTAGAGCAGCGGTGACACGCAGTGGACACGGCCCATGGAGTCCACGTGGCCGAGGGTCTGCACGCTCTCCTTAAACCTGTGGAGGGCAGGGGTGGCAGGAGAGGCCGGGCGGGGCGCTGTGGGCCCCTGAGCTCCCTGGGGGACCCATTCCGCCGGCCGTCCCCGTCCTGGGTCCTCGGGGCTCCACCCGGCACGTGTGTGTGTGTGTGTGTGTGTGTGTGTGTGTGTGTGTGTGTGTGTTGGGGGGGGGCCAGCAGGCACGGCCCCTCGCGCTCCCACCTGCAGATCACAGCGTCGGTGGGGCCGGTCCACTTGAGGTGCTGCACCAGGAAGTCCTTGCCGCCCATCATGGAGCCCGAGTGGGGCTGGATCTCCAGGCAGAAGTCCCGAAGGTCAGAGCAGCAGGTGCCCAGGCCGACGCAGGTCGGGTGGCAGGAGCACAGGCTGCCCCGGTCCCCACAGCGGTTGGAGCAGGTCCCCTGGGCCCCTGGAGAAGAGGGCCCTGAGCAGCTGTCCCCCTCGGAGGGCCCCCCTCTCCTTCCCCCCCCCCACCCCCCCGTCCCTGTAGGGCTGTGTCTGCTTCCGGGAGCCCGTTAGAGAGGAGCGTGGCCCGCAGAAGGCGGCCAGGGTTGTACGTGGACAGTGGACACCACAGGGCCTGTGGCCGGGTGATTCTCACACGGGTCACCCAGCAGTTCACCCGAGAGACCGGCTAGATACCGTCATGGCGAACCTATGACATGCCTGTCGGAGGTGACATGCAAACTCATTTTTTTGGTTGATTTTTCTTTGTTAAATGGCATATAAATATCAAAAATATAAGTCTTTGTTTTGCTATGGTTGCAAAGATCAAAAAATTTCTATATGTGACACGGCACCAGAGTTAGGGTTTTTCAAAATGCCGAGCTCAAAAGGTTCGCCATCGCTGGTAGAACGAGGGGAGGAAGGGCTACAGCTCTGTAACATCGGAAGGAGCCCCGGCCGTAGCAGGTTTGGCACCTGCTCTGGGACTGTCTGCCATAGACAGATGAACAGACAGGGGGACAGAAGGATGGGGGGGGGGG
>JAWPEG010000010.1:26463534-26552960 GCA_035771395.1 Myotis vivesi
GCAGTGGTTCTCAACCTTGGCTGCACATTAGAATCACCTGGGAATCTTTTTAAAATCCTGGTATCTGGGCCTCATCCTCTGGAAATTCTGTTTCTTCGTTGCTAATGTTGTGGCCCCATCCCCGTAACAAAGAAACAGAATTTCCGGAGGATGAGGCCCAGAAATCAGGATTTTAAAAAGATTCCCAGGTGATTCTAATGTGCAGCCAAGGTTGAGAACCGCTGCTGTAGGGAATCGGGAACCCGCATGCCAGCCGAGGCAGACCCGCTGGAGGCCTGGGGGCTGGCGCCGGGACTCAGCCCAGGCCCAGGGCCCAGGTGTTCCCGGGGCCAGGTTAGG
Organism: Myotis vivesi; assembly: GCA_035771395.1. Lineage (NCBI taxonomy): Eukaryota > Metazoa > Chordata > Mammalia > Chiroptera > Vespertilionidae > Myotis > Myotis vivesi. The sequence goes on from JAWPEG010000010.1 coordinate 26,463,874, forward strand.
GAAGGACGGTGGTGGGAATGCCCGGCGGGCTGAGGTTCCCAGGAAGCGGGTCCGCGGGCCAGGAGAAAGGAAGGCACCATTTCCTCTTTCTAGCCCGGCACTCGAGCTGCATTAATTAATTAATTATTGATTGCCGAGAGGAAGGGAGCGGGAGGGAGATAGAAGCAATCAGTGAGAAGAGTCATGGATTGGCTGCCTCCTGCACGCCCCCTCCTGGGAATCAAGCCCGCAACCCGGGCAAGTGCCCTGACTGGAAATCAAACCTGGGACTCTTCAGTCTGCAGGTGGACACTCTACCCACTGAGCCACACCAGCCAGGCCCAAGGAGAGTCTTAGAAAGAGGAAGGGAGAGGCCTCGGTTGGTTGGCTCCCGTACACAGGAGGCACGTGTCCTGACGGGACTGCCGCCTTTTGGTGTGAGAACAATGCCCAACCACCCTTGTATCCTGCAGGAGCCCCACTCGTGTGGCTGGTCCTGCGAGAGGGCATGTGGGGGGCCCTTCCTGATGCAGACCCTGCCCCTCAGGACCCCCTAGGGCCCCACCACATTGGGGTGCAAGCCAGCTCCTCAGCACAGCCTGGGCCCTAGCCTCCGCCATCCCCACACCAGAGGGACCAGTCGTCATCCCTGTGTCCTCGAGGGGACCCCCTCACCCCCTTCCAGGAAGGATCTGCCCTGCATGGCTCCGGCCCGGGAACCTGGGGGCTGCAGCCGGCCTACGGGAGGAGGAGCCAGGGACTCTGGGCAGTGATTGGCTGAGGGAGGCCCGTGAACAAAGAGTCAAAAAGAACGGTTGCATCTTTATTAGAAAAGAAACCAAAAAAAGGGAGTGGGGGACCTGACACGGGCAGGGCCCGCTTGTCGGCTCGCCTGGCCGCGGCCCTGGCTGGGCTGGGTATGGTGAGAGTCAGCATTTCATAGAAAAGGCGGCCGCAGTGCCAACTCCCATCCATCGCCGTCCTTTTCATGTGGCTGAGTTGGGCCTCCCCTGGGCCCCACTTGGTGAGGCCAGCCCCCAACCCAGGCGGGCAGGGAGGAGGCCACGTGGGAGTGAGCCCCGGCAGCTGGGGGTGCACTGGGCCCTGGCTGTGGTGGCCCAGCAGCTGGGGGTGTGCTGGGCCCCAGGCGTGGCGTCCGGCCCTCAGATGTCCATGTAGTCGTCCTCGTCCGTGTCGCTCTCCAGTGAGGACTCCTGGCTGGACGTCTCCAGGACCTCCAGGGCCGGCTGGCATAGGCTCTCCTTCCGCACGGTGGCAGCCGACTGGGCAGACAGGATGGCTGACTGCAGACCGGGCAGGACACTGGTCAAGCAGCCGCCCCGGCCCCAGGCCCTCGCCGCCCGAGCCCCCGCCAGCCCCCACCTAGCCCCGTCACCTTCAGCTTCTGCTTGGTCTCCTCCGAGATGCTGCCCTTGGGTGAGAGCAGGGTCGGGGTGGGCGGCGTGACAGTGATCTCGGGGGGGAACTTGGTGGCGGCCGAGGGGATGACCAGCTTCGGCATGTTGGGCAGGGGGCGAGCTTTGGCCCGGCTGGGCTCCGCCTGGCCCAGGTGGCCCTCGGGGGGCTGGGCGCTCCCACTGCTGGGCACCCTGGAGCTGGCAGCTGGGGGGGTGGGGGGCACGGGCTGAGCCTGGCTCAGTCTCCTGGGCCTACCTGCCCCTCCCCAACTCGGACCCAGAGCCCAGGGTGCCCACCGTCCCCTCACGCTCGGGCGGCATGGGCTCCGTGTGCCGGAGCCGGAGGCAGCAGCTGCACTGCCAGCCCCTGGGGAGCTGTGGGAGCCTGGCTGGCCTCCACGTTCCTGCGAGCGCTGCCTTTATAAGGAGCCCGTCCTCAACACTGGCGGAGCCAGCCCTGCCTCCGAGGGAGCCTGAGAGGCTGGGCCCGAGGAGGCCGGGGTTGGGCCGGGTGGGGCTGCAGAAGGCAATGGGCTCTGACCGGCGCCACTGGCCAGCCTCCCCGCCCTGTGCCTGCCTCCTGGGGCCTCCCCTGCCTATACCCCCATCCTTCCAAGGAAGGGAGGCGCCGCTGCTGGAAACCTTACCCTGGCCGCCGGTGGGCTCAGCGCCTGGAAGGGGGGCGGCCGCGGCAGGCCAGCCGTGTGGCTCTGCTGGGGGGCCCTGGGGGGCTGTCTTCACCTGCTCAGCACACTGCGGCTCCTGGGGCGGGAAGCCGGCACCCTCTGCCCCTCCTGCCAGCTCCTCTCCCTCTGTGGGCACACGGGGGGGCCGTGGTTACATCCTCACCCGGCCTGAGGGACAGGGACCCCCCCCCCCCGCCCCATGCCCTGGGACAAGGCCTAGTGAGGCCAGGCTGGTGCTGGCAGGAAACCGCCATCGCCCCTCCCCGCACCTGGACCGTGTGCGCCTGACACAGGGGTGGCCACACCGAGGCATGAGCCCCCACCGCCCAGCTCACAGGAAGGGCGATCAAAAAAAGTCAGAACTGCTACGACCAGAGTGGATGGAGCGGAATGTTGGCATCGTGCCCTCCCACCAGGCCACACCTTCCCTGGCACGGGGCAGGGCCAGGAATTGGCCTTGGTTGAGTCAAGGACTGGATGGGCCCGAGGGACGGAGACGGCACCATTAGCCAGTAGCCAGGTCATTAGCCAGCCTCCTGCTTGCTCCCAGGCCCCAGCCCCACCCCCCTCCGCTCCACTCCCAGCTGCATCCAGGCCTCTCCAGGGTCCGGGTCCTGATCCTGCCCCTCCTCCTCCTTACCGGGGCCCAGAATCCCCTGCCACACTGGCCAGCGCTCCTCCCCTCCCTCCTACTCTGCCCATGGAGTGCCCTCTGCCAGGAGCACCCGCCTCCTCCTGCAGGTGAGGGGCCACGCCCACCCCCGCAGGAATGACAGCTCCTGGTGCCCAACACAGGCAGGCGTGACCAGCCCCGGCCCCTGCCTGCCCTGCTGCCGGGCCTGAGCCACACTGCCTGCCCCACCAGCGCCTGGCAATCAGGGCAACAGACTGTCCGCACACAGCGCGGGCAGGAGGGGGCTCCTGGGCTCCTGGGCTCCTGTGCGCCCTCCTGGGCCCAGGGGCAGGGAGAGCAGGCCTCCTGCCCCCCGCAGATGGCGCCCTGCAGGAGGCAGGCCCTCTTCCTCCATGAGCCCATCAGCCTGCCCCTGCCCCCCAGTCACAGGCCTGTGAGGTCACACGTGTGCACAGGGCCGCACCCACCCCACGTCTGCTCCTGAGGACTTCATCCCTTTATCTGTTGATCCCAAGATGAAGAGATAAAGCCTCAGCCTCAGCCTTCCTGGGAGAAGGAAACAGTTAAACCGGGGCCAGGTCCCGCCCTCCTCACCGCACTCTACAGACAGGGAGACTGAGGCACTGGAGGGTGAGGTTCAGAGAGGAGGTGCAGGGTGTACCCCGGGGTGAGCGGCCGGCGAGTAGCAGGGGGCCCTGCCGCACCCCCACTCCCAGCTCAGAGATCACCAGGCTGCAGGGGGCCCCGTCCCACCCCCTCCCACTCCTCAGGCAGGAGCCAACCTGCTGTGGCAGATGGGAGGGACCTCACCCCACCGATGGACAGGACTGAACTCACCTGGACCAGGGGAGGCCCTGCTGGGGGTGGCCTCGGGCCTGTGTGGCTGGGGGGGCCCAGGGTCCTTGGACGGGTCTGGGGTGGAAGCTGACATGGAGGGAGGGCAGGAGTTGGCGGTGGAGGCGGCAGGCAGCGCAGGCCGGGGCTTGGGGTGGGCGTCACTGGGCCGTGGGAGAGCGTCTGCTGGCACAGGGTCGGGGGCTGCGGGGGCCACGGCCGCAGGGAAGAAGTTCTCTCGACTGTCCTTGGGGTGCTTTGGGGTGGTGGGTGTGTCCCCCGAGGCCTGTGAGGGCGGAAGGGAGGTGAGGCAGGCAGGCTGGGCAGCCCGAGCCCGCACTGTCCCGCCCGCACTCAGCCTCGCTCTGGCCACGCTGCCGGCCGCTCCCAGGCAGCCCCCAAGGATCTTGCCGGGAGCCAGAGTCCCTCTCGGGGAGGATGCCCAGGCCGTGGCAGGGACTCAGAGGTGGCTCCTGGGCACGGGCTGGAGTGTCCAATGTGGGGGCTGCAGTGATGGGGCCAGTCCTTGGGGTGACGTCCCAGAGGCCCCTGTGGGAGGCTGAGGGACCTGGAGGGACACTCCTGCGCTCCAGGCTGTCCCCGCCCGGCCAGCAGGGACTGCCCGCAGCCCGGCTACAGGCCTGCAGTTCTCTACTCGCTGGGGGGGACGGGGACGGGGACGGCACAGCTCCTCAGGAGGGGACAGCCACAAGGGGGCCTGGTGCCCTGAGCCTCTCAGAGCAGAAGCGAGGACCCATCGCGCTGAGTGGTGGGACCCCCGCTGAGGCTGTCAGCTCGGGTGAGCCTCCTGTCGGCGGGGGGGCACCTTGTCAGGCCAGTGCCCCGCAGACCTGCCTCTCCTGACACTGCTTCTGCGTGAGATCCCGCCCAGCTGCATGCGGTGGGGTCGCCCGAGACTGGGACCCGAGCCGGCGTGGGGTGGGCAGACAGGCCAGGGGGTGGGCAGCGTGGATCCCGGTCCTCATTACAGAGAAGGGAGCTGAGCCGCAACTGAGCTCACACAGAGGTGGGGCTGGGCTGTACAACGGTCCCCCCACAGGCCAGTGGTCAGGGGCTCCCCATGGGCCTGAGGCTCAGCTCCCTCCTGCCCACCTCTCCTCGGCCCCACTGACCACAGGCGCGGCCGGTACTCGGTTCTCGGCTGCAGCCCAGGGCCCTGGGGTGGGAGGCCCTGCCCCGGCCGCAGGGTGGGGCTTACCTGTCTCTGGGCGGCGGCCCCCAGGTGCACCTGACAGAACTTCACGGCTTGCTCCAGCGCAGCCTCCTCGTCCACCTGAGCAGGGGACACCCCGAGTCAGAGGCCCGGCCCCGGTTCCTGAGAAGAGCCTCCCACCGCTGAGGCCGGCCCAACCCACCTGGGAAACCTGGGCAGGTGCCCCTCCGTCCCCTCGGTCTGCCCCCAGGACCAGAGCTCTGGCCCATCTGGCCACGCCCAGTTCATGCCCATGACATTTAAAAAAAAAAAATCTATTTCAGAGGAGGAGGGAGAGAAACATCAACGAAGAGACTCATGGATCGGCTGCCTCCTCCATGCCCCCCACTGGGGATCCAGCCCGCAACCCTGGCACGTGCATAGGTCAACCGACTGAGCCACGCTGGCCAGGCCAAAGGTTGCTTCTTGTGTGCGTCCTGACCGGGGACTGAACCTGAAACCTGGTTATCAGGAGGACTCTCTGACCAGCTAACTATCCGACCAGGCGGAAATCACTGTAAGTGGAGGAGGAGGTATGTGAAAAAGGAAGGTACAGTCGGAAGGACGACAGCTCCTCGCGTGCCCAGGAAGGTCTCTGAGGAAGGGCCCCGGGCCCATCACACGGTGGCCTCGGGGTCTCCCTGCCCTGGATTTGATAGGTTTCTGTAAGTGGCTCGTTTCCTTTGTTAAAGCGGGGCATGTTTTTTGTGCATTTACCCAGTCTTGTTGGTGTAGTGACAAGTGCAGTTGCACCGTGTGTAAAGCACACCGCTCAGTGCCTGACACGCTCACTGTTTCTGAGCTGGGACCCTAGGGCAGTGGACAGAGGGGTGGTGGGAACCACACCTGGTACACCCCCCAAGCCAGGCCCTCGAACCGGGAGACAGACGGCTCCTCGGGCAGGACCCGCCGCCCGCACCCACCTGCTTGATGAGCATGTAGGTCTCGGCCATGATCCGCTCGATGCGGCCCAGGTCGTAGGCCACGCCCTTCTGGCCCTGCTGCCACACGCGGTAGGCGTCCAGCAGCAGCGTCTTGCCCGACTCCGTGTCCTCCAGGAGCTTTCTCTTGCGGCTGGGCTGTGGCGGCGGCTCCTCGGGGTGGCCACCTGCCCTCGGGGCGGAGGTGACCATGGTCGAGGCGGCCGTGGCAGGGGCCGGCTGGGCGGGGGTGAGCGGGCTGGGCTGCTGCCTGGCACTGATGCTCAGCTCCTCCAGGGACAGCTCAGCGGGCCGGCTCTCCGGGGCCCGATCCCGGGGGGAGCGGCCTGGCGGCAGGGGCAGCGCCCGCTCGGAGTCCAGGCGGCGAGCGGCGGCCTCACCGGTGTCCATGGGCTCCGTGGGGCCTGCCCGGGGGCTCTCCTTGTCCTTCCGCTCCCCGCCCTGGTCTGCACTGTCTCCTGCGTCCATGGCCACGGGCCGGTGGTTGAGGGGACACCCTTTGCCCCCTGGCTCGGCCCCGGGCCCTGAGCCATCAGCCAGGGGGGACTTCTTGGCGTGGGGGAGGCCCTCCTGGCCGTCCTCGGGGCTGGCCTTGTGGGAGACGTCGGTGGTCATCCTGGCTCCGGGGAGGCAACAGGCCTTGGGCCCTGGGTGTTCTGACCCCTAGAGAAGCCGAAGGGAGAGATGCAGCCTCGGTGTCTCCACCGAAAAGCACCCGGGCACCAGGCTTGCCAAGGCCACTCTGGCCCTGCCCACCCGCCTGCGGGCCAGGGGACTTGCCCGAGGAAGGCCCTCCCTGCCGGACCCTCAGCCTGGAGAGGGCAGTGGGGCCGGAGGGATCCAGCTGCAGACAGGCCTGGGCCAGGCCAGCTTCCCTCAGCATGAGCCTCGGGGCAGCCCTGAGCACCGGGTGGGGGGTGGCCAGCCAGGCCTGCTGCAGGGCCAGTCCTGTCCTAGGCTCTCAGGTGGCCCCAGTGCAGAGGCCGGGAGGGAGGTGTTAGGGGGCTGCCCTGGGCCCTGCACCCCAGCCCAGCCAGCTCCACTGGGCAGGGGTCTGCAGGGGACTGTTCTCACCCAGGTCCCATCTGCTAAGCCAGTGGCCCACCCCCTGGGCCTCCGGTGCTCAGCTGTAGAACAGGCAAGGACTGCATCCAGCAGCAGCAGGGACCGTGGGCCGGACACTCAAAGCCCTGCTCAGCCAGTGGGCAGGGACTGTGGGCCGGGTGCTCAGAGCTCTGCTCAGCCAGTGGAGTTGGCAGGCGAGGGGACGGCCAGCTTTGCCATCTGTTTTGTCGTTACAGATGCTGTTAGCAGGGCTCAGGGCTGGGACAGGGAGCCGTGGGCGCAGCAGCCTGGGGAATGTCACTATCACCCCCGCTGACCACAAGTCCACGTCTGCCTCATGTGCTGGCACCTGGCTACGTGCCTGCGCACGACTGTGTTCAATTCCCCTCCAGGGCGGCAGGAGGTGCCATTCACAGGCGGAGACACGAGGGCACTAGGAGTGAACGCGGGACCGGGACCCCAGGAGGGAAAGGAGGGTGCGGAGGTACCTCCGCGAGCTTGCTCAGCGAGTCCTCCAGCACCTTCACAGTGAGGATGAAGGCCCGCTGCGCCAGGACCTGGCGGTCGGCATCTCGCAGATACTTCCTGTAGGCACACGAGGGGCAGAGAGGGTGGCAGAGTGTCACACAGCACTGCTGGGCGGAGGCCAAGCCCCTCCTGCCCCGGAAAACCTGCCCGACCCTCAGGTGCCCATCTCCCCGGGTCTGCTCTCCAGGAGCTACCCTGGGCTCGCAGTGGGCGGGGCCAGCTCAGTGAGCACCGGGCCTCTGGCTTCTCCCCCACAAACCTGTGCGCCCCAGGCCCTGCCGAGGCCCCTGCCCAGAGCCTGGCACAGGGCAGCTGAACGAGACGGCGAGGAGGGGAGGCGGCACAGGATGGGGACAGCTGCTGGCAGCACGGGGACCCATAGCCGGGCCAGATCTTGTGACTGCATCTCTCCTGGATCCCCCACCCCCCCGCACGTGGCAGCTGTGGCGGATGTCCCTGCGTCTTGTGTGCCCCCCCCCCCCTTTCCGGCAGAGGGATCCCCGGTTGCCTCTGAGGCCCTGGCCCTCCTGGTCCTGCTGTTACTGGCGCTCACCTGGGACACCCAGCTCTGACCTGGCCTGTTTTTCCACGACATGGAGCATCCCTGGTGCCCACGGTGGGGGCAGCAGGAGGAGAGGGAAGACTGGACCGTCAGATCCCAATGGGGAAACCAAGCCTCGCAGGAGCCTGTGCTCCCGGCGTTGGGCGCTGGGCGGTGCGTATGGATCCCAGGCTCTGGCAGAGATGCCGAGTGAGGGCCGCGCGCTGCACTCACTTGCCCTGGTCCGGGGTACGCTGCAGCATGGAGGACACCCTCAGCAGGGTGCCGTGGTCCCGCAGCTGGGCCAGCACCTTGAGCAGCAGCACGATGGAGCGGTTCATGTGCCAGGCGAAGCTGCCCGGCCGGTCGATCTCGTCCACGGGGATCCGCCAGATGCCCTGCAGGGTGATGGGGGGGAGGGTGAGAAGGGCGGCACCCGGCGCTGCCACGGTGCCAGGGGACTCTGCCCAAGGGGGTGGAAGTGCCACCCCACCTTGCCCTCCCCAAACGGCACAAAAGGGTCCCCATGCTGCTGTGCTCCCCCCTTTTGAATGCGTCCATGGCACTTGATCTGTGTGTCTCCTACGGGAAGCACGTGGGTCGCAACTGATCAACGACAACCACTGGTCAAATAGGAAGCTCTGTGCCTCCTCGCCTGCACAGGCGGATTCGCAGGGAGCCCAATTCCTGGAGCTAAAGTGAGGGTCAAAAGGTCGCCACCGTGAGCGTGAGCGTCTGGCAGGTGTCGCCAGCCAGGTGCAGGCGCGGGACTGTCCCCCAGGCACACTACCTCCAGCAGCATCGGGGAAGCCAGGTTTGAGCAGGAAATGACCTGCGGCTCCTAGGATGCTCGGTCCCACTAAAGCGCCTTTGTCCGAGGTTTGTTCTGGCCAAGACCCCTCCGCCACTCCTCGCCCATCCTGCCCGCTGTCTGAAGGCTGGGCTGGCTCTGGGGAGCACCCCTCGCCTCCCTCCGCCAAACCTCCGCCCCCGAGGGCCAGGGAGTGGCTGACAGCGAGCGGAGCGCACACCTGCTGAGTGGAGCGCACACCTGCTGGGGCCACAGGCCTGGGGCCAGGACAGGAGGACGCCTGTCTCCGCCGCAGGTCTGTGGGGCCTGGAAAGGGCTGGCAGCTCCCAGACAGGCCCGTGGCCAACACCCTCGAGAAATCCCGGCTCAGAACGGACCAGGGCTGTGAGCAACGCTGCCTCCTCTGCACGGGCCCACGGGGAGGGGTCCAGGCGGTGCCCCCCCAGGCCTGGTCCCTGGACGCTGATGACTCCCGGCACCCACCCACCAGGCCAGGGGAGCCGGGAACCTCCCGCCCGGAGCCATTCGAGCAAGAGGACCTAAGACCCTCAGCTCCGCGGACTCCCAGGCACTGGGAGTGGGGGAGACCCAGGCAGGCTGGGGCAATGGAGCTGGCAGCCACCATCATGCCTGGCAGTGCCAGAGGAGGCACCAGCGGCCCCCAAACCCAGGGGCTGCGGCCCCCCTGGTCCAGGGCACGAACACCAGTGCTGCATTCTCCCCCGGCACCTGGCAGGTGTGGCTCTCACCACAGCTCAGGGGAAGGTGCCGCTGGAGATGGACGGCTGAGCGGCTGCCCCCAAGTGGCCCTGGCAGCCCACCCTGTTCTGACGCAGTGGCCGCCCAGGAAGGTGCTGCTTCTGTCACCCGCCAGGCCCCGCAGTGAGGACCTGGCCCCGGGAGGACCTACAGACATCAGCATGGTCCTCACCACAGCTTCGCGCTCAGAGAAAGCCCTCGGGTCACGCAGCCGGCCCCCCCACCCCTGAGGATCAGAGGAAGCTCGGCCGTGGCCCCTGGGTAACAGAAAGGGGAGGAACGTGGGCAGCACTGCCCAGCCTCCTGCCGCCACCACAGGTGCGTGCCGGCGGCCGGGCCACAGGCGGCTGGGACCTGGGTGTGACCGGCTGCTGGGTCTCACTCAACCACAGAGCCACACCCCACGGAACCTCCTCGGGAGCCAAAAGGGTCCCATTTGCTCCCAGATCGTGTCTGGGGTGGGTGTGAGGAGAGGGGCACCGACTTCTCTGGGCCCCTCCTACGCCCCCCCTGCCAACCACACCCGTGCAGCCAGGGCACAGGCAAGGGGGCGGGGGCGGGAGGGGGGCTGGAGACGGCCCCCGGGGACTCGGGGTCAACCTGGCCGAGAGGTGGGCAGAGGCAGGGGTCGTGGGGGCCTCAGATATGGTGCCAGTGCCGTGAGGCTCCAGGTACTTGGAGTATCTGGGCCTTAATGTCTGTCCTCCATGCCTGCAAGGGGGTGCCCACCTCGGTCCGCACATCTGGGGAGCTCACCGCCTCTGGGGGGACCCGTTCCACCTCCAGTGAATTACTAGAAAAGGCCCCTTCTCACACTGCGCTGGAACCCAAGGCTGCCCCGTGTACCCCGAAACCCCTGCTCCAGCTCAGGCCTCATCCAGCCTCTTCTTCTCCTGCCCCCCAAATCCACCCACCCGGCCCGGGCCAGGGCCAGCTTGGGAAGGACAACACGCGCCTCCCTCCCTGCTCATGGCCCCACGGGGGCTCCTGCCCCCACTCCGCTGCTCTGAGCCATGCGGCTCTCACCCTCTCTTGCCTCAACTCAGGACACTCACCGCCCATTCGCATGGCCGTGAATCTCACAATTCTTAGGATGGCCTCCTGCTTCCTCTGCCCAGCTGACATCACCTCCTCCCTGAAGCCCTGCTTGCTTGCTGCCCCCCTAAGACTCTGCCGGGATCACTGGGGGCCAGCCCTCCGATGGGCGGGGGGCGGTCTGTGGCTGGGGATATGCCCTAGACAGGAGCGGGTCTCTTTCTGCTCTGGGCCTGTCCCTGGGGCCCCGACACACACCTGGCTGAGCAAGGCTCGGGAGGGCTGGCTCCCGCATCCCCGCGGCCCCTCGCCCGGAGATTGCCAAGGTGGCAGGTGCACCCAGCCCTGCACGGGGGACGGGAGCAGGCAGTGATACTTTTCTGCACTGAAAAGGCAACAGCAAATCCCCACCCCACACTCACTGGGACGGGCAGGGCCCCGGTCACACAGGCGGCACGGGCCAGGCTCCTGGGGGGGCGAAGGCCAGCGCTCCTCCCCCGAAAACAGGGCTGCGAAGGCCCTGCCAGGGCAACACTGGCTCTCGGCAGGGCAGTGCGGGCAGTGGGCACAGCGGCCCTTGCAGGTGGTGGGGGGTAGGGCCCCTGTGGAGGGGGATCCCATGCACCTGCTCTGCTCCCAGGTTCTGGAATGGAAGCCAAGAGGCATGTACCTGTTTGATTCTTCCCGGGGGGGGGGGGGGGTGATCCCATCGGCAGCTACGGAAACTCCCTGCCGGCCCCGTGCTCTTCGGGGCTCACGGGGACTGCGCAGCGCAGCCCCACATGCCAGCCTCACCAGGGATTGTGGCGCCAGGGCTGCCGTCTGGTCACTGAAGCGAGGCATCCTCATCCAAGACGCGTTCTGCAGGCACGCCTCCCGTCCCACGGCACAGGTCGCCCACTCGCACCCTCTGGGATTCCCCCCCTTCCTGCATCCCCTCCTGGATCGCAGGATGCTGCCCACGGGAACCTGTGGCATCAGAGTCACACAACGTGCCCATGTGCCAACCCGCTTGGCTGGCGGACCCTGCTCACTGGGGAGGTAGGAAGCCGCGGCCCAGCGAGGCAGCCTGCCCCACCACACTGGACGGCCGCAGAGCCCAGGCTGCTGTGGGTTCCCTCCTCAAGTTCGGGCTGGAGGGCCTGAGCAGCCTCTCCACGGCAAGGTAAGGGTCCCTGCGCCCCGGAGCCAGACTCCCGAGGGGCTTCCAGCTAATCCCCGCAGAGGGCCAGGGCCAGGACACACCCCCGTGTGGTCAGGCCTGGCCGTATCCCTGCATAGGAGAGCTCCCTACCCACCCATATCCCTTCCAGGGAGAGAGCTCCCTACCCACCCATATACCTTTCAGGGAGAGCTCCCTACCCACCCACATCCCTTCCAAGGAGAGCTCCCTACCCACCCACATCCCTTCCAGGGAGAGAGCTCCCTACCCACCCATATCCCTTCCGGGGAGAGCTCCCTACCCACCCACATCCCTCCCAGGGAGAGAGCTCCCTACCCACCCATATCCCTTCCAGGGAGAGGGCTCCCTACCCACCCACATCCCTTCCAGGGAGAGAGCTCCCTACCCACCCATATCACTTCCAGGGAGAGCTCCCTACCCACCCACATCCCTCCCAGGGAGAGGGCTCCCTACCCATCCATATCACTTCCAGGGAGAGCTCCCTACCCACCCACATCCCTTCCAGGGAGAGCTCCCTACCCACCCATATCCCTTTCAGGGAGAGAGCTCCCTACCCACCCATATCCCTTTCAGGGAGAGGGCCCCTATCAATCCCTTTTACTCCCAGATGCACGCGCGCAAGCATAACACAAAGCCACCTGGCCCGGCTGGCGGCTGAGCCGAGGGGAGAGCAGCCCTTTGGGCTGGGGCAGAGCCTGGCAGCGACACAGAAAGCCAAGTGCACCCAGGGACCCGGGCCATGCGGATGGTCAGCCACGCCCCCCAATGGGGGTTCTACTCTGGGCCAGAGACACATGTGGTCGCCATCCAGGTTGAGGGGACAGAAGAGGCAGTTACCAGGGTGACAGGCCGAGAGCAGGAATTTGGGGAGGGGTCACCAGGGGGAGCCAGAGAGAAGCCGAGGAGGAGCAGGAGCTGAAAGAGGGGGGCCTCTCCCAAGGGGGACAGGGGCAGCCCCTGGGGCCGACTCCCCCGTCGCCTGGGTGTCCTGAGCGGAAGGAGCCAGGGCGCGTGGCGTCTGCCTTAGCTCTGACTCAGCGTATACAGCACATGTATTCTCCTGCATCATCAAAAATTCCCCACCATTCACAATGGCCACAGTGCGTCACCCCACAGGATCCCTTCACTAGTCAAGTCCCCACTGGTGGGTGTTGGGGTCTAAGTCTTCAGGGTTATTATCAAGGTGACTGGCTGGCCCGGCCGGCGTGGCTCAGTGGTTGAGCGTCCACCTATGAACCAGGACACCATTCAATTTCCAGTCAGTGCATGTGCCTGAGTTGTGGGCTCGATCCCCAGTAAGGGGCGTGCAGGAGGCAGCCGATCAATGATTCTCTCATCATTGATGTTTCTCTCTTCACTCTCTCTCCCTTCCTCTCTGAAGTTGATTAAAAAAAAAAGTGAGCTGAACAGCCTTCTCCCTGTGGCTTCTCCTGCTCCTCAGGATGGAGCCGAGGGGCCACGCGGGCAGGTGGGCAGGCGGGCGGCAACCGTGCTCTCCGGGGCAGGCTGGGCCTCTGTCTTCCTGGGCCTCCAGCCCCGCCGGGCCCAGGTGCCATGTGACGGTGAGCATGACTTCCCGGCCCCTCGGAGTCCATAGCCCTGTCCACAGGGAACACAGGGCTGGAGCACCCCCGGGGAGAGCCCCCAGAGAGGGATCCCTCCAGCCCCCCTGGCACGGCCCGTGGTGACTCAGCTTCAAGCAGGCGAGGGTGGGCGCCTGCCGGCAGCCCAGTCCCAGGAGCAGCAGGCGCAGGGCTGGCGGAGAGGCTGCGGGGAGGACCAGCTGCTGCGGGGGCAGCTGGCCTGGAGCGCGGGAGGGAGCCCCTCGCAGGGATGGTGCTGGGGCAGCCCCGCTCCGGGAGAGCACCAAGTTGTTTCTAGGCCAGTGATGGCGAACCTTCTGAGCTCGGCGTGTCAGCATTTTGAAAAACCCTAACTTAACTCTGGTGCCGTGTCACATATAGAAATGTTTTGATCTTTGCAACCATAGTAAAACAAAGACTTATATTTTTGATATTTATTTTATATATTTAAATGCCATTTAACATAGAAAAATCAACCAAAAAAATGAGTTTGCGTGTCACCTCTGACAGGCGTGTCATAGGTTCGCCATCACTGTTCTAGGACAACCACGAGTTGGGGGAAGCTGGGCTGCAGGCTCTGAGGTTAGGAGCGGCCTCAGGGAGAATGCCAACACCCTCCACAGTCTTGGGGAGACACCTGTCACCCACAAACGCACAGGAGCCTCCCAAACAGCAAGTCCACCTGGTGCCTATGAGCTCAGGCCCACAGCACTCACAGGGCTGCCCAGCTTCTCCAACATGTGCTCGCACTCACCCCTGGCCGCGCCGCCCCAGGCCCACAGCAGCAGGGATGACCACAGCAGAACCCAGCCTCCGGCGCTTCCCACCCACCCTGCTGCCCCCAGAGAGCAGGCCGGGCAGCCTCTCCCGCCGAGGCCCCATGGGGAACCCTGGGCCCGGGGGCCAGGGCGGCTTCCTGCTGTCCGGAGGAGCTAACGGCCCTACCTCTCCCACAGCTCGGAGCCTCCATCTGCTCCAGGCCTGAGGTTGGGTGACCCCGGGGCAGGCGAGGCTGAACACCCTTGGGGGCAGGAAGTCCTAACGTTTCCACTGCAAACCCCTCAGGGCTGGCGTCTCCGGCTGCAGGGTGTACAGAGGCCGCCAGGGGCGCCATTGCCCTCCCCGCCAGGGCGAGGGATTCCCCGCATCCACAGGTAACCCCCCGGCACAGGCCGGGCCGGGGAAGCGTGCCATTGGCCTGCAGTCGCCCAGGGAGACACGCAGGCTGGGCCCCGAGCTGCCGCGGCGTCCCCCTCCCCTCCCCTCCCCGGGAGACGCCAAAACTACTCAGTGCGTCGGGAGCCGGCGGGCAGCTCCTCGGCGGCCCCACCCCGGGCCCGGGTCCCTCTACCCACTCCTCCCGCTGACGGGCAAGGTCCCGCCCGGCTCAGGGCTCGGAGCGGACTGGGCACCGCCAAGCGCGGGCACCACCTCCCGCCCCCGCGCCGCTATTTGAGCGGGAAGGGCCGCTGCCCCCCGGGGGTCCGCTCACCATCCCTGGGAGCGCCCCGCGCAGCTCCTCGTCGCGCCGCCCGCCGCCAAGTTGCTGGGGCCCGAGGCCCGCGAGCAGCTTTCGCTTTCGCGCGCGGCGCGGCGCACACCCCCGCGCCCGCCCGCGGCCCCGGGCTGGGTCGGCGGGGCGCGCTGCGCCGCTGCTCCCGGCGACGCGGGCGTGTGCGGCTCCCGGTGCCCGCCGCCCGCCCCCGCACGGCCCGCCCTTCCGCCCACCTGACGCCGCGCAGGACCCCGGGCCAGGGGCGCCGGCCCACCACCCGCCGACTTCCTCCGCCGCGGCGCCCGGGAACCCAGGGCCCGCGGGCTTCCTGCTGCGCCAGGCGGGCGGGGGCCGGCGCCCGGGGGACTCGGGGAGCTCGGAACGGCGAGCGCCGGGGAGGCCGTGGCGACCCAGGCCCCCGCCCCCGGGCAAGCTCCTACCCGCCAGCTCCGCCGTGGCATCTGTGCCGAAGCTGCTGCCGGCGCCGGGCCATGGCCGCGGAGGCGCTCGCGGCGGGCCGGGCGGGGCGGGGCGGGCAGAGCCGGACGGGGCGCGGGCTCGGCTGGAAGCGGGCCCAGCAGCACAACAGACTTTTGTTGGCCGATCCCCGCGGGGGGCTGCTGACCGGAGTGCGGGGGCCAGGTGGGCAGAGGCCTGCCGGGGCTGGGGGGGGGGGGGGGGGGGGGGGGGGGGGGGGGGGGGGGGGGGGGGGGGGGGGGGGGGGGGGGGGGGGGNCTGGGTCGGCGGGGCGCGCTGCGCCGCTGCTCCCGGCGACGCGGGCGTGTGCGGCTCCCGGTGCCCGCCGCCCGCCCCCGCACGGCCCGCCCTTCCGCCCACCTGACGCCGCGCAGGACCCCGGGCCAGGGGCGCCGGCCCACCACCCGCCGACTTCCTCCGCCGCGGCGCCCGGGAACCCAGGGCCCGCGGGCTTCCTGCTGCGCCAGGCGGGCGGGGGCCGGCGCCCGGGGGACTCGGGGAGCTCGGAACGGCGAGCGCCGGGGAGGCCGTGGCGACCCAGGCCCCCGCCCCCGGGCAAGCTCCTACCCGCCAGCTCCGCCGTGGCATCTGTGCCGAAGCTGCTGCCGGCGCCGGGCCATGGCCGCGGAGGCGCTCGCGGCGGGCCGGGCGGGGCGGGGCGGGCAGAGCCGGACGGGGCGCGGGCTCGGCTGGAAGCGGGCCCAGCAGCACAACAGACTTTTGTTGGCCGATCCCCGCGGGGGGCTGCTGACCGGAGTGCGGGGGCCAGGTGGGCAGAGGCCTGCCGGGGCTGCCCCCCCCCCCGCCCCGTTAGCTGTGTGGATGGCTCCTCCTGGAGTTGTGCCACGAGGCCATGGAGGCAGAGCTGTGGGTGTGGAACCCGTCAGTGGGCAGGACACCCTCAGGGGTAGGGAGAACAGAGGGCTCACAGCTGGAGGGGCCTCACTGAGGCCCAGCGAGGAGCAGGCACTGGGCCCCAGGGTGCGAGGGCGGGGCTGGGCATCCCAATAGGGCAGCACCTCCCTCTGGCCGGGGCAGCCTTCTGTAGTGTGGGGAGGGCTGCTCCTGGGCACGTTTGCCTTGCTGATGCCAGGAAGGGGTCCTGTGCCCATCCCACAGGTGAGGAGTGGGCTCAGCAGGGAAGAGCTTCACCCAGAGCAGATGGCACCCGGCGCTCCTGTGTGGACACAGCACCTTCCGCCCCAGTTCCCGAGGGCGGGCTGCCCAGGGACTGCCCACCCGCTGCTGGTGGCCCCTCCAGCCCAGCTCAGGAAAAGGCCAGCAGAGGCGGGAGCAGGGCTGGAGGGAGAGAGGTTGCCCCCAAACCAGTTTCTCTCTCACCTCCCCAGCGCCCCAGGCTCCTCGCTCCCTCCTCCCTCCCACACACCCAGAGGCCTGGCCCCCATCCTGGTGGCCCTTGTCGAGGTGACATCTCCCAAGATGGCTCGTCTCCAACTGTCTTCCACCCGGGCTGGCTCCAACCCATTGGTGTTCCCAGGTTTGCCACGCACCCTCGCCAAGTGCCCCCGGTTCCTATCAGCCCAGGTCCAACCATCCTTCCAGCCAGGTCCCCATGTGGCTCCTGGGGGCCCAGGACCTCTGCCCGCCCCCCTGGGACCCAGAGGTGACATCTCAGCACCCCTGGACTGCTACTCTGCTGGGTACTGGGAGGACCAGGCCGGGGCGCCAAGAGGTCAGCCACCTGTAGGCGCCAAGCATGAGGCCCGGCCACCCCAAGGCTGCGAGGAAAGCATGGGCCCCCAGCGAGCGCTCACTGTGGGCTGCTTCTCAGGCAAGGAGTTTAACCCGCACGTCACTCAAGCCACAGCAGCCCCTCCTCACCTACATGTGTGTCATCATGTCACCATGACGGGTTCCGAGTCGGGCACCGGTTCTGTCCCACAGCAGTGAGCCCAGTCTGGCCAGGACTCACCCTGGGCCTGGACAGCACCATAGCTGGCATTCCTCCTGGCTGTCCCCAGGGCGGGAGCAGACATGTGACATTGCGTTGCACAGCTCATGACCTCATTTCATACCTTATCCACTTCCTGGAAGTCAGACCAAAGGAGGCTGAGAACGTGCCCCTCACACCTGGGCCCGGAAGGAGCGTCTGTGTTGGGGGTGGTTCTAGAATCAGCCCTGCGTCCAGGCCTCCGGGTCTGATCCCTGGCAGCCCCAGCACACACCCTCCCACCCGGAGCCTGGGTGGCACTCTCGGGAGATGGAGGGAGGGAGCCCTGGTGATTGTGGGGAGCTCAGGGGCGCTGTGCCAGGCACCTGCTGAGCCAAGCCTCTGGGGGTACCTCGCTGGGAAAAGGTCTGTGCCTGCCAGTCATCAGCCTCCTCAGCCCTGCTCCTGGCACCACAGGATGCCTGTACCCTGAGCCCTGTTTGTGCCAGGAGATGGGCATCTCCGTCTCTAGCTGGCAGGCCCAGGAGAGGGAGGCCACACTCCCTGACCCCCCAGGGTAGCACACCTGCGCACACGGAGCCCCGGGTAGGGGCGTCACATGTAGAGCGCCTGCAAGGGCAGGCTTGGTGGGCCCGAGCCCCTCCTGGGAATTGTCAGCACCCTGTGCGGGAGTCCCTGGGTCCTAACTGCCTGCAGGGCACCTGGACATGCAGGGGCACCCGGAAGAGACAGACACCTAGGCCACCCGAGGGCCCAAGAGGTAGAGGTCCCTGCCAGCCTGGGGACCCAGGAGGCCAGGCCGCCCTGACCGCGCCCTGGGCCAGCAGGAGCCTGTGAGCAGGGAGGGCTGGCCGCTTTGGGTCAACCTGGGTTGGGGGGTCCCTGGCGCACTGCTCTTGCCCACTGGCCTGGTCACAGCAAGAGCCCAGATCGCCCGGGCTCCTTCCTGCCGACAGGTCCTCGGTCCCCACTTGGCCTAACCCATCTCCCCGGGCTGGGCCCGTGCTGCTGGCAGGTGGCCGGAATGCTTCTGGGAGGGGGTCTGAATTCTCGGCTTTGGCCACTTCTCCCTGCCTCCCTGCTGCGGGGCAGCTTCTCCGCTGAGTGCCCGCTGGAGGCTGCTGGGCCCGAGTGCCACCCCAGCCCGTCCTCTCTTCCTCTGATGCTGGGACAGGGAACACGCCTCTCCTCACAGGCACCTACTGCACCCTCAGGCCTGGCCGCCTGGCTCAGAGTTGTTCCGACTGCTCTAAGCTGCGCACAGTCCAGCCGTTCTGGCCTGTCTGACCCCTGAGTAAGGACCTGCCCCGGGAAACACAGCCAGGCTCCATGCAAGGGTCCCTGTCACACCCAGGCCACGCTCAGCTGCACGGGGACCAGCACGTGAGTCCCTGGGGTGCCTGCGTCCCCACCGGTGCTCACCGAGAGGGAAGGAATGCCTTGAGAGTCATGCCCGCGGCTCCGTGTCATCATGAGGCAGGTTCATTCTCCACCAGAGGAGCCTGGGCTGGGCCACAGCACGGCCTGAGCCCAGTAGGGCCAGGGGGTCCCTCTCTGGGCCAGCGCCAAGCTGAACAGGGATGGGAGGGCGATGGGGGAAGTGCCACCTGTTCTGCCACGCCCTCACTTTAGATTTCTCACATGTGTAGAAACCAGCATTTCAAAATCTGTTTTTAATCAACGAAATCCCTGCACTTCCTTCAAAGGGCCTTCTCAACGGACCTGGGCCCATCTCGCCTCCTCCTCCAATGACCCCTGATGCCCTGTCACTCGTGCCCTCACCCCCAGGCCCTTCCGTGCAGCCCAGAGCTGGCCTCTCCCCTCCTCCTTCCCTCGGGTCTTCCTACCCAGCCTGGAGGCCATGGCCCAGGGCGCAGGTCTCCTGTGGCCTCCACCCCCGCAGGAGGCGCCCGGTCAGCCCCGCTGTGCAGATGAAGAAACAGCCTCGGATACTGGCCCACAGGCGGGTGAGGTGAGCATGGGGACAGGACACACCAGCAGAGAAGGCAGAGCGTGGGAGACCCACGTGTGGGAGGGAGTCCACACCCATCACCATGGAAACCAGGCAGGAGCTCCTGAGCCCAGAGCTCTGGTTTGGATTTCCAGCCCGATGCTGTTCTTTCAGAAGCAACTTGGTCAAACTTTCCAAATAGGAAAAGTGGAAAAAACGAGGGAGGGGGACAGGTTCCCAGACTGAAGCTACTCCAGAAGGAAGGCCTGGCTGCCGAGCTTGGGGCCTTGTGTGTGTGGCGGGAGGGGGGGGGGGCCGCGGCGGGGGGAGGCAGAGCAGAGACCCAATGGCCTCTTGGGGTGCACGCCCCTTTCCATGAGCGTGGGGGGTGTGGTGCAGCCGGAGCAGCTGGGGCCCAGTTCTTCCTGTCCCTGCCGGAGGGGCTGTCCTTCCGTGGTCCTGGCGGGCAGGCAGGCTGGCGGGCGGGCGGTGAGAAAGGCCTCTTTTGGAAAAAGGGCTGGAAACTGCAACAACGCCCACTTCTGGCCTCAGGAACCCGTCCTCCCTGGGGGCTTTCACTGCCGCTTAGGGAGCCTCAGGGTGGCCAAGGGACCCCCAGGAGGCCTTAAGGGAGGAGAGGGGGGGTGTGATGAGGTGACGCAGCACACTGTGCCCTCCCCTGTGCCCCCACCCCTGCCACCTACCACACCCAGAATCCTCCCGGGGGGGGGGGGGATTGGGGGATGCCACAGCTGTTTTATGTCCAGGCAGGGTTTCTGAAGGCACAATGGGAATGTTAAGGGACAGTGCCAGGCAGGGCAGGATGGTCCCTCCGAATGACCCGTGGCCCGTCCGCCTCCCAGGCCAGGGCGGCCCCTCACTTGCCCTGTCCTCCCTGCATGGCTGCTCCTGGGGCTCATGTGGGGCATGGCCACCTCCACACACAGCTGGACCCCAGGGCTCTCGAATGCCAAGTGCTGGGTGCTCACATCTCCCACCTCCGCGGTGGGACAGGCTGAGTGGTCATCGGGCAGAGGGCAGAGCACTTCCACTCCTGGCTCAGTGGACCAGGCTCACCACCTCCTTTCCTCACTGCCAACAGGGAAACGTACTGTCCCTCCCCCTGGGGGGCGGGCAGGGCCAGGTAAGGAGGACACAGCCGGGGTGGGTGGTGACAGTAGCCGGCAGGCTCCCTTCCCGCTGCCCCAGCACCACGCCATGCAATGTGGGCTCTGCCTGTGCTGTAACCTCGAACCCTGCAGGCTGGGCGCCATGGTGCGGGAGCAGCCAGGCTCCGTGGGCTGGGAATCCCAGCTCTGCTCCTCACAGGCTGAGCAACCCTGGGCCTGTGCTGCCATCACTGTCAGCCTCACCCTGCTCATCATGACACTGGGCCGCGGGGAGGAGTAGATGGGAGAGGATCGGGAAGGTGCCTGCCCCCCCCGAGACCCTCAGCACCCCACGGAACAGGCCCCGTGGCCTCCCTCCCCTGGCAGAGGCCACTCACTGCCATTCCTTCCCACCCCCCTAGGAGCCAGGCTGCCTGCCGCCTCCCACAGGCTGGGGGTGGGCACAGGGAGGACCTGGATCCGGGGTGAGAGCCACATGGACCGAGTGAACAGAGCGGAGGCTGGCATTGCCCAGCCTTCTCCTTCCCAAAGGGCACACTTCCCAGTGCTGCCACAGTGAGGGCACCCACAGCCCCTGCCCCAGCCCCGGGTCCTGCCTCAACAGCCACTGCCCTCCCTCAGCCTCTGCCCAGGCTCCTGGCCACCCTCAGGTCCTGGGTCTGAGGGGCTGCTTGCCCTGTTCCCTGGCCAGGCCTCAGAGACCCCGTGCCTCCCCCCCAATCCCCGGAAGTAAGCCTCCCCTGCGCCCTCAGGACCGGGCGGGGCTTGGGGCTGAGCGGGTGGGTGCGGGCCTCAGGAAGGCACAGCAGGGACCCTCCAGGGCAGGGAGCAGCAGTGCCCGCTGGGAAAAGCTCCTCTTCAGGAATGTGAAGCAGCCAGCTCCTGCCTGAGCCCCCAGTGTACACAAACACTGCCAGGCCCGGCTGGCCACAAACTCCGGCGTGGAGGCGCGAAGGATGTCGGGCCCCGGCCTGGGCTCCAGACGGGGCTCTGCCGTGTAGGGGCTGCGTGACCCAGGGTGAGTTGCGGCTGTGCAGGCTGCGGGGTGCCCGGCCCCCCCTCCCCCTTGCAGGACTGCCCGGTGCAGCTGTGCCTGCTGAGGGCTAAGCAATCCTTCCCTCAGCCAAGCATCCTCGCGCGGCCACACTGCGAACCCACACCTGGAGACGGACAGGCTCCCACGGCCAGAGGAGGGCACATGCCCGATGCCCGCCTCGAGGCTGCTCACAGTTGCTTCTTTGTTAAATTCTAGCTGTGAACGAGGTGGCTTGGCTTGGGCAAGGTTTCTGTGCGGTGATTCTGTTGGGCAGGGGCCTGGGCATCCTGGGGCCCTGTCCTGCCTTATGCTTTC
This sequence comes from Myotis vivesi, assembly GCA_035771395.1. NCBI lineage: Eukaryota > Metazoa > Chordata > Mammalia > Chiroptera > Vespertilionidae > Myotis > Myotis vivesi. The sequence continues at coordinate 26,485,400 of JAWPEG010000010.1, forward strand.
TGCCAGCCCCTGGGGTGAGGGCAGGAGTCAGCCCTGCCCTGCCTGCTGCCTTGGGCTCACAGGCAGGGGGGCAGGGGGGCAGGGGGGCAGGGAGGCAGGGGGGCGGGCAGGGCAGGGCAGGCTGAACCGAGGCCTGCGCGCTGGGAGCTGGGAAGTCAGGGCGCCTGCAGAGCCCGGATGGGAAGGACGGAGAGCTCGGGGCAAGTCCAGAAGTCACACAGTTTGCCGGCCGTTTTCAGACGCACAGAGGGCCCTCCTTTCCTGGAGAACGTGACACGGTTCTCTGTTTACTCTGCTGTTGCGACCGGCCCATAGATCATCTCCACGGGCTAAAAATAGCGCTCGTGCGGCAACTGCCACTGCGCCACGGAGCTCACAGTTCTTCCCTTTAAACTTTTCCCTCTTTCTGTCCTGGTTCCCACTGTGATGTCATTGAGTTTCCTTGCACCTCCCTGCTGCCAGCTCTGATCCTATGGAGGAGAAAGGGGACCGGGGCCCCTGCCAGTCCCTGCCATTAAGGGCGGGTTGCAGCGCAGAGGCCCTCGGTGACCAGGCACCCCGGGCAGAGGAACTGTCACCACAAACCCCGGGCAATGCCTGCTGGAATCGGAAGACGGTGCCCAGGAGCGAGGCCACAGCGGGGAAGCTGGGTGACGCGGTGGCCCTTCAGGGACCCACAGTGGGCAGATACCTGGGACAGTGGACCTGGTGCCCCAGAGCAGAGCGGAGCACCAGGACAGGCTCCCTGCCCCCTCCCCTGCCCCCATACTCCCCGTCCTTACAGGCCTGCCCACCACGCCACAGGCCCTGGTCTGTCTCTGGGGCTGGGCCCTGCCCACCATTTCCCTGGCCCCGCGTGGTTCCCTCCTGAGCAGCGGACACTGCTGTGAGTCTAGGCCCTGGCTCCAGAGCTGACGGTGTGCCCCAGCCTCAGTTTTCTCGTCTGTAAGGCCGGGATAACGGCACCACCGACACCCTGAGGGTCAGGAGGATGCAATGAGCTGTGGGTGTAGCGCAGCCCAGGAAGGCCCTCTCCCCCCCGCCGGCCCCCCAGTCCCTCTGTGCCACGGCGTGATGGGGCAGGTGTGGGGGTGTCTGCCAGCGGCCCCGCATGCACACAGCACTCAGCCATGCCCCACACTGGCTCACATGCTCCCTTGCTCGGAAGCCCCTCCCTGCTCTGTCATGCAGGTACCTCCCCCAGTGTCACTTCCTCTACCCTTTTCACACTCCGCTCACCCTCAGGTTATGGGGTCTGAGCGCCAGGAGGTGTTGGGGTTATTCAGGCCTAGAGATCTTAAACAGCTCATGTCAGCCCCACCGGCATGGCTCAGTGGTTGAGCGTCAACCTATGAACCAGGAGGTCAGGGCACATGCCCGGGTTGTGGGCTCCATCCCCAGGGTGGGGCGTGGAGGCAGCTGATCCATGATTCTCTCTCATCATTGATGTTTCTATTTCTCCCCCTCCCTTCCTCTCTGAAATCAATAAAAAAATGTTTTAAAAAAAGATTCACTTAGGAATAGGCAGCCATAGAATGAAGTAATTTAAAAAAATAAAAACAAACAGTGCTGAGTGGAGAGAAGGTGATGTGGGTGGGACCAACCCGAGGAAAGGCATGGGTTTGCTGCCCACTGGGTACTTCCTACCAGATGTTCCCTGGTCCTGAGAGGGCGGGAGGGTGAGAGAGGTGCTGCCCTGAGCCCTGTGGCCAGGCCAGGGGGAGCACCTCACTGAGGAGCTGCCCTGAGCCCTGTGGCCAGGCCTGGGAGGGGGGCACCTCACTGAGGAGCTGCCCTGAGCCCTGTGGCCAGGCCAGGGGGAACACCTCACTGAGGAGCTGCCCTGAGCCCTGTGGCCAGGCCTGGGAGGAGGGCACCTCACTGAGGCCCGGGCCTGTGTGCTGCTGGGAGGCAGCACAGATGCTATCTGAGGAGGTGGGGATACCAGCTAGTGGAGACCACACCTCCCCTGGGCGTGCCTGGGTCTGAGAAGTCTGCCAGCAAAAGCCCTGAACTTGGGGCAGTCATCCGGGGGCGGGTGTCAGTGACTCAGCTTTGGGGTGGATGTGAGTGAGGCAGAGGCTCCCACAGGGCCCTCAGCGCGGTGCCTTTCGGGGGCTGGAAGGGGTGGGAGGGAAGGGCTCCCTCAGGCACAGACCCAGGCCTGGTGGGCACGCAGCCAGGATGGTGCCTGCTCCCCGTGCTCGGGGGCTGCTGCTTCCTCGAGTTCCTGTCCCGGGAACTCTGTGAGTGACAGGAACTCACGGTCACTAGGCATGCCCTGTGGCTGGCACCGGCCAGAAGAGGCATCAGGAGGACGATGGCAACGCTGCTCTAGAGGAGGTCCTTGCCCGGGGCCTCCACCTGGACCAGCGGCTCTCTCTCTGAGACAGAGGGGCTCAGGCTGGGCCATGCCCGAGGTCAGAGGCTGGGGTGCCTCTGCAAAGGCCTCCTCCTTACCACCTGGCATCTGCTCACGGGGCGGGGGAGGGGGACAGGACAGCCCGAGGTCACACAGCCACTGGCAGTCACAGAGAAGGGTGTGGCTGAGTCTGGCCAAGAAGGATGGTGGCGGGGGCGTCAGAAACCTGTCCCCCCAGTGAGGGCCCTGCTGTCAGAAGAGCGCCAGGGCGGGGGCAGCGCATAAACGCTGCCGAAAGACAGCTGTGGCAACTGTACCTCCTGCCGCTGTGAGCGACACAGAATCGCGGCCGAGAGAAGCACCAGGCCTGCGTGGTGGCCGCTAGGTGCTCGCTCTCGCCAGAGCCCAGCAGACAGAGGGACTGGCCCCGGGCGGGGAAGGAGCCTCCCTGGTCCCCACAGATGGGCCAGCATGACAGTGGTCTGTGGTTTGAGGGCCAGGAGGGGGCAGAGCAGCAGCTGGGGGACCAGGGGGGAGGGACCCTGGCTCAGCTCTGCAGAACCGCCTGGGATGTGTGGAGGTGCTGGGGGCAGGGGGCCTGCAGCCCGGCCTCTGTCCAGGTGCTCGTCCTGGCGACTGCATGGTGAGGAAGGCGACTGGGGAAAGCGGCCGTTTGTGCTGCTGAAGAACTGGCAGCCACCTGTCTGCTGGGGACGACAGGCAGACAGGAGAGAGCTGCACGGTGGTGACCAAGGACAGCACACACGGGCTCTGACAGCCCAGCCAGGCCGAGCAGAAGCGGGTCCCCGTGGCAAGCAGGGAAGGCCCCACTTGAGCCAGGGCAGCCTGGAGCCTCTGGAGGGCCCTGGCCAGGCAAGAGCTGGGGCTCCTACTATCACCCCCTCCCCAGCCATATCCCTTCCGATACCAGCACTGCCCTCCTGAGGTGCCACTGGGATCCAGAAAGCAGCCGGGCTCTGTGAGGGCTGGTTTCTGTCCTGAGGGGAAGTGCGGGATGCACCACTAGGTGCTGAGGACGCCTGTCCACTGGGACCACCTGCCCAGGCCAGCCCTGTGCCCTGTGCGGGGCCGATTAAGAGGTGAAGTGGCCAGGAGCTGAGCCTGCCTGAGCCCAAAATCTGTGCTCTTCTCCGTGACCTCGGGCCCAGCACCTAGGACATGGGCTGCCCCCCGTGCTGCAGGCTGTGGAGGCACCGAGGCAGGGCGGCTGCGCTGCAGCAGGCAGCACCTCCCCGCCCCCCACTCCACGCAGGTCCCACGCTGCCAGCCGGCACAGCCTGGGAAACAGGAAGCAGTGCTGGCCGGGCCTCGGCCCTCTGTGCTGCTTCACGGTGGCTGGGAACTGGGTTGCAACAAGACAAAGCTCCTTGCTAAGCTAAGCAGACACTTTGGGGAAGGAGGAAGCACCCGCTCTAGCTTGGTTGCTATGGGAACGTTTCTGCATCAATTACAAGAGGAAGAGAAGTTCACTGTGGCCAGAGCAGCCCAGCTCACGGCCCTCCTGCCAGAGGTGTGCACACCTGCATGGGAAGCCCTGGGAGCTCCGGGCACTTTCCTGGACCCTCTGCCCAGGGAGAGAGCCCCGTGCCCCCTCTCCCACAGGGATGGCACTGTCTCAGGAGGCCTCTTGCCCTGGGCTAACCCCAGCCTCCATGTCTCCCCTGTCCCCACTCGCCCACCCCAATGCTGTGACCTGTGCCAGGACAGGCAGCGGGGCTTAGGCCAGGCCTCCCTGGGGCGGGGGGGGGGGGGGGGGGGGCACGGGACCTCCACCAACAAGACCCGACAACTCTGGCTCTGTTTTGGCAAAAACCAGACTCTCCTGCCCGGCGGGGGCGGGCTGGAGCCAGGGGCCTTCGGGGAGGCCTTGGCCTGCCTGGGGCAGAGCCCTGCCAGAGCGCCGACCTGCTGGGGACAGCAGAAAGAAGGGGGGCGGGGAGGTTCCCTCTCAGCCAAGCTGGAAACAGTGGGCCTGGAAATGCACAAGTTCACCCCTTTCTCAAATGCGCATCCACCCTCACTGCTGGGACCTGCTACAGGCCACGTCTCTACTCGGCGCAGTCCAGCACCGCCCGCACGCCCCCAGGGGCTCGCCAGCACTGCGCAGGCCTGGTCCAGGCCCCCTCCTTGCTGAGAGCACCCACCCTCCAGTGGGAGCCCTGCCTCCAGCCCACCAGACTCCTCGAGGCTTCTCCCCTGCTCCCCGTGCCCAGAGCGTCCTGCACGAGGGGCCATGCATGCGGCTCTGCGGCGAGCCTCCCAGCGCCCGGGCAGGGCCCTCCGTTGGCCGCGCTGGCTGGGCCAGAGCATGCTTGGGGGCCAGCTGCTAAGGGAGAGGGCGTGGATGAAACCTCCACAGATGCTCATAAGCACCTCCTCTGCACCAGGCCAGGCCGGCCAGGGACTCTGGGAGGAACGCGCGACACCACAGTGACGCTCGTGGAGGGAGGCCACTGCAGCCTGTGTGTGCACAAGCTAAGTGCTCAACCCACGCACGACGCAATGCAGGGTAGCAACTGCAGAGTGGGCCGGCCTGTACTTCTCACAGGGAAACTCTGAGACTTCGGGTCAGTGAAAAAAAAGTTGCCTAAAAGCATCCCCCCCCCCAACACACATGCACACGCACATTTTCTAACGCTGCATGACACACTTGGCTGATTCTGTAGACACACCAGAAAACAAAGAACAGCCCACCACACACCCAAGTCCCTCTGAGAAGGACACGGCGCCAGGATGAGCAGAGCAGGAGTCCGGGCTCTGCGATGTGGCGGAACTGTGTCCCTGAAGAAGAGCAGGAGGGTCCCTCAGCCTGGTCCAGAGGATGGAGGGGCCCCAGACAGCCTCCTGGGTGAGCAACGCCATGGCTGGGCAGTGCGGGTGGCCCAGGACTGGGCTGCTTAGAGGGATAGCAGGTCAGGGTCCCCGATGACCCTGCCCTCCCCTGTCCTCCTGCCTCTCGAGGGCTGGTCCGCCCATGCTCTGCCCTGCCCAGGCGGTCACCCAGTGCACATGAGCCGGAGAAGAACCAGCTGCCAATCCTGACCTGCAGCCCGGCTGTCAGACACGCCCACCACAGCGGGCAGCGTGGCTGCCTGGGTGCTGCTCCACGTGGAAGCTAACCGCTTCCCACACCCGGCACAGTCTGCGCACAGCTCATGTGTGAGCGGGGGCAGGTCACACTTTCCGACATGCTGGGTGCAAGGTCCGGCTAGAGGTGTCCGCCTGGAGGTGCACCTGAGCAGCAGCAAGGGTGGGGGCCCGAAGGCCGTCCCGTCACCAGCCAGTGGGGAGTGCTTGTCCCTCGGGACTTCATCAGGAAAGGTGCGAGTGTCTGTCTGCCTCTGTCCATGAACACAGGAGCCCATTCCCCTCCAAAGAGAAGCGCTAAGGAAGCAGAGTCCAGGATGCCGGCTGGGAGTGGGCCAGGGACAGAGGCTGTGGTGGAGCAGCGGCCGAGCCTGGGCGTGCAGGTGGGAGGAGCTCTCTCTCACTGCCAGTGCCCTGGTCCCACGGAGACGATAGATGCCATCTACCACTTGTCCATAAAGCACCCACACACAGGGCTGGCAGGCGTGGGGCTCCCAGCTCCAGCGCCCCCACCTGGCCGCAAGAAGCTCACCGCCTGGGAGAGGAAGGCCATGCACCCAGACACCCCACCACCGCTCTCAGGGGACCTCGCCCTGTCCATATGCTCCAGAACCAGCCTCCGTCACACCTTCTAGACCTGAGGCCTGTCCTCCTCGGCTCCTGTCCAAGCCAGGCCGCTCTGCACTTCCTCTCCATGTAACAAGGGATCCAGGAAGATACAGGAGAAACCAAAGCTCAGCGGCCAGGACTGGCCAGAGCCATCCCAGCGGGGAGCTGGCTGTGCTGAGACGGTCGGAGCGGCGAGGACTCGACGCGGAGCAGAGTGAAGGGCCATCTGTCTGCAGGACGGACAGAATGAGGAAGGGAGGCAGGTCCCAGAGGCCTCGGGGATTGGCCGTGTCCTGCCCGGCCGTGGGTCTCACTCTGCAGAGGATGTGAGGGCTGGAAGGGCCTGGAAGCCCAGCCACTCGCCACACTTGTTATTAAGCAGCAGACCAGCTTCAGTCCCTTCCATCAGAACCCCAGGTGGCCGACGCACAGGGCCCAGGACCTGCTCAGAAGGCAGCGGGGCCGTGGGCGTGAGCCCTCACCACTGCCCGCCATGGGCAGCGACGCCAGGAGTCCCTCAGCAAGCACGGCCCACCTGAGCCTGGCGCACTCGCCTGCACCACTGTGCCTGCCCGAGGATGCCCAGACCCGTGGCCTGGGAGCGCCCCCAGGGTCCATTCGCACGCGTCTGGTGGAAAGCAGTGGCAGCGAGCAGCCGTGGAAATCAACAAGGCAAAGTACTCACGTTGAAGAAATTGGTCTTGTTCCTCTCACAGAAGAGCCCCTGTGCTGGCATGTGCTGCAGCTGTTGCCACGGGATACTGCTGCCTAGCAACACGTCGCGGGCCCACTGGAGGTTCTGGGGAAACAAGAAGTAGGTTGGAAGTGAGTGTGTGGGCAGCTCAGGGCACCCACGGGAAAGGAGGCTGCACTGGCACCGCAGCGCGGAGCAGCAGCTCCGCCGACATCGATCCCGCAGCCCCAGGCAGCTCGGGCTGCTGGCTGTGATCACCTGGCTGTGGGCACGTTCCTGGGACTGAGTTCTTGCCCAGCACAGCTGACGAGGAGAGCGTGGCCTCAGACTGCCCAAGGAGGGCACAAGTAGGGACCCCTCACCTGACCAGCCTTGTAAAGCTGCTGCCAGGGCCCAGCGCCCCACTTTCTGCAGGGAGACACCCCCATTGGCCCAAATGGCCAGTCCTGGGGCTCTGCAGGGTGCCAGGGGCCTGCGTGCTTGCGGGGAGGGAGCTCTGTCCAAATGCTCAGGCCATGCTCTCTGGGCAATGGTGCCCCTTGGGGAGCCTGGCAGGGTGAGAACAGAGTTTGCTGTCCTCGGTGGTGCCAGGGGGCAGAGTGCAGCAGGTGTGAAGCTGGCAGCTTGGCCTTCTCACCGAACCAGAGAGCAGCCCTTCCCACCAGCCACCGGGCAGCCACCTTCTCTCCACTGGCTGGAGCCAGTGCCCAGCGCCTGCATGTCCATCTCACCCACTCAGGACAGAGCTCGCTGCAGGGAAAGCCTGCGGAGCAGAGGGGGCCTGAGCCCAAGACCTCACAATGCCAGACCCTTGTTTTTCCACAGCCCCCACCCTGGCCCAATCCCCAGCCGACCAGTCCCCCGCCCCTCCATCCCCCCCACAGGTGCCTCGCTTGCCTCTGCACCCGGGGCCAGGCCTCCCTCACCTCATGTCCCAACCACTGTGACTCCTCTCCCCCCTCAGCCTGCGAGCGGGTCCCACCTGCTCCCACTCTGGCCACTGCTGGCCGGGCGGAACTTAGGAAATAGTTCCTTTAGTCACGACTTCAGACTAAAGCGCAAACCCAGCTCCCTGGCTTGCTGCCCTGGAGCCTCTGCTCCCGCAGGTGGGAGCTGCTGTGGGGCTGCGGCAGCTGCACCCGCACAGGAGGCCCAGGGCGCAGGCTGGCGGGCTGCACAGGAGGCCTGAGAGAGTTACCCCACGCCACGACCCCACACCTCTTCTGGGGCTCCTTGGGGGCTTGTGGGAGGTACCCGGGAACCCCTTGAAATAGCAGCAGTTTTGGGGGGTTCGATGAGGGAACAAGGCTTGAAGAAGCACCTCCACAATGGCCATCATTTTCTTAAGAAGACAAAAAAATAAGATAAAAAATAAGGTCAACAGAGCCTTCCTGCTGGTGGGAAGCGCGAGCACGGTAAGGAGGCCGAGGGAGGCGGCCGGGCGGGGATCTTGTCCAGGACCATGGCTGTGGGACAGAAAGGCACGTCCTCTGTCTGCCACCTCGGACCCCAGCGCCAACTGCGCCCGGCCCGACCGCCAACCAGAGCAGGGAGGCCCGGGGCTCTCAGACCTGGAAACCAGGCCCCTGAGGAGAGAGCAAGAAGCACCGGCCTCCAGCCCCAACCAGGATGGGCAATTAGCCCCCTGCAGATGGGCCGGCGCACCCCGCGGAGCGCGCGCAATCCCAGCGCCTCCAGCCCTGCCAGAGGGAGAGCCGGTCGATAGCTAAGGCACAGAGTGTCCAGTCAGACCTTCGCGCCTGAGGCCCCAGATGGGAGCTGGGAGGGACAGGCCGGTGGGTGAGGGGCAGGGGCTAACCTGCATGCTGTGCCCAGAGCAGAGCCTGGCGCTGTGGCGAGGCGAGGCTTCGTGCCCCGTGGGCTGAGCCAGAGCCCTAACTCCTCGTCCCATGTAACTGTCCTTGTCGCGATGAGGTTTGGAAACGGAGGCTCAGACAGGCTCAAGAGCGAGCCCAAGGCCCCAGAGCCAGGAAGCGGTGGAGCCAGGCTTGCCTTCTGGTCCAGGCCAGCGGGACTCAGACGTGGGCGCTTCCCCTGCCCCACAGGCGGGCAAATCACTTTACCAATCTGCCTGGTCAGGTGCTGTGTGCCTGGCACAGAGCCGGCCACCAGGGGACTGCCCACGGCAGCACCGCCCCTGCCCAGCGCCTCTGGCTCACCCCCACCTCTGGGATGGGAGGAACACGCAAGCCAGAGCCCGGCACCGACCTTCCTGGGACACTGAGTCCCTGAGGCTTGGGCACGAAATTCGCTGAGAAGGGCCGGACGGGGAGGGGTCCTGACCAGAGGCACCCCTCTGCTTGAAGGCCTCGCCAGCTCTGCACTGCAGACGACCCCCACACCTCGCCTTTCCCCTCCCATCTCCCCGTTAGCCCCCTAGCCACACCTGCACCCCCCCCCCCCCAATCTCTGAGTCTCTCACCTGGGCCTGGCACCATCTCACTCCCCCTCCCCCATCTTAAACAGCCTCTCCCACTGACTGGCCAACAGCTCTGCCGTCTGCTCCTGCTGGTCTGTCAGCCCCAGGAGGACAGGCCCCACGGTCTGACTTCCCTACTGATGGCTCCTCAGGGCCAGACCAGGACGAGGTCCATGGAGAGAGGAGGCAGATGTTCCTTCAGGGAAAGGCCGGAAGGAAGGGAACAGGCTGGAGCTTGCAGAGAATGACAAGCCCACCGGCCAAGAGGACAGTCTGAGGCCGAGGGAGGAGGCTGCCACGACATGTGGAGGAGGGGGCCCGGGGGGCCCGGGGTGGGAGCGCTGGGGGCAGAGCTGTAGGAGAGACAGCTGGAGAGCCCTGTGCTGGGGGCGCCTGGAGAACGAGGTCTGCCTTTCACTAGTCAATCAGCCTGGACTCCTCCCCAGCGCAGTCACGCAGAGGCCCTGGCCTGTGCTCAGCTCTCCATGGGCCCCGAGCACACACAGCCATCAGGAGGGATTCCCTTGGCATCCCCAGCACCTCCACGGCCTCGCACAACCGCCGCTGCGCAGCCAGCTGCGGAGTGAATGAGTGAGTGACCCAGAGAAACACACAGGAACCACGCGGGAGGGGACGCAGGAGAACCCCAGCGGTTCTGCCGAGTCGTGGTGGCGGGACAGCGAGCCGGCGGCCGCTTCCCTCTTCTGTCCAAGCCGAAACGCATTGTCACGGCTGCTGCCGGCAGAGCGCTCCGCCCGGCACTGCTGGGACCACTCTCCCTGCAGGAGGATCAGGCAGGCAGCCGCCCTGACGGGCCACCTGGCCCCCCTCTTCTGGCCCCAAAGGCACCACAGAACCTTCAAACCATGTGGCCAACAGCTCTGAAGCGCATAGCTGAGATTCCCAAGTTGAGAAAAGTACTGAGTTTTCACTTTGCAAACCACAGAGCTGGCTGGGATCTGCAGCCGCCGCCCAGGCTTCCGCACGGGGCTGGGCACGGTGTCCTTTTGCAGGGGGGCCACCCTGTGTGTACAGAAGGGGGCAGGCCTGAAGGAAGGCGGGACGCCCTGCTCCGTGGCCGGCACACCACGTAACGCCTGTCCCACGGTCGGGCTGGAGCGTGAAGCTCACCACCTGCCCAGGGGACGCTCACCTGCATGCCGGGGCCGGGAGGGGGCGACTGCAACCCCTTCATACCCACCCAGCCAGAAGGGCCCTACCCAGAGGCTCTCTCGTCTCCCCTGGCTCTGCAGGTTCCACACGTGAGCTGGTGGCACAGGACGTAGGGAACTGTTCCCACAGCAGACAGGTGAGGGGCAGGGGTTCACACCAGCACACAAGCTGCCTCTGAAGTCGAAGGCCAGCAGCTCGCCTGGAGCTAGCAGGCACTCCAGGCCCGCCAGGGAGGAGGCAGCCTTCAGCCAGGTGAGCCCTAAGGCGACATGGGGCCTGGGCTTGTCCACAGAGAAGGGGATCTGATGGGGCTGGAGCAGCCAGGCCGCTATGCTGCCACACGAACAGGCCCTTGCCCTGTCACAGAAGGGTGTACCACAGGGGGCTGGGTCGGACGCGGTGCACACTGGGATGGGCACACACTGCTCAATGAGGGCTTCTGCTCCCATCGGAGTCTCAAGCACATGGGGCTTGCAAGGCAGGCTGCTCGCTCTGAGGGCACGTGTCCTGCCTGGTGAGGCAGCACTGACTCACATGAACCTCACGACCAGCCGACAGCAAAAGGCCCTTATCCCCGCCGGCCGGAGAGCTCCGGGCGGAACCTGAGTGCGGGGAGGGGGCCTCAGGTTCCAGCACGAACACTAGCAGGGGAACAAGTGGTGGGGGGATGCACCCTGAACATTGCTGAGGAGGCAGCCAGACAGAGCAGACCACCGCTGCCCCACCTGCTCCTGCCACCCTGGCCCTCGGCCTCGCCCTGGCCGCCCACCCACGCCTGCCAGGTGTCCAGGCTGCTTGCCCTCACCAGCTGCCCTCCACTCTGCCCATGGCCACCCTACAGGGCTCAGCATAACGGGTGCCTTCAAGGAGCACAGCAGCACCCCACCTCTGTGTGCCACCCCATTCTCTTCTCTGTAGTCGTTATTACAACGTTCTTGCTGTATTTGCTCAAGCGAATATTTTTTTAATCCTTATCTCAGGATATTTTCCCATTGATTTTTAGAGAGCGGAAGGGAGAGGGAGAGACACAGAGAGAGGAACATCGATGTGAGAGAGACACATCAACTGGTTGCCTCCCGTGGGGATCGAGTCTGCAACGGAGGTCCATGCCCTGGATTAGAATTGAACCTGGGACCCTTCAGTCCACAGGCGGACGCTCTATCCACTAAGCCACACCAGTCAGGGCTCAGGTGCACGTTTTTCATCTGTCAGCCCCTCGAAATGAAGCTCCATAGGGGGCAGAGACCGCGCCGAGGGCACTGTCTCCACAGGGCCTCCTGGGGAGTGACGAGAGCGTGAAAGAATGTGTAACATGCCACAATCCCACCACAAACACAAAATGCCAGGTTCAAGGCCTGGGGGCGCTCCTGGGAGGCTAAGCCTGGGCCGCTGTTAGGAAATGGTGCCTCATCCGCTTTCCAGAGAGCCAGGCCGCCATCAGCAGCAGAGGCTGCGAAGATCATGGACAGGTGAGCCCCAGGGCCAGCCATGGTGAAGGCCTCTGAGCAGCCAGAGGACACTGGCCCAGGGCAAGCAAGGCCTGGACCGAGGAGGGAGCCCCTCCTCCGGCATCTGGAAGCTGTGCCCGTGGGCCCTGCTCAGGACAATGAGGGAACCTCACAGCGGAGTGCGAGGCGCTCCCGATCCTCAAGGTCAGATGAGCCTCTCAGCCCTTATCCTTCACCCACAAGCACCCACACCTGTGGCCGCATGGGAGCAGCCTCCATGCCCACTCCCACACCCTCACTGCAGCCTTGGCCTCACCACCGGCACCTGGAAAGCGGGCCCCACCCCTGCACTTGCTTCTCCCCCCCCCCTCCCCAGCAAGGCCACGAGCCCTTCAGCAGCTCTGCCTGCCTGCGTCCTGCTCACCCAGCCGCGAGCCTTGGGAAGACCCCCCCTCCCCACGCCGCGCCCCCAGGCCCACTCACGCGGTGGGTCTTGCTGTGGGTGTAGAGGAAGGCCAGGCGGTACAGGCTCTTGTAGTGCTGTGGGAAGCGGCTGAGGCACAGGCGGAAGGCGGCGATGCACTGCTCCGTGAGGAACTGGCGCTGCTCCTCGGCCCCGGCCGGCAGCCCCTGCGGGAAGGCTGCTGGCTCCCCAGGGGCGTCCCCTCTCTTCCTGCCATCCCACAGGGTGGGAGCAGCCGCGGAGGCCTTGACGGGGATGCAGGCAGAGGCTGGGGGGTCAGAGGCGGGCTTCTGGCTGCCCTGCTCTGAGGCTCGGAAGCCTTCTGTGCTCTCCAAGGACTCCTCGGGTCTCCCTAGTGACGAAGGAAAAGACGGTCCCTCAGCGCCAGGCTCTGCCCTAGGTGGCCCAGCCCCAGCGGAGGAGGCCCTTGGGGGTGGCAGCACAGCTCCTCTCCCCCCGTGAGACAGGGCGTCCAGCTGGTACACACAGGGCCCTGAGGCAGGGGCAGAGTTGGGCTCTGTGTGGCACAGGGCTGTCCCACCTCCAGGGCCTGTGCAGGTGCGCATGGAAGCAGCCCACAGGGCAGGGGTGGCTGCCACCACAGAACACAACAGCCAGGAGAGGCACCCGAAGGGCTGCACCTGCTCCCCATGCAGCGCCTCAGCCCACAGACCCCGGCACCCTCTCCAGGGCGGCGGCTGTGTGAGCCACGTGCTCAGCCCCTGGGCTCCCAGGCTGCTCCACCGGGGCGGGCAGGCGGCTCAGGGGAGTGTGTGCCGAGCGGCAGGGGCTGCAGAAGAAGGCTATTTGGCCAGCGGGAAGGGATGGAAGGAAGGCGGTGGGAGCAAGTGTCAAGGGAGAGACGGCCCCCAGGCCCGCAGGACTGGCACGGACCGCCTGGAGGAGGCCAGAGGAACAGGCTGGTACCAACGCTATCTGTCCTGTGCGCTGAGGCCTTCCCAGTGCAAATGGCTCAGGGCCCCTGCTGCACCTACGTGCGAGCTCCTGCAGCTTGATGCTCCCAGCCAGGCCTGTGCAGGGACTTCTCGGGGCCAGGCCCAGACACCGGGGTGCCCAGGTTATCATCAACCACCCCTGCATGCACCCCCCTGGAGAGGCAGCACGGGGTAGAAGTTACAGGTGCAGACCAACCCTGGGCAAATTCCCGCCCACTCTGAGCCCCAGGCTCCTCGCCTGTAACGTGGGAGCCATCAGGGTGAACTGTCCTGGGTGGTTATGAGTTAAACAGTGCCTGGCCCAGGACCCCCACGCATGGGTCTGGGTGGGGTTGTTCTTGTTTGACAAGCACCTTCTTGGTCCTGGCTAGAGCGGGAAAGCTTTCAAAATCCTCGGCTGGCCGTCCAGTCCCAGCCTCAGGGCAGCACCGGGTGCCTGGCCTGCACTCTCTCTCCCGCAAGCCTGGCGTGCGCCCTGGTCACGAAGTCCACAGAGGGACTGGGGACCCCAAAGAGCTGGGCACACCCCAGGGTACAGTCAGCCCTGCTCCCCGCCGAGTAGAGGGAGATCTCCTTTCCAAAAGGTCTGACATGATTCAGACTAAACACACACACTTGTGACCTTTTCAACCCAAAGGCTTTTAAAGTAGCCACTCATCCAGAAGAAAAACAGGGCACCCATGCCGTAGACAGGGCTTTCCTACCTGGGGCCGGGGTGGGGTCACAACACCAACGACAAGTGTGTCTCAGGGCCGTGCACACCTGCTGAGCTCTCTCATCTGACCCTCACCACCCAGGCGTGGCCGTGGCAACACTGACATCCACAGGAGGAGCAACGGAGGCCCAGACGGTGAGTGACTCGCCCACCCAGGCCCCAGGGCAGCAGGTGGAAGCAGGAGGACAGAAGCCAGGCTAGGCCTGGGCCACTCCAGAGCCCGCTTCCTTGGCGCTGCCCAACTACCAATGGACATCAAAGCAGCCCTGGCCGGTGTCGCCCAGTGGATAGCGTCGGCCGGCAGACTGAAGGGTCCCGGGTGCGATTCCGGTCAAGGGCACCTACCTTGGCGGCAGGTTCCCCGGCCCTGGTCAGGGTGTGTGCAGGAGGCAACCAGTGGATGTCTCTCTCTCACATCGCTGTTTATCTCTCCTCCTCCATTCCACTCTCTCCCTGAAAACCAATGGGAAAGTATCCTTGGCGAAGGATAAACAACAAAAAGAAAAGATCACCATAGCAGCTCCAATCCACGAGTGAGGTCTCCATACCTCTTTCCTCTGTGGCCCCTGGAAGGTCTTTGCCAGTTGGTCCTGGTTGGGAACTGGGAACAGGCGGCCTCTTTTCAGCACAGGGTTTCCGGGAGCCCTCCAGAGAGCTGGGGGGCTCATTAAAGAACTCCTGTGTGGAGCTGGAGTCCGAGAGTGCCACGGCCGTGCTGTCCTGGCTGCGCTCTGAGGGGAGAGGGAGGGAGGGCGGCAGCATGAACCAACCACCGCCCACAAGGAGGGGCCTCCCCAGGCGAGCCGCCCTGCCAGAGGCCTGGTGACTGCCCTGCGGACGCGACCTGAACACAGCGCTCTGCCACTGCCGAGCCGCCTGCCCTAGAGCAAAAGGTGCCCCTCTCCATGGTCCCTCCTGGGAGTGCCCCCAGCAATGCGTTCTGGCCAATGTTTAACAACCGGCTAATGGGGGGCGGAAAAGCCCTCATTTGTAGCACTTATTGATTCTGTGGTATAAGAATCGGGGCTGATTTCCAGCTTCCAGTGCGATGCTGCTGAGCAAGGCGGGGGAGGGAGGGGCGGATGAGAGCAGGACACTGTGAGGCAGTGTCACCACATCAATATCATGGGCATAAATCACTGAAGGGGTAAGAACTCGGCAAACACAGTTCACCAGCTGCTCAAGGCCAAGCGTGGTCCAGCACAAGAGCGCAGACTCCTGGGAGTCGCAGGGACAGGGAGGTTGGCGCCTGCTTGCTGGCTCCTCTCCTCAGCCTGCACAGGTGCTCCTGAGAGACAGCAGGGCCAGGGCTGGGGGGTGGGGAGGTGGGGGTAGAGAGGGACTTAGCGAAAGCTTCCTGGGGTGCAGGCCGGAGGAGAGGAGTGGCCGCTGCCTGGAGGCATGAGCCCTGGCTGGGCCTTTCTCCTTAAGGAACAAGCCAGGAGCCAATAGGGGACAGGGGACCCACTGCAGCTGGAGGAGAGGAAAGGAAACCAGCCCTGAGAGAGGCCCTCCTGCCACCAGGGAAGTGGGGGGACCAAGTCACCGAGAGACCCACCCCAGACACGGGGACACAGCCTGCCTAAGTCTGCGGCTGGACCAGGACAGCGAGCCCACCCTGCCCTCCCCCTGGCTACGAGCACGAATAACAGCAAAAGCACGGACTGCAGAAAGAGGGACAGGGCCACGGGAGGAGAAGGTGGGAACGGAACACTAAGACAGTCCCACCGACTGGCTCCACGTTAAGCATAAAACCACATCAGAGGAACGGGAAGCTGGGGGCCAAAAACCTGCAACAAAATGCAAGGCCGTCTCAACAAGTCCCAGCCGGGCCTCCGGGAGAGCCGGCTACTCTACTGCTGACGGGGGGAGCCCTCCCGCTCAGTCCCTCACGTGTGAGACTGTGACTGTCAGTGCCCCTTCCCAGGGCTGTCTGAGGGTTAATAGGTTAATCCAGGAAAAGTGCGTAAAACAGGGCCTGATCACAGGAAATGCTCACGAAAGGCCAGCCCAATCACCGCATCACTGCTTCCAAGAACCTGGACCTATTTTTCTCTACAGTCTCTCACTTGACGTCACAGGGCTGCATCCTGCTCCTGCCCCTGGAGACGAGGCTGAGCAGCATGCCGATGGGTGGTGACCGCTCTTCCACGCTGACAGGACCCCCAAAGCGGGCCTGCGCACAGAGAACACTGAGGAGTAGGCCTGTGAGCCAGCCCACAGCTCTGCCCTCTTCACCCACATCCGTCACCGGCCAGGGTCTGGGGACAGCCACCTCTCAGCCTGTGCCATGGCCACTGCCTAGTGACTGGGTCATCAGTGGCAGCAGAACTGATGGAGCCTATGAATTGAGGAGGCCAGGTGTGTGTGAGGCCCGAGTGGTCACGCGGAAGCTGTGTCCCACTCATAGGGTCGGGGTCTGGCTGGGCCCTCTGCCTCGCTCTCAGGAAGGCCAGACCCCCAAAGCTCCACAAGCACTGACTGGGGGTTACAGGAAGTCCCACACCAGTCCCCAGTGCGAGGGGTCACTTCTCCCAGAGAGGCAGGTGCCACCCATTCTGCGGGGGCAGGGCGGGCCAGGAACAGAGACCTTGGTTCCAGAGGCCACGCACGGGCCCTGCAGAGCTCGGGACCCAGCAGTTCCAAACCTGCACTCCAAGCCCAGATCTGCCCTCGGGCTGCTCCAGACTCCACTCGACACTTTTTAACATGTTTGTCTCTGCTCTCCCTGTCGTCCCTGACACACACATGGGATCCCCACAGGCCTGGCCTCATGCCTGGCACATAGCAGGAGTGACGGCCGCGAAGCGGAAGGAGTCCTCGGTAAGTCGGGCCGGGGCAGGTGCTCGGGGCAGCATCGCACCAGGTGAAGGCACTGCACGCCGAGCAGCAGGCCGCGTGGCGAGCATCCAGGCAGCAAGCCTGGCGGGACAGAGCGCGTGAACGCGGCCTGCTGCCAGGCAAGCTCATGCCGCACAGCTGCTGGGCTTTGGGCCTGAAAGGACTGCTAATTTGGTGGAATCCAGTGCGATCATTACGAAATCCAGGGATTGGCTTAAGCAAACAGATATTTACTCCCAATGTGCTAAGGCCTCTCGCTGCTGCTTGGTGAGTGAACCTCACAAGCACGGGAGCGTGCGGCAAAGGCAGAGCCCGCCCCGAGGTGTGGGCGACGAAGGGCGGCCCTGCGCCTCGGGGCCCTGCTCCCCTGGGACAAGTCCACCCACAGCAACAACAGCCACCGCAGAAGAGCAGACCTGAGTAAGCCGGGGCCTGGCAGGGACCGGGGCTAGACCGAGCTTCCCTGGAGCCTCAGACACGGCGTGAGAACCCACACGGCTGACCCTCTGCAAGGGCCAAGCGCAGCGGCCGCGCTGGTCCTGGGAGGCCCTGAGGAGCTTCAGGACAGGCCCTTGTCCTGGGGTGACCAGGGCACCTATGAAACCCTGAGGAGGTCTGGTGCTCAGAAGGGCAGGGAGAGGGTTGTGCTCCCTGCGGGCTGCTGGGTCAGATCTGGAGGTGGGACTGTGCACTCGAAGCCCCCAGCTGGAGCGGCACCCCCTTCTCCCCAGGCCTGCGAAGCAAGGGGGGCGGGGCCAGGCTTGTCCAGGTGCTGCCGGGGGACTGCACACCCAGGAACAGAACAAGTGCATCGCTGCGAACAGCCACCACTAGGCACTCAGGGCCAGGCTTCTCTCTAGCCCTCCTGGGTCTTGTGCGCCTGAAAGGGCTGGCACAGGCTCTTTGCAATGACCCTGGTTGGCCCTGGCCGCATCGCTCAGAGGTTGGCTGGAGTGTGGGCCCACGCACCGAAGGGGCGGACTCAATTCCCAACCTAGAGCGCGGACCTGAGTTGCATGTTCGATTCCTGCCCCACACGTGGGAAAGGCAACCAATCGCTATGTCTCTCTCACATGGATGTTTCTCGCTGTCTCTTCTCCTCTCTCCTTTCCACTTTCTCTAAAAAGAAACAAAGCAAGCAATAGAAAAATCTCCTCAGGTGAGAATTAACAAAAATAAAAGAAATAAAACTTAAAATATTAAATGTTCCTAATTTTAAATACTAAGAAGCAACCCAGGGTTTCACACCAAGAAGCAAGTCAGAGCAAAAGAATACCACATTTCATTTCTTTTACATCAATAGAGTGAAAGAATGAAGAAGCTCTTTTAAAAAGTCACTCCACAGACCGGGGCACCTCACCTTGCCCTCCTCCCCTATAAACGGGACCTTCCCTGGCACAGCAAACCAACAGCCTCGGTGAGACCACAGAGGGAGGGCTGAGGGGGGATTTGCGGTGAGGGCCACCCTGCCAGCAGCCACGCTGGGCCAGATGCGACAGGGAAGGCTCACAGGGCTGGGAAGCCGGCCTCGGAGACCAGGTCCAGCCACAGAACGCTGGAGCCAGAGGAGCTGGCGGGCAGGTGGCAGCCGGGGAGAGGGGAGCAGAGACCAGAGGGCACTCTGGACTGGGGTTGCTCCTGCCCGAGGCTGCTGCAGGGGTAGGAGAGGGGAGGATGCCACTGGTCCCTCCCCGCTCCCCACTCCCACAAGGCCCCTCTGTCTCGTTCAACTCACAGGTCAGGGTACCCAGGGCATGAGCCTGATTAGGCCTGGCCGGCATTGGGGAGGCTCCTCTGGGTGAGGAAGCAAAGAGCCCTGGACACACACTCCGCCCAAAGCTCGGTGCCTCTGGGTAAGGACCCCCCTGAGCCTCACTCCGCCTGCCTCCAGCACCACCTGCACAGCCTCCCGCCCGCACCTGGATGAAGGCACATGGGGAGCCAGGATGTGTATGGAGGGCGGGCTGTTCTGACCTGGGGACACTCAGCTTCCAGCAACTGGCCGAGCTTCCGGCCTGGCTCTAGCCCACCTCCTCCACAAGCAGTCCCTGAGTGTCAGTCCTCATCGGGGACTTGTATGTAGGCCAAGGCTCTGAAGGCGCTGACATATGGCGTTGTGTACCCGCGCACTCATGGCCTGGGGTGCTTCCTCCACACCCCAGAGGCCCAGACACAAGCCGGGCACAGTGGGACGCGCCCAGGGCACTGGCCTATGCGGAGAAGAACCAGGTGGGTCTGCTGATGCTCTGCAGGCAAAGGATGCCAATCCTGGTGGCAGCACCCTCTACTCTCCTGCATGCCTGGTGGAGGCGGGCGGGGGGGGAGAAGGGAGGGCAAGGGCCCACAGACACCTGCCGGTTCTGCAGAGGGACCCAGCTTCCCCTGGTCCCTGGGCCTGAGACAGAGCAGGAGGTGGACGGATACTGCTTCTGTGTCGGAGAGCCAAGCGGCCCAGAGCGGGGAAGCACGCACCCTGAAGGAGACCCAGGGACTGCCCGCAGCCCGGCTCCGGTTCCCTGCAGAAGGAGACTGGCCCCCGTGAGCAGGCGACAGGCTGCCCTGCGCTTCTTCGGAGAGCTCTTTTGAAGCCTGCCCACACAAAGCCTGCTCACACCAATTCAGATTGTGCGAGATCATAAATATTTCCTCCCCTCACTGCCAACCACGGGGGCATTTCACTTCCATCTTTGGGCCGGTCCAGCCCCTCTGCTGCGTCCTAGAGGGATGCGCATCGCCAACCAGCTGCTGCTGACGCACCTGCTCCTAAGCCCTGGCCCCTTCGCTTCAGAGCACGACCCGCAGGGCCAAGCGCAGAGTAGTGAGAGCTGGCGACGGGGAAGGGATCTGGCGTGGTGACAGGAAGGCTGCCAACCCACTTGACAGAGATGCCATGACCACGTCACTCCCTACGTCCTACGGGAAAGCAGCCCCGGTGGCCCAGCTGTTTCCCACGCTCTCTCCTCTCCTGCCCACCCTGGTCACCTCGGAATTCAAAGGCCATAGGACTCTCCAACCTCCATGTCGCTGCTCCCACTGGCGTCACCCAAAATGACCCAAAGGCCTCTCTGCAGGCCTGCTCCCGCCAGCAAGTCCTCAAACCCACCAAACCCCAGAGTCAGCTCAGGCACCGACCGCTCCATGGCACCGCCTGTAGACACACAGCGCAACCAGGCAACAGGGGCCAGGGGGCCCCATCTTGGCTTTCCCTACAGCGCCCTCTTCCATCTTAGCACACAGCAGGCACTCGATCATCTCCATGACCAACTGTGGCCTCAACAGGCTTTTTATTTTGGCTAATCCTCACCTAACGATTTATTTATTTTTTAGAGAGAGTGGAAGGGGTAGGGGGGAGACACACACACATCGATTTGAGAGAGACACGTTGATTGGTTGCCTCCCACCTGTGCCCCGACTGGGGCGGGGTTCAAACCTGCAACCTAAATACATTCCCTTGACCAGGAATCAAACCTGCAACCCTTCGGTGCACAGGCGGACACTCTGCCACCGGGGAACAGCGGCCAGGCACCCGAAGAGGTTTTATAAAGGTGGGCATGAAGGAGAATAAATGAGGTGACTGGCTCCGCCCTCCAACAGCCTCCCTCCTGCCCGCAAGCCAGGCCCCATTCCGTGGGGGACACGCAAGACGAACTGAGCTGCACTCGGAGTCTCTCCCACTTTGAGGAGATCTGTCCATGGAGACAGCTTCCCCTGGGAAGGGCGGCTGTGAGCAGGGACAGGCCAGGCCTGCCCTCCAGCACTGCCTGCCATCGGAGCTTCTCCCTGTAGCACCTTGGCTACTGCGCACACTTGTCCTTTTACACCTGTCCTTACAAAGGCGACCTGGGATCTGAGAGTCTGTTGCCTTTGTTGTTTCTTTAAAGCAAGAAAGAGCGAAGCAATGGGAATACAGGACTGAGACACCTGCCGGGCGGCAGGCGGGCAGGCACGGCAGCACTGCCTCCGCCCAGCGCTGGGGAGATGGGACAGGGCAGAAGCCAGGCACATCAAACACACTCTCCAGCTCAGACCAGCAGCTGTGCAGGTGCTCGGGTCACAGGCAGCAGGGAGCCGGACTCGGGCGGAGCATGCGGTCTGCGCTGTCCCCTGAAGCGAGCCGTGACAGTGCGGACAAATGACAAAGCCTGGGGACAGTGTGGCTGGGTGAGGGGCAGCACGGGCAATGCTGGCGGAGGAGGGTGGGCGAGCAGCGGGAGTGAGCACACAGGACACGACACAGACGGTGAAGCATGGCAGGTGAGGATGAATGTCGCGTGGGGGCGGCACAGGCACCTGGACGCTCCTGGGAGGTCCACCTTGCCCGCACATGACCGCCAGAGGACATGCCATATAGTGCAGCTGACTGCATGGGAGCCACGCTAGGCAGCCCTATAACTTGGGGTTCAGGGCAGCCTCTGTTCATGCTGTAAATGGGGCCGGATGGGCATCCTGGAACAATGGACAGCAGCCCCTCCCATCCCTCCTCCTCTGACCCCTGCCTGGTCCCTCGTGCCCACCCTGCGAAGGAAATAGCAGCATACCCAAGATCCTGGCTCAGCTCTGCCTCCTCAGAAAGCCTCCCACCCCACCAAGAGGCCAGGCCAGTCTTTGGGAATTTCAGTTGCACCCAACCATGAGCTGTGCAATCACTGGTTCCTCCCGGCCTCCCCTCCTAAGAGCCCGCTGCAGGCTTTCTGGCACACGGGCTGGGGCTGAGCAAAGTGGGCCATGGGATCTCAATGGCTCCCTATCCTGACAGGAATCAGTTTTACAACCATTGAAAACGCACTTGTGTGGCTCCCTCTGCAAACTTCCACCACAAACGCCCCTTATATTGGCAGCCAGGACGTGTCACAACAGCTCCAGGCCCCAGCATCTTGCTCGCCCACAGCTCTGTGCACGTGTGCGCCAACGTGGGATGGCTGGGTGGCAGTGCCAGGTGGCACCACAGCCCCTGTCTGAGGCAGTCCTGCCTCCTCGCTGCTCCCCGGGGTGCCTGCACCAGGGGAGGCACCCCCGCTCTGTGGACGGACAGCCAAGCACAATCCCGCTCCCTGAGCTTGGCTCGCACCCGAGGGCTGAGGAGACTGCAGCCAGGCCGTGGGCCAGGGGAGCGGCAGCCCTCGCTCTGGAAAAGCAGCCATCGCTGCAGCGCACGGGAGCCCTGATGAAACAAAGCCCTGAGCAGGACTGGCTTCCAGCGCCTTCTCAGGATTCTCATGAGGGAGAGCGTGGAGGTGACCAGGAGGGAGCAGGCCCTCGCTGTGGGAATGTCTCAGACGGCAGCCTGGGGGGCACACGGCCGATATTCCCACCTCTCCTCACCCCTCTGGGCAGTCGGGGCCCAATAGCCAGAGCGACCGGAGGGAGGCGACAGCCACCAGCACACACTGGGAGCCATAGCCTCTCTCTCCACACACTTGGGCCAACCTGAGCCCCGGAGGGGACACCTGCAGGTCTCCTTGCTCTCAGGTCACATGTCCCCTCGTCCCCCTTCACCAGCCCTCCTCTACCCCTGCTCTCCACCCATGCACTGCACGGTGCCCGGGGGAAGGCAGAGCGAGGCCCACCCCACAGCCCCCGGGGGGTTGAGCGACTCGCGGGAAGCTGGTGTCGTTCAGCAGGCCACCACCTCCTCGAGGCTCTGCGTTAAAGGCCCCTACTGCTAAGTCTGCCATTGGCTCATTCCGGCGAACACCCTGTCCCCAGCTCATCACTAGACATGTGAGGGCATGAAGTCGAGCTGCGAGGGCGCATGCGAGCCTCCAAATGTTAGTAAGGAATGTGGTTCAACAGTCGCCACCTGCCCCATCCCACGTGGATGGCCCTGTGCAGTCCCAGCTGACACCCCCCAAGCTGTCTAGATTCCCAGGGGTGCCGACGGTCATCACCTGCCCATGACCGCCAGAAGGGCATGCCATAATAGTGCAGCCGACTGCATGGGAGCCACACTAGGCCGCCCGCAGACCGACCGCAAGCCCCCGTCTCCCAACTGCCCTTCCAGGCCCCCAATTTGCAGGGGGGAGAATGCAGGCTCCGAGAGGCAGGCACGGAGCTTCAGCCCGCCTCACCCACCCCGGGTCCCAGTGGGCGAGCTGGCAGGTGGCGACCCTGAGCACGTCTTGGAAGCACAGAATCACCGTGAGTCCATGAGGTTAATGAACAGCCACAACATTGCCCGTGTCACCCCAGACCCAGCACCCCCCTCACCGAAACAAAGCGACTCATCGCCCAAAGCTCCCGCCCCCGGCTGGCGTGCCGCCCTGGGCTGGCAGTAGGGAGAACAGGGACTGTACCGTCCGGCGTCGCCTGCTGGTGGGGTTTTTTACATTTGATGTAATCGTGGTCAATCGGAGTGGCTGTGTAAGGTGGGGATGTCAGACCTGGGCCAGAGGAGGAGGGAAGGGAGGCTCCGGGGCCCGGCAGTGTCCCAGCTGAAGAGCGGGAGTCCTCGTCCACCAGGCAGGCCTTCTCCCTGTGGGGCAGAGGGGGTACAGGTCAGCCGCTCACATGGCACCAAAGGACACGTGCCAGGCTGGACAATGCCCCTCCCAGCTGTCAAGTCCCCAAGCCACCCTTCCCGGGGCCCAGCTCCCAGGCCCTCCCCCGTACTCCTCTGGCTGGTGTCCCAGGCCCCGAAGGAGTGGCCCACAAGGTACCCATCAGGCCCAGCCCCCAACACGGCTGGGCTCTGCAGGCGGCTAAGGTCTCAGGCCTCGGAGACTGGGGGGCCGGAAGAAGCCTGCCTCAGAAATGCCCGCCACACCAAGTCAGGTCCTTCTGTGCGATGCCCGAGGCCGAGAGGCTAACCCCCCGACCAGGCACCGTGAACGCCTGCTCTCGTGCCAGGGACATTGCTGCCACCTGCCGAGCAGAGCTAGAAACACCTGGCCTGTCGCCATGGCCACGGAAACAAAGACATCCATGCTGTGGGAAGGACAGAGCCTCCGGCCACTGCAGCCACTAGACCAGTGGTTCTCCACCTTCCTAATGCCGCGACCCTTTAATATAGTTCCTCATGTTGTGGTGACCCCCAATTTCATTGTTACAAATTGAACATAATTAAAGCATAGTGATTAATCACAAAAACAATATGTAATTATGTATTTTCCAATGGTCTTAGGCGACCCCTGTGAAAGGGTCGTTCAACCCCCAAAGGGTCGCGACCCACAGGTTGAGAACCGCTGCACTAGAACAATTTCATGTGATTTCACTAGAAAGAATGAGGAATCCGGGGCACTATCTCTGTGGATGGGTCCCAGGCCCATTGTCAGGGAAAAAGAAAACACCTTCAGTCTTCGTTTTCACTAAAGAAACCCTGTCATTGTGTGTGTACATGTAAGTGTGCAAATGCACAGAAAACGATTTGAGAAACTAAACAGTGAACAGCGATGAACTCTGGGGAGGAGAGGGGGTTTGTCTATATGTTTATAAACTGCCAGAATTTTCTGTAACTAGAATATATTCATGTGTCATTTGTATAACTTTTAAATTTTTTGAAAAAGAAGCATGAGAAACGAAAGATCACATCACTAGTTGGGAGCCCTTCGTGACTGACAACCACGTCTCTCTAGCTTTGGGGCATCCCGCGTCCCCCGTGTGACCTGCCGTGTGTGCCTTGTGTGCCCGTCAGCCCGTCCTCGAGGCCAGGGCCTGGTGCTGGCCCCTGGGGCACTCAGCGGGGCCCTGCCCAGTGCCCGGCCGGGCAGTCCAGAAGTGGGGTGAGCTGAGCCGAAGCTCCAGCATCTAGACCTCCAGAGGTACAATTCAGTCAAGGGGAGGCCGGGGGGACTGTGCCAGGTCCAATACGGGGGCTACACCAGGGCCACAGCACCCTCGAGCCCTCTGACACCGCAGAGCCCATGCCTCCCACACCCCTCCCTGCTTCTTGGAACAACGGGTGGGAGAGGCCCCAGGAGCAAGAGGCAGCAGCGTGAGAACTGCTCCCCCAGGGTTCTGCACAGGCGGAACTGCGCTCCGGTGAGAAGGGAAGGGGGGACCAGGCATGGCCACAGGGTGAGGGGACACAGCCCCTTCTTCTCAAGTTCAACAGCAATGCCTCAGCCCGGCCTCAGGAATCTCCAGGTGAGGTCCAGAGGCTCCAAGAACTCTGGTCTCCTCAGCAGCCCTCTTGGCCCCCTGCCATGAACGACCCTCCCGGGACACGGGACAAGCGGCCGGGGGAGTGTGCACTCACTTTTCTGAAGCTTTGGGCGTGTTCTTCTCCTCGCCCCTGGCAAAGGGCCCTTCTGCTGCCTCCTGCATGAAGTTGACCAGGACCTCGGCACCAACCCCAAACTCGGTCTTCCCCAGGAGCTTCAGGATGGAGGCGTGGAGGCGGAAGTACACCTGGGGGATACACTCAGGGGTGAGCACCCTCCCAGGGGCTCAGGGTCCTCCCACGGGCCAGTCAGCCACACGGGAAAGGGGACCCAGCGGCTAGAAGCCACTCATATGAAGCATTGTAAAAAGGCGAATGTTTAAAATGAGACTTTTTGCTTGCTCACAAGATTATCAAATGTTAAAAAGAGGGTACCAGCCAAGTTGATGAAAAACGTGAAAGTGCATAGATCAGTGCAACCTTTTAGGGCGACGAGACATTGTTGCTCAAATGTTAATGACCCTCGGGGATAAGCGGACCCTGAGCCATTCCTGCTTTAACTGGGCAGACGCACGTACATGCGGATTTCTGTCAATCGGCGGGTGCAGCTCAGGCCCGTGTTGTTCAGAGGCCAGCCTGTGGCAGGGAATCTGAGTCTGTGGAGGGCCAGCTGCAGGGAGGCGAGATCTCCCACCGCAGAGGCAGCCGGCGCCCTGACCTCCCACTGCTCAAGGGTCAACTGTGCTCAGGTGTGTGCTCCCTGATGCGTGTCCACAGCTACGCCCTGACCGCACCCTGTCACAGAAGAAGTGGGAGAGAAGGCCAAACCCGTGAAGAAAGGGCCAGGCAAACACATGGATGCCCAGCCGGACTGGAGGGCACAGGACAGGGATGGGAGCCCACAATTCCTTTACTACATCTTGTCCAGTGAGAGAGGCAAGTTGCTAGATGATGTATCTACGTTAATAAGGAGGAAACCTAGAGAGGTAAGGCATGCATACTGGACTAGGCATGACGGGTGGGGAACTAGACTCATGGGGGACTTTAACTTTTTGTTTTAAACACTTCTCCATTGTTTGATTCTTCTATATATTCTTTGGACCAAAAATATGTGTTAATTTTAAAATCCTCACCCAAGGGTATGTTTTTCATTGATTTGGGGGGGGAGGGGGGGCAGAGAAAGAGAACCAAGCAGGATTGAAGCCAAAAACTGGGCATGTGCCCTGACTAGGAATCAAACCTGCAACCTTCTGTGCCCACCAACTGAGCCACACGGCCAGGGCATGGGCTGTCATTTTATAATCAGAAGAGATACGAAAAGGAGTAAGCAAGTGGCTTCTGCCCCAAACTCCCGGAAGCTGGGCACGTGCACGTGGGGGGGGGGGGGGCATCAGGCTCTGGGCCTTGGAAAGTGGAGGGTCCCAGGTCAGGCCAAGCAATCTGGATCCACACCCGTGTCCTCAGTCTCCTCCCTACAGAAGGCGCTGGTCACGGCCACCAATCCACCTCACAGGACTGCGTGAGCCTCAGTAAGAGCACCATGTGAAATGGTCAGGAAAACACAGCAACGCCAAGCAGCAAACAAGTGCTCTCTGCTCTTGGGGGGCTGGGGGGGACCCCAAATCTGAGGCTAAGAGAACCGGCTGTTCCCCGGCTCAGTCCTGCCGAGGGAGGCTGTCTCCTCTGCACCTGGAGCACAGGCGCCTGCTCCCTGACACCTGCCAGCCGCAGGGGTGGGTGCTGCCTGCGCTAGTGCCATCGGCCAGGTCCTCGGGACCTGCGTGTGCTAATGAGGAGGGACGAGTCTCTTCTAGGAGAACAAATCGCTCACTCTCCCAGCAAGCATGGCGCGCACCCCTTAGAAAGAGAGAGGAAAGGCTGCTTTTGTTTAATTGTATGCAAAGCTGCTAAACACAGAGGTTCCCATCAGGTAGCAGGGAGTCACTGGGACCGCATGCCCCATGCCCAGGGAGAGAGAGACTGGCCCGCCCTGGCCCTACCTCCCCGCCCAGGGCTGGCAGAGCGTCACCTCCAGGGCCTCCATGGCCAGCTCAGGCGGGTTGTGGTAGTGGATCTTCTTGGGGTACCGGGCGGCCTCCTCGTGCAGGTAGTGGGCGGCCTGCCGGTAGTGCAGCAGGTAGACGGTGGGCGGCTGCTGCTGCTTCTCGGCCACCTTGCCCAGCATGTAGTGGATGAGCCACTCCTCCTCGTCCCCGTCCCCCTCGCAGCGGGCCGCCGACAGGAAGCAGTGCCTGGCGGTCTCCAGCATGCTGTCCCGCCGGCCCTCCATCTGCAACGAGACCACACGACCAGCTCAGGCCTGTCCTGCAGGAGCCCCGCTGCCTCACCAGGCCTGAGACAGACACAGGAGTGCGAGCACCACTTCCCAGCGGGGACACTGCGGAGACCTACGACTCCTCAGAACCCCACCTCAGGTCAGGCTACAGCACTGGACGGACACCCAGGCCACCTCATGCCAACGCCATGTCCTTCCTCCCACCTCCCCTGCAACATCATATCAAACAGTTTGTGCGTTTCTGAAGTTCTATGACACCTTCTAAAGGTCCCAACTACCATCTCTGTGGCTGCAGCGAGGCCATGCCTGGGAGGGGGCGACAGCAGGGGCTGGGGCTGCGTGGCTGCCGCCATCACTGCAGGAGGCCCGAGGAGGCCAGGACACCTGAGCTGATGTTCTGAGAAGAGCCCCATGGCAGGCAGTGAGGCCCTGTTTCCCTCCTCACGAGGGTGGGCTGCAGAGCTGGGGAAGACGCGCACCAGCTCCCAGCTCCACGGCACTGAGAATGTCTAGCCCTGGGGTCCAACAGGGCTGCCCACCCTTGCTCCACCCGCTTCCCGGGACTTGGGGTGCTTCTAAGAAGGCCCCACCCCTGCTCCACTGATGGGGAGCCTGTGCGTCGGAGCAGCGCCTCCGGGCCCCTCCTCACCTGCTGCACGAGCTCCGAGGGCAGGTCGCCCCTCCACTGCTTCAGCTGGCGCGAGGCGAAGGCGTGCAGGGCGTAGGACATGGTGCCATACTCGATCCACAGGGACAGGTTGGAGCTGTCGATCTCCAGGGCCCGCCGGAAGCAGCTGAGGACAGGCGTGGCGTGCTTCCAGATGGGCCAGTCGCTCTTCAGCTCATTGGAATTCAGCTTGTCCTGAATGCGACTGGCCCGGGCCAGGGCCATGCCTGCCCAGGAGTCAAACCTGTGGTCATGACAAAAGCACCCGTAAACACTCCGTTGTCTTTTGTTGTTGTTTGTTTTTTTAAATATATTTTTATTGATTTCAGAGAAAGGGAGAGGGAGAGAAAGAAACATCAATGATGAAAGAGAATCATGGATCGGCTGCCTCCTGCACGCCCCACCCTGGGGATGGAGCCCGAAACCCGGGCCTGTCCCCTGACCGGAGACTGAACCATGACCTCCTGGTTCGTAGGTCAATGGTCAATGCTCAACCACTGAGCCACACCAGCCGGGCGAGCCTGGAATGTTCTGAATGCTGCACAGAGAGGCACTAACTTTAAACTGGCGAACTGGCTTCCTGGACTATCTGACAGCCCAGGATGTGGCGCAGGGCGTTGCTGGCAGTGACGACAGACATAGTGGTGACTGTAGACGAGCCCACTGTGCGTCCAGGTCGTGCTTCCCTCCCACTGTGCTGGTGGCTTTTTATAAACTGTACTGACTGGCCTGCTGGTCCTGAGGTCCCTGCTAAGCTCACGAAGTCTGATTTGCTTGACTGAGCGGGCATATTTTCTCATGGCGGCCAAACCTGGGAGGTAAACCTTGGGTCAAGGTCAAAACGAGGCTCCCTCTATAGCTGCCCTGCGTCTGCAGGGTCCAGAGCAGCATGGCCTCCTGGAAGTGACCAGGGCCAGCCCCTGGCACCCGCCCCGAACCGGGTGAGCCTCCTTTTCCCTTGTCAGGATCCACCCGGCCACGGGGAGAAGGGCTGAGATGTGAGCGCAGAAGCCAGCTTTCCGGCCTCGTATCCCTGGGGGAAAGGCTCGGGCCCCCTTTGGCTCAGCCTGTGGTTTCCTCCAGCAGGAGCCGGGTGTCGGCGGCCTTGGCCATCTTCCCCCGGTCGCTGTGGACCGGTGTGGTAGAGCAGACCCACACGCAGGCTGGCTGAGCGCTCACCGTGCGCAACAGCGAGGAGTCGCCTCCTCTGCCTGCCGCCTCCATGACTGAAAAGTGAGGGGTCACACCCGCCTTCCCATGGCGACGTGAGAGCCTGGGGTGGCACCTCGCACAGGACAGTCCCTCAGCAGCATGAAGGTCACGGCTGGGCCTCCCTCCAGCCTGTATTCCAGCTGTTCTGAGGGTGTCAGCTCATCAGGCCCAGCCCATCAAGAGCCGCGCCGGAGAAGCAGGGTGTCCTGGGGGACCCTGCCCAGGCCCAGGAGGGGCATTGCGGCTTGTCCCTGGGCGTCCGTCAATCCAGTCCTTCCTGGCACCCGCCAGGGAAGACGTGACCATCGCTGCTGCCAACAATGCACTGCGGCAGAGCGAGGAACGAGAGCTCCTGCTTCAGTGTCGCTATTCCTCCCCTCCCCCCTCAGTGAGAAAACCCTGCATCACACACTGCAGGGGAAGAAGCAGAGTGCACACCAGCCAGCCTCCCAGGCAGAGCTAGGAAAGCGGCAGCACGCAGCGCCCGGGCCGGGGCCGGCTGCATATCCCTCCCTGCAGGCAGAGCGGGGGGCACCTCCGCCTCCTCTGACCCCAGTGGCCACCCCAGCAGGCTTCCCCAGGGGCTTTCTCCCTTGTTTTTCTTTCTATGGAGAGCCTTTCCCAGTAACTGTGGTCTAAGCACCTCGTCACTCCTCCCCTGGCCTCCCCGCTGGGCAGGGAGAGCTTGCTGAGCTGCAGGCACCCCGGCCGCCCCACCAGCCTGGCCTCACACCCAGGTCACTGGCCACAGCCGCCAGCCACTCACCTGTCAGGGCAGATGCAGATGTCGTGCATGTAGAATTTGATAGCCTTGGACTGCTCTTTGTTCTTAAAATGGTAGTCAGCCAGCAGGTAGTAGAGCTCATTCACCACCGCAGGGGAGGGGTCAGCCCCTTCTGGGAGGCAAGGGACCTGGCAGGTGAGAGGGCAAGGGTTAGGGAGGCGGAGCCAGGGACTCAACTGTGGCCAGTGATGCTTCAAACCCAGGACCGTTCACGTCAGCGCAGCTGAAGGAAAAGGTGACGGGACATGGCTCCTACCTCGGCCGAGGTCCCCTCAATGTACGCAGAGACTCTGTCCAGGCTCAGGGCCGGCCTCTCTGTGCGGGGCACTATGGTGGCGATTCTCTTCAGGAGGTTAGCCAAGTCAGCAGAAACGGTGCTGGTCTTGTAGCTGTCAAATTCAGGAAGGGTCTTGGGCTTAAAATACTCAAACATAAAGAGGGCATCTTCCCATATGAGGTCCACCTTGAAAGAAGACAGAAGGCCGATCGCAGTGCGGTCAGGGAAAGCACACAGGCAAGTTCTAAATGCCCACTGTCCTTCCCAACCCGTGTCTGACGAGCAGAGCAGTGACCCCTGTAAGCCTGTTCTTCATAAAGAAAATGTTGGAAACTCGGGCTGCCCTTTGTGAGTCCATGTGGCCAAGCCAGAGGGTGGGGACCGTGGGCCCTGACCCTCTGCTCACCTCAATCGCCCCATCAATCACTTGGTTGACAAATACTGACCAAGTGCTTGCTCTGGGCCAGGGTGGGAGACACACATAAGCTCAGAGAATAACGGGCAGTACCGCTGAGCATGACATCCCCCAGTGCTCTGAAAACCAAGACACAAAACACGAACCACCTCTAAGAAATCATTCATATTATCCAAATTGCTAAAAGAAAATCTCCTGCTGACCAGCGTGGCTCAGAGGTTGAGCGGGGACCTAGGAACCAGGAGGTCCCAGTTCCATTCCTGGACAGGGCACAGGCCCAGGCTGCGGGCTCGACCCCCAGTGTGGGGAGTGCAGGAGGCAGCTGATCCATGGTTCTCTCTCATCACTGATGTTTCTCTCTCTCTCCCTCCTCCTCTCCTTTCCTCTCTGAAATCAATTAAAATACGTTTTTTTAAAAAGGAAGAAAAATCTATTAAAATCGCCATGTTGCATTCTCGGATGATGAGTCAGCACTATGAAGTGCCCTCCTGCAAGGCCGGAGCCATTGGAGCACCTCATCCTCCTGATGCAACCTACCTGGGCCTCCGAGGCTGCATGTCGGGGCGCTGAGGCCCCGCTTCCCCAAGTCCCCTCTCCCAGGGGTGGGGCAGGGGCCTGCGGTGGCGCCTCACCTGCGGGGCCGAGTGCTCCTCCAGGTACCGGGCCTTGCTCTTCTTGCTGGGGAAGCTGTACAGGCAGTAGAAGCACTGCTCCAAGGCCGTCTCCAGCTCCTCCTTGTAGGGGTGTGTGTCCTCAGAGGTGGATTCAGCAAGTTCCTTCTGGAGAACTCGGACCTACAGTCGGGGGGGGGGGGGGGGGGGGGGACGCCTGAGGAGGGGCCCACACCTCCGGGCACAGCAGGGCCCCGGTGACACCACTCTGTCAACTGTTACCCGGAGGAGGAGGCCATGTCTACTCGGGCGCTTTTCTGGAAAGGGCCTGTCACCCTCCTGGGAGCCGCTCTGGGCCCAGCCTCGCAGCGGCCTTCCTCTCAGCACACCCAGTCAGCTTTTATCAGCTGCTAGAGGAGACATTATATGCCCTCTGAGAAATTCTGATTTATTTAGCCATTCATTTATTCCTCAAATATTTACTGAGCACCTTCCTATGCTGGGCACAGTGCAACATAGTCCCTGCTTTTAAGAAGCTCAGATTCTGCCCGACCAGCATGACTCAGTGGTTGAGTGTCGGTTGACCTATGAACCAGGAGGTCACGGTTCGATTCCCAGTCAGGACATATGCCCGGTTGTGGGTTTGATCCCCAGGGAGGGGCATGCAGGAGGCAGCCAGTCAATGACTCTCTCTCATCATTGATGTTGTATCTCTCTCTCTCTTCCACTCTGAAATCAATAAAAATATATTAAAAAGAGAAGCTCAGATTCCAATGGAGGGCAGTTAATTAAACTAATTAATCGCTATTGTTATGCCCAACTACTAGCAAGCATACATTATTTTCAAACATCCATGAGATTTTGATCAAAACTAGACAAAAAGCAAATCTCAATAAATACCGCAGACTAGATATGATATAGACATCCTCTGAACATAACCAATAAAATTAGAAATCAATTACATAAAGATAGCAAATACCAAATGTCAAAACTATGGTATGCAGCTAAAAATGTACTTGAGAAAAAATTATAACCTTCAATGCGTGTATTACAAGAGTGAACACTAAAATAATCACTCAACTCAATAAGTTATAAAAAACTTAGTAAATCCGAAAAAGAGAAGATAAATAAAGAGCAAAAGTCAAATAAAATTTTTTTTTAGATCCTGGCAGCTAAAACTCATGCTCCACCAAAAACAGACAGACTAAGAAAAACCGGGAGCACCCTCCCCTCATCACCCCTCCTGCCTGCGCCTTCCTCAGCGCCACTCCCGCTGGCCTCGTCTGCGAGGGGCTGACTGATCCAGCCTGGCCCCTGCACCAGCATGAGGGGCTGCCGTGGAGGCGCCCGTGGAAGTGTCCGCTCTCTAATGGGAGAGAAGGCAGCAGGAGGGAGGCCCTGACTCCCGGGCAGCATTGGAGACTCAGTCTGGCACCATGTTTCCAAAACCGGAGCTGACCCAGGGCAGGCACCTAGAGGCTCTGGAAGCTCACAGGTGGGGCAGACACTCAGGCCTCTACAGCTGGACCCACCTCAGACGCTACCAGCTCTGGGGTCCTGAGCCAGCCGGACGGGTCTCCTGGCCAAGTCCAGGTCCCCCGATAGGGGCTGTGTACATACACGAGCTCTGTGCATATTCTCTGTCTTGTTCACTCATATTTATTGAGCACCTACGGTGCTGTGGGCTGGGTGCTGTGCTAGGTCCTTGGATCCAGGAGTGAACCAAACAGAAACCCCTACCTTCAGGGAAGTTGCATTTGAATGGAGAAGAGACACGCAATACACATAACAAGTCACTTCCATGGCTCATTAGAGCCAGAGGAAAGCCAAGGGCATGAAGGAGGGGGCGTCAGTATAAAGCAGAGGATGGCGAACAGGCTTCCCAGACCATGGGGACTCTATCAGGCTAATCAACCTGCGACGGTATTGCAAAAAACCTCGCTGGTTACTATTAATATGTCAATGTGGGTGTGGCTACGTTCCACTACACCATTTACTAACAGACTACCGCGGGCTGGGCGCCCCTCCTGTGCTCTGTACATTGTCTAGGTGCTGCTTGGCCTCTGGCTCAACAGGAAGATTTGGGGACGGGGACAATGCTGCTTATCCCCAGTGAGCCATCAATCACCGCTGGCGAGGGAGAGGACGCCTATTTTCGCTCACAAAATACGCATTTACTGGCTGAATGAATGCAATCGCTACTCGTTGAGCAACTACCACCTGGCACGGGAGTGGTGCTTGGCAAACAGGACTCAACAGAAGGCGGTGAATGCAGTATTTGCTTCTAAAATCACTACTAAAGGCCTGGCCCTGTGCCCACACATAACAGACTCAGTAACAACTAGTGGATCTAAGTCTACCTATAGTTCAAGGCCAGGTCCAGAGCCCCCGAGCCTCAGGTGCATAGGACACCACGTGCAGACTTCCTGAAAACTTTGAGTAGTCACATCTGTGCCACAAGCCCCAGCAGCACAGCAGGCCCCCGCAGGGGCGGCCACGCAAGCCCCAGCAGCACTTACGTAGAACCGCAGCAGCGCCCCGTCCGAATTGCAGCACCAGGATCTCCTGCCCAAGTACTCGTGGGCGGTGTTGAGCAGCATGAGGGAGGATGGGAGCATGGATGTCTCGGCCATCGCTGAGGAAAGACCAGAGTAACAGGCAGTGAGCGTGGGGACACGGGAGGGAGCTGCAGGCAGTCTCTCCTGGGTGAGCTTTGCTTTTGTTACCAAGGGAGCTACAGAGTTTCCTTTCTTTCCTTTTCATCTTTTAAAACAAGTAGTGACTTGACTGGCTTTCCTAAGCAATGCAAATCCTGCAGCGTGCACAGGAGAAACGCTTCACCCACAGAGCAGACATGCGGGGAGCATCACCAGGAGCATCTACCTGTGCGTACAGGAAGCCTTTTGAAAGGGAGGAGGAGTTCATAACAGTTACAAATACACCATTTCTGAAATGAAGAATCTGACACTTAGGTCTACCTGATTCTTACAGAAGGAAAAAACCCTCAAGTTCCAATTAAGTGTCCACTAATTGGAACTTGAGTTCCACCACCGGAGCTACTACTAGGTCCTTCTCAGTATGTTTGAAGCTGTGGCCACGACCCATTAGTGGACTCGTAACTAACATTTTTAAAGAGGATTAGGTTAGAAGAAACCAGAAATGAGGCTCATTTTTTTTTTTGTCCCATAAAGACTAATTTTTTCAGTTTAGAAATCTAAAAGAATCTTTATTTTTTAAAAATATATATATTTTTAATTGATTTCAGAGAGGAAAGGAGAGGGAGAGATAGAAATGTCAATGATGAGAATCATTGATTGGATGCCTCCTGCACGCCCCCTATTGGGGATCGAGCCTGCAACCCCGCATGTGCCCTGACCAGGAATCGAACCGTGACCTCCCGGATCATAGGTCAATGCACAACCACTGAGACCCGCCGGCCGGGCTGGGCTCTCGTTTATGACGACTACTCCAGACTCGGTGCCTCCATGCGTCTGCACTGAGATGCTGTGGCAAGTGGTGGCTTTTGCTCCCA
Source organism: Myotis vivesi (assembly GCA_035771395.1). Taxonomy (NCBI): domain Eukaryota; kingdom Metazoa; phylum Chordata; class Mammalia; order Chiroptera; family Vespertilionidae; genus Myotis; species Myotis vivesi. The sequence continues at coordinate 26,520,101 of JAWPEG010000010.1, forward strand.
TAACAGCCCCTGGGACAGGCACCATTGCTCCCAGCAGGGATACAGGGAACAGAGCTGAGAGTTTACACGACGTGCCACCGCAGGAAGTGACAGCTGGGAGTTGGAACCACGCCGCCTCCAGCTGTCCACATGCCCCGGCCTCACTGGCCCACACCCAGGAGGCGTGGTCCAGTGCAAGTGGTTTAAGTGCAAGGGCTGGCACACGGCTGCCCATCTCACAAGGCTTGTGTGGGGATCACAGAGGTTAGCAGGTCTGAGGCCTCAGAGCAGTGACAGCGTCTCCGTAAGCACTCGCCCCACTGTCGGGTCCTCTGTGCCACCCGCCACTGCAGCAGACACGCGGCACTCCACACGCCACGACCCGACTCCTCTGCACAGTGAGCTAGCTCCCGAGGGAGCCTCTGCCTCCGTCCAGGTGCCACAGAAATCCTGTCAACGACGCCCCACACCACTCGCAGCGCCGGGGAGGGCTGCAGGGCCCTGGGCAGAGGCCAGAGGCAGGGCCACACGGCCAAGGCCATCCCCAGACCCACTTCCCCCACCTTCATCCACTGAGCTCTGGAGCTGCTGCTGCTGGCACAGGGAGCGGAAGGCGTCCTCTTCCTGCCAGATGATGCGATGCAGGATGATCCAGGGCAGCACCGAGGAGACGTGGGGCTCCTTGGGCTCCTCCTGCACAGCCATGCTGCAGTCAATGATCTGGGGGGGAGGGGGACAGCGATGTCACAGCAGGGCCAGCTCCCTGACCCAGGATGCATCCTCGGGGCAGAAGGGGCTGTTTGGCTGAGGAAACACTGGCGCAGCGGCACCCCATCAGGTCGTCAGACAGAGGATCACGGAGCCCGACGGCAGAGCCACGCCCGGCTCCAGAGGAGCCAGCTCTGACCAGCCTCTCGTGCCACATGCAGCTTCTACTGTGTGCTGGGCCCTGTGCCACACACGAGGGTGACAGAGGTGAGCAGGGCACAGAGGAGCTGACAGCTCAGGGGGAAGAGATCCAGAGACAAGCCACCAAGAGCCTTGGATCAGCATGGCTGCTGCAATGGAAGCAACTGGGGGCTGTAGTGGTGTCACAAGGGAGGGGTGGGGACAGACAGAGAGCCCTTGACAGAAGGTTTCCAGGTGAGTGGCTGTGGTGTGCCCGATCCCCAGAGAGGGCAGGAGCGGGGGCAGAGGACAGGCAGCAGGCCGAGGGCCCAGAGGTGGCCACGAAAGTCAACGAGAGGGTGGAGAGAGAGGCTGGTGGGCCAGTGCGCTCTGGGGCAGGCACCCTGGAGGGAGTGTGAAGGGTGAAGTGAGGGAGAAGCACATTCATATTTCCGTTTCAGAAAGGGGCCTCCTGGCAGGGTGGTGGCTGGACTGGCAGGGGACATGGGACAGGCCCCCTGCTGCGCGGGCAGGACAGGAGGAGCTGGCGTCACCTGGATCAGGTTGTTGGTGAGCCGGGTGAGGCCGGTGGCTGCGGACGCATCCCTCAGGATGCTGCCGCTGCTGTCCGCCGAGAGTGCCTGCTCGATGCCCAGCAGCAGCTGGGTCACGGTGGCCACCCACTCCTCCTTGGCTGCGGCTTCGCTGGCATTCACCATCTGCTGGACCGCCTCGTGCAGAGCCACGTCGGAGCACTCGAAGCACTGCCGGTGGTCCTTCCGCCGGAGCAGGGAGTCCTGCGCACAGGAAGGGCGCGGGGGGGGCTGGCATGCTCACCCAGCTGGCCTGAGCACGGAGGGCAGGAAGACGGGGACGAAGACGAGGGGCCATCCAAGGAAAGGGAAGCACTATACCCGCGGGGCGTCTGCAAGGGCCTGTGGGCTGGGACCTGTGTGCCACCACGGCATGGCAGGCCACCAGCCAGGAAGCTGTCAGAAAGGTGCTGAACCTCGCTGCCTCAGTTTCCCATTTACAGAGCCAGGGAGCAACCAAAAAGAGGCTGACTCCACCACCTCTGCAGCTCTGACTGTGCCCCAGGTGCCCAGGCAAGTGCTCATCCAGCGCCAGGCTCTGGAGGGTCTCAGAAGGGGAGGAGCTGCCAGGGAGGGACTGACCGCTCGGGAGGAGGGGCACTGGCCGGGCAGCTCTGAAGCCAGTGCCAGGTGGAGCAGAGCACTGAACCCTCTGGGCCCAGCCACCCCGGCCGCAGAGGTGCCGTGAGTCCTAGTGTGCTGACGTCCGCACGCACTCAGCAGGGTCCTGACGGGCAGCAGCTCTCAGTGCACACTGCATTCTGTTGTTTTAAAACCTCCTCTGTGGGAGCCATTGCTTTTTGCCAAGTCTCCTTTCCTTTTGCTCTAGACCGGCGGTTCTCAACCTATGGGTCACGACCCCTTTGGGGGTCAAACGACCCTTTCACAGGGGTCGCCTAAATACATCCTGCATATCAGATATTTACAATGACGATTCAGAACAGTAGCAACATTACAGTTATGAAGTAGCAATGAAAATAATGTTATGGTTGGGGTCACCACAACATGAAGAACTGTATGAAAGGGTTGCGGCATGAGGAAGGTTGAGAGCCACTGCTCTAGAACAATCCCGTTGACCCTCTCAGCCTCTCTCATTACTGAGCTGGCTGTGGAGTCCCAGATCTGGCTGCAGCCTGTCAGGGCCACCGGAAGCACCTGCTGCCTGGCGCCCCATGGGCTCTGACTCGGCACAGCTGAGGCCCCGCAGTGGCTCCTGCCGCCTCCTGCCAGCCTCGGCACGTGCAGCTGCCACACTCTGAGGTGACACGGACAGGTGTGGGGACAGAGACATCCCAAACTGCCTTTGTCATGTGCTGCAACATCTGAGCACAGATCAAAACCATCCCGGATTGAAAAGCCCTAATTGCCAAGGACACATGGCGTGTGCTTCTTTAGAGAAAACGAGCCCTCCAGCAGGCGGCCACTGGGACACGAGGGAGCCAGCTGGTGCGAGGGTGCCCAAGCTGACCCTCCTGACCGAATGCCACACATGCCAGGGCAGGGGCTCTCCTCTGGCAGGAGGAAGACCCCTGACCCTGTGACTGCGGCCAGAGTTGCCGTGAAAGTCAAGGCCAAGACAAGGACCTGCCGCAGCACGCCAGTGTGACCTGATCCCCGGTGCTCAGGCCAGGGAGAGCTAAAAGGCAGGAGAATAACTGCCAACAAACGAGGAGGCCAAGTTACGCCGTCAGAAATAACGGGAATTCAGTGAGTGGCTAGATTCCAAACACGCACAAAGCACAGGGCCCCTGTAAGCCAGAAACGTGCTGTTAGAGAACAGCGCAACCAACTAAAGGCCCTGCACAAAGCAGCCACCCAACACATCCAGGACGAAAACTCCGCTCAGCAGTCAGAAAACTACACAAGCATCTCGAAGACTTGAAAAGGCGGGAGGGGAGGGTTCCATGGCAGACGCCCACCCTCTGCGCTAGACGAAGTCACTTAAATGCAAAACATGACCCATCCACACGGCTGGAAGGAACAAAGCCAGCGGGCCTTTCTGCGTGTTGGCTGCGCCCCCTGTCTGCCCCCCTTGGAGAACACCGGTGCCACGGGGGCGGTTCCTCTGCCGTCCAGCCAGGCACACTGTGAACGCGATCCGTGTGTGTGGAGTGAGTGGGTGAATATGTTTTCACTCTTAGAAAGGCTGTCTAAGCATAATGAACAAAATCACAAGCATTTGACAACATCAAAAGATTTGACAACATAATTCAAAATTTCTGTACGTCAAAAAAAACACACAAGCTACAATTAAAAAGCAAACATCAAACTGGGAAAAGTATTTGCAACATTTGATGAGAAAAAGATTAGTGTCTTTAATATGTAAAAAGCACTCCAAATCAATAAGAACGCCCCACCACCACCACCACCACCACCACCAATAGGAAATTGAGCAAAACCCAGGATTCACTTATTTGCAAAGGGCAGGAGCTTCCCTGTACTTGGCCCAGGCCTTCCAGCCCACAGTGCTGCTCAGCGCCTGCCCAACAGCAGTTCCCCACCAACAGGGCATCTGCCACACCAGGAGCCCTAGACCACGGAACAAGATGGCACCTGAGCCACGGGGGCCTTTTCCCAGAGGCAGAGAGGACTGGCCTCTCCCTTCCTCGCCACCCGGTGGCCCCCAGTACACCCAGCTGTCCCTCCCACACAGCCATGCTGGACTCTTCCCCCACCTGCCACGGCAACTGAGGTCGGACGAATCTCATCCCTCGACCTCCGCTTGGGCCGCCTGACTCCCTCTGCCCAGCTCTCTCCTCCCCACGCTGACCAGGGGAGAGGCCTCTCCCTCTGCTCCCACAGTTGCGCCTTTTAACTATTTCCCAGTTCAAGAAAGCAAGTAATTACAACGTCTCATGTAATCTGAGCAAAAATCCGGAGAGAAGACTGGGCTGTCTTTCCAAACTGGAGGGAGGACCCAACAAGAGAGTAACTACCACGTGGTCAGTGTGAGAACCATAAGGGACAGGACACGGGACCGCCCTGTGCCATAAGCACATCGCCTCTATCATCTTCCCCGGCAGCCTCCGCTTCCGGTGCGGTGCTTGCTGAGGATGCTGGCAATGACGACAGCTGGCACCCACATGGCACTTGCTACAAGCCAGGCATGGTGCCCACACATGCTAATTCTTAGAATCCCACAACAGCCGTCTGAGGTAAGGACACGATCATCCCCAGCCTGGAGCTGGGAGAGGAGCTGAGGCACAGGGCTGGGTAAAGTCCAGCGCCTCCAGACCCTGGTCCCCGCCAGCTCTCAGTGGGTTTACTTCCTGAGGAGCAGAGGCGTGAAGGAAGCCCAGAGTGCACATGGGCGCCAACATCACACTGCTGTTCTTTTCCTTCAACAACGTGACCAGGTGGCTATCCATTTTCTCTTGATTCTTTACATTATACAGATATTTTACCCACTTTTTTATCTACTTCCAATTAATTTTTAAAGCAATTCAAAAGCTAGGCACAGGAACAAGCAGTTGGACGGATGGCTAACGTCCTGACTATGATTCCTCCTCTGCCGGCAAAGTTCAGAGCCAAGTGTGAGCCCACACCAAGCCACGTACGTGAACCCTAGGACCGGCACTTCCTCCCATGTCTGCTGACTGGCATCCTCCTGGCTGCCGAGCTAGTGGTTTTTACTCCCATTTTTGTCGGTTCTGAAGGGCCACCTCAAAGCCGCCAGGGAATAAGCCCACACCACGCGCAGAAGGTGCGAGGGGGCGGGGCCCGGACAGCGCGCACCTGCAGCAGCAGCAGCTGCGCCGGCCTCTCGGGGATGGACGTCATGAACTCCAGGTGTTTGGCCCGGTCAAACCCACTGGTGCACAAGGTGGGGCGGAGCAGCTGCACGACGGCCTCGTAGTCACCAGCCTCGTATAGCCGCTGGATCTCCTCCAGGGACTGGCACCGCTCCAGCGACTTCAGGTTCTTATCGATCTGGAAGGAACCAGAATTCCGAGCGGATGACGAACCCCTCGCCTGCTCCCTGAACCAGCCAGTGTCTGCATTTATCAGACCCAAAATCCGACTCCCTGAACATACCAGCATTTACATTAGGCAAATACTTCACTAAAAGTATCTCTATTAAGCCCTGGCTGGTGTGTGTATCTCAGTGGTTAGAGTGTCGGCCCGCACACCAAAGGGTCAAGGGTTCGATTCCCAGTCAAGGGCACGAACCTGGGCTGTGAGTTCACTCCCTGGCCCTAGTCGGGGCACATGAAAGGGGCAACCAATCGATGTGCCTCTCTCGCATCGATGTTTCCCTTTCTCTCTACCCCCACTCCCTCCCTTCCACTCTCTCTCGATGGAAAAAATATCCTCAGGTGAGGCCTAACAAAACAAAACAAAAAATATTTCTATTAAAGTCAAGGTGCTCAATTCTTTAAAAAACAAACATAAGAAAACAACAACAAAAAGCTCCCCAGAACCAGAGCAGCTCAGCAAAGTGTCCGCCAGAAGAGTAGGCATCTGGCGGTCAGTTCAGCAAACCAGACTCGTGGAGCCCTGGGCCAAAGGTCACAAGCCCCATTAACCACAGGCCCCATTACCTCGCCGGGAGGCCAGCAGGGGCACTGCACTTGGCCTTGCCCTCACACAGCTCTGCACTGTTAAGAAACACCGTGAAGAACACGCCCACGCACCTCCTCCAGGGAAACGACGGAGTCGTTGTGGAGGTTGGGGAGCCGGATGACGACGTCGCCTTGCTCGGCCCCGGCCTCTGCCTGGAGGGCAGCAGAGCTCTGGAGCATCTCTGTGCAGATGTCATAGTTCTCCAGTGCCTGCTCCATGTCCCCCTGGTCAAAGAAAGAGCCGTCAGGGGACAGAGGATGAAGGAAGAGAACTTGTGCTGCTATGCCAGGGGCCTCACCTCCCTGACCCGCCAGCCTGCAGGCACAGTGAGGGCCGTTTCATCCGATCACTGCCAGACCCTGGGAAGGGACCTGATGCACAGTGGGACTCAGTGAGTATTTGTGGGATGGAGGGATGGATGGATGGATGGACGGACGGACGGACGGACAAACAAATAGACAAATGAATTCACATCACATCTCTAAGGGGAGGTAACATTAACCTCATATTACAGGTAAGGACACTTAAGACCCTTGAGAAAGGCTGAGTATCTTGTTCAAAAAGCACGACAATAAATGGCAGGGCCAGGATTAAAAGCTAGGCCTGCCCTAATTCCAGAACCAACTGTGCACTCTGCTGCTCACGCTACCATAGTGCACCAGGCATCACCATGTGCGAAGGGGCTGGGTAGCAGCCAGCCCACTGGCCCTCCAGACCAGGCTCCACAGCAGCCTTCCGAGAATTCACACGAGCGAGGGGTGGGCTCCCTCTAGAAAGCTCTGCAGACATCACAAAGGGTCCAGATGCCGAGCAATCTTGAGTGAGGGCCGTACAGGGGGCAAAGGCCCCTTGCAGACCCTGCTGTGCTGCTATGCTTTAGACTGGAGCTACCCTGGGGTTCTCGAGAAGCTGAAAATCCCCCCCAGGACCCACTTCCTCAAGCTGAGCCCGGACAGGGGCCACACACATGCACACGCACATCCTCAAGGAGGCACCCAGTCTCTTCCATCCCTCTGGTGCCAGGGCAAGCTTCCCACGCGGCCGATCACAGAACCAACCTGCAGTGCCAGGAACCGAGCCTTCAACCAATACACACGGACCACAAACTCCAGCCAGCCATCCTCAAACAGGTCCCGCTGAGACGAGGCAAAGGACATTTGCAGGAGGTCACCCAGGAAGTGGGTTCCCGGGAAATCAGGCCCAAACCTGCCATTCGCCACACCAGCAGCAGGGCAGTGCCGAGGAGACACTGAAAACAGTCAGACAGAACAAGTCAACTTCATGTGCAGGTCCAGGCGCCCCTCTGCTCCCAGAGCTCTCCCTGGGCCCTCGATCTGCTAGAGAAATTATTGGGACACATCAATTGTTACGTGATCACTTGGGAACACTAAGATCTCACTTCCATCTCAAGGAAGAGAAAAGCAGGTAGGTGCCTCCCTCTGGTGGTCAGCTGCTGTTAACACATCTCAGCTGAGACCCTGCATCCTTACAGGCCTGACAAGCCAACCCAGGGAATGTGCCCACTGCAGATTGCAGCCTGAATTCCATGGCTGGGCCCCCGGCACCCCTGCCTGCTGACTGCTAAGGGTCCGGCAGGCTCACCGCGCCCCTGCCTGCTGACTGCTAAGGGTCCGGCAGGCCCCCCGCCACAGGAAACAGCGCTCCTACCCGAGGCGCTCCTGCCCTTGGTCAGCAGCCACTGGTCCAGCTGCAGCTCCATGCAGCAGAGGGACATCAGCATCATGCCCTGCGGGACAGGCACCGCGATGTCAGGGACGGGCACAGAGTCGCCAAAGGGTGGGAATGGAACAAATTAAATGAAAATTTACTTTGACTTAAAAAAGTCACTATTCTACCCACTTCCCATTTAGTACATGATCAACGGCAACCTGCCAGGACACAGAAGGGAGCATGTGGACCCACACGGGGGGCACCGCTTGGGAGGAGCCTGGAAACCGGCTTCAGTCCTGAGGGACTAGCCCATGACGGGCAGCTCTGTCGCCTGCCCAGGGCTGGGCCAGCTGCCGTACTCACAGCGCAGCTCTCAGCCATTAAAGAGATCCGGGGTCAGCCCTGGTCAGTTTGGATCAGTGGTTAGAGTGCTGGCCCTTGGACTGAAAGGTTGCGGGTTCAATTCCGGTTAAGGGCACGTACCTCGATTGCAGGCTCGATTCCTGACACCATGCAGGAGGCAACCAATCGATGTGTCTTTCTTACATCGATGTTTCTCTCTCTCCACCCCCTCCCTTCTACTCTCTCTAAAAATCAATGGGAACATCCTCGGGTGAGGACTAACAAAACAAAGAGTCTGCAGGATCAGAGCACTGCTCTCAGGCACAGAAGGAAGTGGCCGCCAGGGTGTCCCAACAGAGGCTGCACCACCTGCAGTGCCCTCGGCCAGAAATACCACCAGCCAGGCAGGCCCTGAAGGCTCCCAGTGCTCCCTCCTCAGCATCCAGCCTTCTCCCCCACTGGGAGAGGGGCCAACACGCTGGGTCCCCTTGAGCCCTGGGAGGCACCAAGGGGAGGAGCCTGCGGTGTGGAGTGCTGTGGGCAGGTGGACGGCACGGCCTGGCCCTACTACTGAAGACCCCTCCACTCCCCAAGCAGCCCTGCTTAGCCTCTGCACTTATGTTTTCTCAGTAACAGCCCTTGGAGCCTCAAATCCAGCCAATCTTCCCTTCCCCAGCCTCTCTACACCACCCTGCCACCAGCCCAGGCTTGAGCCAGACCTAGGAGTCCTCCCCGTCTCACCCCTCACCCTCCATTCGGTTCATCCTGTCAGTTCTGCCTCCAGAACCCCACCCACTGCGCCACCACAGCTCCCTGAGCAACAGCCTCCTGAGAACCTGTGCCCACTCTCACTCCCATGGTGTCCTCCACTCAGCCACAAGCCAGGTTCCATGCTTTCCTGCCTCAAACTCCCAGGAGCCCATATTCCAGGCCCAGAAGTCAACGCAGCTAAACAGGCGCAAGGCAGCAACAGCCCCATCCCCTGAAGGTTCCTGGGCCCGGCCCTGGGCCCAGTCTGACACGGGCCCGCCCGCCCACCTTGATGTGCTTATTGCTGCAGTCCCGCAGCAGCGGGTTGGGCAGGCTGGTGCTGTGCCGCCTCCAGCTGTGGTAGATGCTGAGCACGACCTCCGCCAGCCCCGGGGGCCACCTCAGCAGGAACTTGTGGCCCATGGCCTTCAGGTAGCGCATCATCAGCTCCAAGATGCCCCCGTTGGTCAAGTTCTCCAGCAGGAACGTGTGCACATCCTGCCTCTCTGCGAGGGAGGGAGACACCCTGCCTTGAATAAAGGCCTCTGTGCCAGGGTCTCCCGTTTTCTTTGGAAGAGAGATGGGCAGGGGCGGGTGGGAGCAGAAGAGAGCCCGTGTGCTCCACACAGGGGTCCCACCCCTGGCTCCAGCCCTCACCGGCTGAGCAGGCCTCTCTGAACCTCCAGGTGTAAGATGGGCATTAAAGGGTTGGCCTCCCAGTGCTGCCGTGCACACTAGCAAGACTGCGCACACACACACACAGAGCCTGGTGCCTGGCACCGCGGTGCTCTCAGGAGTGGGGTCGGGGAGACTGACCGCAGAGCCCGCCCTGGGTATGACCTGAAGCCCACGGCCTGCAGGAAGCAGAGTCAAGTGTGAACATGGACAGACCTCCCAGCTGGCCATGGAGCTCAGGCCCCAGACAAGTCCAGGCAGCCCCCTGACCACACTTTAAAACATACCAGATCCACTCTCCCAGGAGAAAACTGAACAGGCTCCAGGGTGAAGGAGGAAGAGCCCCACAAGGAGTGACCACAGCGGGGGGGGGGGGGGGGNCCCCCCCCCCCCCCCCCCCCCCCCCCCCCCCCCCCCCCCCCCCCCCCCCCCCCCCCCCCCCCCCCCCCCCCCCCCCCCCCCCCTCCTACCAGATTCCATGAATGTGGCCGAGTCGAAGGACAGCCTCTGAGGCCCAGTGCTTGGGCAGCTCTCCAGCTTGGCTTCCGACTGGACTTCGTAGCTGTGGAAGGGGTCATCTTCCTCCTCGGGGTCCAGTTTCCTCAGCCTGCAGGACACACCCAAGTCACAGAAGCCACGCCACACATCTGACCCCTGAATTCTTGCTAGTCACTCGTTGCCATGGCAGAGTGAGGAAGGCTTCTAGGGGCGGGGGAGAGCGAGCATGCTGACCCTGGAGGGGCGGGCCAAGCAGACGCAGCAGCCCCCCACCCTCCTCCCGGCCCCCGAAAGCGGGTGTGAGTGCACGGGGACCCGAGTGGGTCCTCTCCAGCTCCGGAACCCACTCATCCCTGAGGGCCCGGAAGTGCCTGTCTTCCAAAAATGCTGCCCTCAGGAAGTCCCAAGGCAGGAGAACAAGAAGCACCCGAGGCCCCAATCCAGGGAGAGCTGTGCTGTGGTCACTGGCACATGTTATGGGAAAACAGGAGGTGCCGGGGGGCGGCAGTGGAGGAGAAACGGGGGTGGAGGGAGCAGGCAGGAAGTTGGTGAGTTGGCAAATCAGAGAAGCGTGACTGTACCTGGGCGGCAAGAACTTCAGCAGAAGTTCCTGGAAGTCTACTTTCTCCTCCTTTTTGCACTTGGTGTTCCGGACGCGGGCAGACCGCCGCTTCGCTGTCTCCCCGTTCTCTTCCGGAATTTTCTTCCGCTTCACTCCCTTCTTGGCTTTATCTCCTGCAGACAGGTCGCCTTCACAAAAAGAGCGAATCGCCGTCACACGGGGCAGAGGACTGACTGCACACAGGCGCGGGTCCCTCTCTCAGCCTCTGCCCGCTTGCTTCCTCTCTATCATCTTCAACATCCAAGCCATGTCCCATCTCTTCCTGAGCAGCACCCTGAGCAAGGTTACTTTCAATCCCCACACCCTCTCAAATCCGCAGAGCCCACAGCAGATCTCCAGACTACTCTCTGAGGCTACAGAACAGCAGGGTCTCGAGCCAAGCGTCCCTGCCCCCGCCTTCACGCCGGGTGGCTGCAGGGGCCTATGTGGCCTCGAGGATGAGCCTGGGATGGGGCAGAGCAAGAAGCAGTCACACTGACTCCACCCACTGTCCAGCCTGAGCACCTGATGATGCCATGTGAGTGGAAGAATCACGTGAATTATACAGAAAGCAGAGGAGTCATGTGTGACTAAGTTAAAAAGGTAGAAACAACTGTATGTGTGTTCACTCAGAAGCTTTTTTCCGTGACACAGAAAATCAAGAAAAGGCCTGGGAGTTTTTGTCTGAAATGTTTACGATTCCAACAGCAATAAAAGTTGGTAAGACGTGGCATGGTGTGATATATCTATCCATCCATCCATTCACAACGGTTCTAGCACGTGTGGTGGGGACTTTGCCGACCCCTTGTTAAGGCAAAGAACGCGGGCTGTTGGGCGGCAACGGAGCAGAACCAGCAGAGGGACCTGCGGCTCACAGCCCAGCAGGAAGAGCAGCCTTTCTGCCAGGACTCGGCCGGGGCTGAGGGGCCCGGGAGCTGCATCCTGAGCCCTGGCCGTCCCTGAGGAGGGGGCCCCCGAGGAGCAGCCCCCAAAGCAGGCGGAGAGACTCCCCTGGGGGCCAGCGCCTCTTGCTTAAACCTCAGACCAGGAGGATGAGCAGGACCTGTCCCTCTGAGAGACCCAAACAGCCCAAGATCATTCCTGCCCAGCAAACCGGTCCCCCCAGAAGCCAGCCCGGGGGGTGCTCACCCAGGGGGACGCCCGTCTCCAGCAGGCCGGGGCTGTGCAGCGGGAAGCTGGCTGTGGCCACGGGGGAGTAGGCGAGCACAGGCTCCGCCACGGTCACGGAGGAGCTGGCACTGACGGGGCTGGGCGGGACCGCACCGACCGGCGTCACCACCACCGCGGACACCGGAGGCCGGCTGGGGTCCTGGTAGTCAGACAGGTCCACCCTCTTGCCGAGGCTGGGCCGCGGCGGCTCGCAGGTGGTGAGGTGGTTGTACATGGCCAGCAGACTCTCTCCCAGGCACTTCCAGCTGCAGAGAGACGGCCAGCGCTGCCGTCACCACCTCCCGAGGGCAGGGAGAGTGGTCATGGTCTGTGGTCATCGTTACTGACAAAATCTTGAGTCTAACACAGCTGAGGGGGAGCAGCTGGGGCAGGGGCAGGGCCTAGCAACCCCTGCCCCCCCTTTACCGCATCAGAAGCCCAGTAGCATCTCAGCCTCAGACACCTTCAGACTCACTGACTCACCGGAAAAGCTCCTTCCCCACAAGTCAGATCTTTAAAACATGGGACAGTTCTCTGCTGCCACCCTCTGGGATTTAGACTGGGCCTTCCTGGAAAGGCCCCACTATTTCTTGTGGGTCAGAAAGTAGTCTACACGCCTCCAGCCGTCTGTCAATGTGCCCCAGCTCCACCCACGCCACAGCCTGGAGTCAGGCTCTCACCCTTGTGCAGGGCCCACCAGCCGACCCAGCGCCCCCAGAGGCACGGACCACCTACGTGAGAAAGGGGATGGGCTGCACCAGCTTCAGGTCCGGCTCCTTCTCCCGCACCGTCAGCGCCTGCCTCTTCCTCCGCAGCCCCAGGGCCTCATCTATGATGGCCTGCGTCTCAGCCGCGCTCACCGACACATCATGGATCGACATGTCACTAATCGCACAGCACGTAAGACAGGAGAGATTTCAGTGTTACACACCAGAGCCGAAGCTGACATTGTACAGGCAGGGATGCAGTAAGTGAACATCCTTTAATCCATATTAATTCTTCCTACAAATAAAATAACCACCTGAGTCTGGCCTCCGAAGGCAGTAATTAGCATTCTGAGTGCCCACACACACTAGACGTGACTAATACCCGTTGTTCCTTCTGTAATTTGAAATTGAGCAAAGGGTTTTCATTTGTATTAGCAGTATCAGAGTGATGTCAGAAAAACCACAGGAAAATCAAATCTTGCTCTTTAATTACTTACGAAAAAATGTTAAAGAATTTAACTAGATGCCCTGACTGGTTTGGCTCAGTGGATAGAGCGTTGGCCTGCGGACTCAAGGGTCCCGGGTTCGATTCTGGTCGGGGGCATGTACCTTGGTTGCGGGCACATCCCCAGTGGGAGGCATGCGGGAGGCAGCTGATTGATCTTTCTCTCTCATAGATGTCTCTATCCCTCTCACTTCCTCTCTGTAGGAAAAATCAATAAAATGTATTTTAAAAAAAAAAAGAATTTAACTAGACCATCCTGCCCATCCCAACAAAAAGTCATCAGCTAGCCAAGCTCGCCAAAGTCTACGGTGTCTCCAAAGGACAGCAAGAGCGGGGCTCTGGGGCCTCAGGAGCCTTCCACAGGCACACCTCCGCCTGCGGTGGCCCAGCAGGACCGGCCCTCCTGCCCAGACTGTCTTGATGCCTTCCAGCAGGGCTCCACCACAGAGCCACCTGGGTAAGGACTGACCTGCTTTCTCTCTCTCCAAAGGTCAGGCCCCTGAGGACAGATGTGAACCAGAGACAATCTTACAAGGGACAGACTGAGCTCAATAACCTCCACCCCCACCACCAGCTGAGTTCCAGGCCCAGGAAACACCAGAGGGTGGAGAAGCTGGCGCAGCGGGAGGCTGCGGGAGGGAGGCCGCGGGAGGGAGGCAGCCAGAGCCTGGAAAGCTGCTGAGAGGTGGCCTGAGAACTGGAACATGAAGGAGGTGCGACCGCACAACACGTGGAGAGGTGGGAAGATGGCGTCCAGGTGAGAGCAAAGTGGGAGCCAGGTGCAGGGACAGGACAGAGCACGAAGGGGCCAGGCCTAGAACCTCCCAGGGACCTGAGACAGGTCTCCTCCTGGGCAACGCCATCGAGCGTGGGTTTTGTCCTGGAGACAAGGCAGGGGTGGCATAGAATCAGAGGTGTGTTTGTGACAATGAACTTGGGCAACACTAGGAGCAAAATCCCAGGAAGAGGAAAAGCAAGTGTCGAGGAGGTCTGGTGGTCATCAGGCTGCTGCATGTAGCCAGAGAAGAGCTGGCAATGCCAAGAGCTGGCAGGGGAAGAGGGACCGGGGAGGAGGCAGCAGCCAGCCGAGAAGACAGCGCTGAGCTGGGGCGCACAGCTGAGGAGCACACAGGCAGACCACACCAGTCCCCAGGTGCTGATGAGGGAAAGAAGTGCAGGGCCTGTCCCCCAGGAGGTGCGCATGCCTCCTGATGTTCACCAGCTGCTTGGGAGGGAGAGAGGGGGCGCAGCCCAGGAAGGCACGAGGCAGGACCTACCATTTAAGGAACATTCGGAGGGAGTCTTTCCGGAGACAAGGCTGCTCCTCAAATATCTTCTCCTTGAGGACCAGCCCCTTGCTGTAGCGGCAGTCCTTCTCCAGCGCTTTGCAGATGAAGTACAGACAGGCTGCAGGCACAGAGACAGTTACCACGCTGATGCACACCCTGCCAGTTACTAGCAGGAACATGTTCCTGCTCTGGGATCGAAGAAACGCGTAGCAAGCCACCACAGACCCCATTTCAATGGACTCAATCAGGAAATACTTCTGAAAATAATGCTGCCCACAGTAGAGGGGGCCACAAACACAAAGGACTGGGTTCTGCTGGGACCGGCCTGCAGCACACTGGCCAGCCCTGCTCAGAGCGCTCCTGGAGAGCCGCCCTCTACTCTGGCCTCGGAGAGCACCCAGGGGAGGCTGGCCCCCTGGGAGGCCCAGGACCCCCACGGCCAGAGCACTCCCAGCGCCGGCCCCAGGGCCTGTCCGTGCCAGGGCAGGTGTTCTCTGCAGAGCAGAGGGCAGGCTGAGACCAGGGAGCTGAAGCAACTGAGGCAGTCAGGGGCTCTGTCCGCAGAGATCGTCCCGGTAGCCCCGCTGCTCTGCAAAGGCAGTGAGCTCTCCGGCACCAGAAAAGTCAAGCTGCGGCTGCCAGGCCCTCTGCCAGCAAGTCCCAGGAGCAGGCTCTGGCACAGAAGGGCACATGCAGGGATGAAAGGAGACGCAGCGGTAAAACCCTGCAAGAGCATGTTACTCCCTTAATACGCTCGATAAATCTCAAATGAGTGAGAAAGACAAGCAGAATGAGGCAGAGAGGCAAACACATCTCCATTCTCCCCAACAGTCAGGCAAAAAGACCTGCAGTGTTAACCTGGGCTTCCTCTCACCCAAGCCTCCCTCCCTCCGCTGTCCCCAAAACACAGCGCCTGGGAGAAAGTGTCACAGCCCGACTCACTCGTATAGTCGCTGAGGGTGTACAGGACAGTGATGAGGTTGTCCAGGCAGGGCCAATGGTCAGGGTTGCACCGCAGCCCCTCTTCAAAAGCATGGCGAGCCAGGGGCACCCGGATGAGCCTCAGGGCCACATGTCCGATCTTATACCAGAGGTTGACATCCGTGGAGTCCAGCATGACAGCCTGGAGGCGGCACAAGCAGGGGACGCACACACTCATCAGCTCTCTCACCGATCCGGTGCCCGTGGTGACAGGAGGGGCAAGCGCTGGCCTCGCCACTCAAACTACCCAGGAACATGGCAAATAGAAACGACAGGGACCAATTTACCGAATTCAGAACATGTTCTTTTTTAAAAATATGTTTTTATTTTTTATTTTTATTTTTTTAAAATATACTTTATTGATTTTTTACAGAGAGGAAGGGAGAGAGATAGTTAGAAACATCGATGAGAGAGAAACATCGATCAGCTGCCTCCTGCACATCTCCTACTGGGGATGTGCCCGCAACCCAGGTACATGCCCTTGACCGGAATCGAACCTGGGACCTTTCAGTCCGCAGGCCGATGCTCTATCCACTGAGCCAAACCGGTTTCGGCAAAAATATGTTTTTATTGATTTTTAGAGAGAGAGGAAGGGAGAGGGAGAGAGAGATGGAAACATCATCGATCCACCACCTCCTGCACGGCCCCTACTAGGGATCCAGCCCGTAACCTGGGCATGTCCCTGACTAGGAATCCAACTGGTGACTTCTTGGTTCATGGGTTGACACTCAACCACTGGCCAGGCCCAGAACATACTCCTCATATATTCTGTCACTCTCAACACCTGTATTTCTCACATATTTGACAGAAGTGAAAGTGAAAGAAGTAAAACTAAAAGAAAATATAAGCGCTCTAGCCGGTTTGGCTCAGTGGATAGAGCGCTGGCCCGCAGACTGAAGGGTCCCAGGTTCAATCCCAGGCAAGGGTACATACCATGGTTGCGGGCTTCATCCCCAGCCCTGGTCGTGGCACGTGCAGGAGGGAACCAATCGATGTGTCTGTCACATTCTCATATTCATTCTCTCTCTCTCTCTCTCTCTCTCTCTCTCTCTCTCTTCCTCCCTCCTTTTAAGCTTCCCTCCTTCCCTCTTTCCCATTCTCTCTGAAAATCAATGGACAAATAGCTTCAGGTGAGGATTAACAAATAAACAGACAAATAAATTCTTTTCAGCCAATACGACCACAACCTCACCCCCTCCACCAAGAACTTTCAAAACCACCCAGGGAGGCGGGCAGGGCCAAAGCCGCACCTCCAAGTAGAACTCCATGGCCGTCTCCAGGTCCTCCCGCTGGGCGGCCAGCTGGGCCAGGTTCTTATACGTGGAATATTTCAGCATCAGCCCCGGGTGCTTCAACCCTTCTTTCTCATCACCAGAGGAGACTGCCTGGGAACAAAACCAACAGGAACACAGTGACACGAGGCCCTAAAGCCCAGCGGGCAGGCGCAGGACACCTGGCTTCCGGCTGGCCTCTGCCACACCCTGGGCCAGTCCGCAGCCATCCTCCCCTGGAGAGGATGTTCTCAGAGGACTCCTCGCGTTGGACACACAGAGAAGAAAGGCCAGACGACCCCGAGGCGGTCTGCGGGCAGCCTGGGCACCAAGAGACACAGGGGGTTCTCCCACCGCTGCCGCCAGGCCTGAGGGTTCAAGTCTGGACAGACACATTTCTGGCATCAGTAAGCCAGCGGGCCCCCAGAGCAGGTTTGAAGAGGGGGGACTAGCGTGTGAGGGGACCACCTGGGGACAGCAGGCAGGGTCTCGTGCTTCCCAGGCAGGAGGGGCCAGGCGACCAGCAGCCCACAGGGCCTACAGGTCCCACAGCAGGAAGAGCACAGGGACAGGAGTCAGGAGGCTGAGCTCCAGGCTCTGGGACTTGTCACTGGTCCACGACAAGTTACTCTAACTCTGAAGTCAGTGTCCCGAGAAGTGCTGTAACGTAAGGACAATCATTCCTGCCCGAAATATCAAAAGTGAAATGAGCCCAAAGAGCATCAAGACTGTCCACGTGCTTTACGTGAAAAGTTCTGACAACTCAGAGAACATGGCTTCTGAGAAACCAGATTAGAAACCTATCGCTCTCAGCACAGCACTTGAGCACATTTCTCACACAGACGCTGGCTGCACCAAGCAGTTTCCAGGGGCGAGCCCACCCCCAGCCTTGTCTGGGGACAGCCATGTGCTCACATCCTTCTTCAGGTTCAGAACAGGCAAGCCCTCAGGAACCTTCAGGAAGACCCCTTGACTCTTAAGAGTCCCATCAAAAACACTGAAAAGCTCACAATCAAGCCTCACTCACTGTTTTCTGCTGTCGTCTGGCTCACAAGCCGCCCCCCACCTCCCCGACAGAGCGGCTGTGAACACTAAGAACAGTGACCACGGACACTTCAGGGCTCTGAACCTTGCACCAAGCACCATCCACGTGCCTCACTGGACTCACCCAACCCTCCCAGCCGCCCAACAGGCACACACGCTACAGGGAAGCTGAGGGGCAGGGAGGGGAAACAATGTGTCCAAGGTCACCCAGCCAAGAGGGGGAGGGCAGAGGGCAGCCAGGGTGCCTGCTCCAGGGCCTGATCGGGCGGCTGGCGCCTCACCTCCCGCAGCAGGCGCGCCTCCAGCAGCTCATGGTAGGCCTTGGCGGACTCCTCAAACTGGTCATGTTTTTGCAGATCCAGGGCCTTGTGATACAAGGCAAAAGCCTCTGCTTCCTGCAGACAAAGACAGGAGACGTTTTCACGTAGGACAAAGGTTGTCTTTTTTACGCCAACATGTATGTAACGGGGGCTGCAGGCAAGGCCCTGTTAACTGCCCGCTGTGCCCTCTGTCGTGAAAGCAACCCTAACACGCCCACCTCCCAGATCTCGGCCCCTTGAGTCCCATGAAGGGCACATCTGAACAGTGTAAAGCGGGGGCCACCACAGCGTGCGAGCCAGGTCCCCCTGCAGGGGAGGGCCGAGCCTTACACACCTGCGCCTCCTTCGTCTGGGTTTTGTGGCTCTTGAAGCTTCCTTCATGGTCATCCTCAACCGTGGAGCTGGCGTTTAAGGCCGCAATGCGAATCTAGAGACGGAGGGTCAAGGAAAGATGAGATGTCACTTGTCTTTCAACAACCCACAATGCATACAGCTCTGTTCCATAACCTATTCTGCCTCGACAGCTATGGCTCTCAGGATATGGACAACAAAGAATAAGCCATCATCTGGTTAAAAAAAAAAGTGTTAGATTAGAGGGACATCTGTAATACTTTCAACAATAAACATAAATTTTTAAAAAAGAAGCGTTGGCTAGGACAAGGGTGCCAAGGGCTACGCTAGGCCGATCTTATTAAATGCTATTCTTACTAAAGGTTAAAATGCAGCGGACTATTTTGCAGACCAGCTATAAACTGAATAAGTTTGACAGGAACTCAACTCATACATGCAGCCCACGGCAAAGAATGACATTAATTGAGCAAACAGTGCACAGAGCAGTGGCCCCGCCGCCCTTGAGAAGAGCTCTGGATGTGGACCCCACGTCCTGCACCCTGTACTTGCTGCAGCCGTCAGACCACCGCGGGGCAAGGCCGCTCGCTCTGGAACAGAGCACCCCAGGCAGCGAGCCCTTTGAGTTCAGTAACAGAAGGGCCGGACGTGGTTGGGGGTCTTACCAGTCTGTCAGGGAGCGTGTCCTGGGTACTGTCCACTGCAAAGGGAACACAGCCGGGGACACCCAGCAAGGACCCAACACAGAGGGAGACCCAGGAACTGGAATAACAGGTCCCAACAAAACGGGTTAACTCGCCCTTTCTAGCAGCCATGAGGAGGCCTGCGAGCCAAGCCGAGCCGCTTCAACAGAAGGGCAAGATTCACACCTCGAATGTACCGCAGCGGGAGGAAGGCTGCAGGGACAGCCTCAGGAAAACACCCCCCTTGGGAAACGCCCCCCTCCAGCAGAACAGCCAGCACCGTCCTCACCATGCTCGGAGCTTCAGCTGCCGCCCGGCACTGCTTCCCATCACCCGTGGAGGCCACGCCAGCCACCAGTCTCCTGGACAGAGGACAAAGGACAGAGGGGGCCCATGAAGAGCCTAGAATGTCACAATGCAGGGGCCCCCTGGGAACCAGCCCCCATAGCCACGGGCCTCTGGGCACTCAGGCTGGTGGCTGACCGCCTGGGAAAGGTTGTGTGAGCCCCTCGGCCCCCAGCTTGAGCGTGTGCCCTTGCCAGGCAAGGCGCCAAGTGCCAGAACAAGGAAGTGAGACCAACTCCTGCCCCCAGGCCTCACTGCTCAGCAGAGGCAATGGATCTATCAACAATTGTTTTTCCAAAAGTTGACTGAAGTAAAGAGAAACAGGCAACATCGAGGAGTGGAGAAGAACAATTCATTCACAGGGATCCTGAAAGGTTGAGTGGAGGGAACCTGTGTTAACACGCAGGGAGAACAGGGTGGCAGACAATGAGAGCCAGCAAGGGGCCTGACCCCGGCCGACGTGGCTCAGTGGTTGAGCATCAACCTATGAACCAGGAGGTCATGATTCGATTCCTGGTCAGGGCACATGCCCAGGTTGCAGGCTCGATCCCCAGTGTGGGGTGTGCAGGAGGCAGCCCACCATGATTCTCTCTCATCCTTGATGTTTCTATCTCCCTCTCCCTCTCCCTTCCTCTCTGAAATTAGCAAAAATATATTTTAAAAAATAAAATAAATAGATATATATACTAGTATAAGTCAAATCACTATGCTGAATACCTTAAACTTACATAGTGCTATATGTCAATTATATCTCAATAAAACTGGAAATTTTTTTAATATTTTTAAAAATCAGAAAAAGACAACTGATAAATCGGCAGAATATTTGCAAGATATACCAAGGACAAAGAGCTAATATTCCTAATATATGAAGAGCTCTTAAAAACTTAGAGACACGGCATTATTCACAATAGCCAAAAAGTTAAAGCAACCCAAGTGTCTACTGACAGATGAATGGATAAAATGTGATATATATATGGAATACTATTCAGCCTTAAGAAGGAAACATATTCTGACACATGCTACAACATGGATGAAACTTACATTAAGTGACATAAGCCATTCACAAAAAGACAAAACTATACTAATCCATTTATATGAGGTACTTAGAATAGGCAAATTCATAGCGACAGAAAGTAGAATGGTGGTTGCCAAGGGCTGGGAGAAGGAAGGATGGGGAGTCAGTGTTTAATGGAGACAGAGTTTTATTTGGGAAGATAAAAAAAGCTCAGGAGATGATGGTGGTGGTGGTGGCACGACAGCGTGGAGGTACTTAATACCATGGAGCGGTGCACTTAAAAATAGTTAAAATGGCACATTTCAAGTAAAGTATACTTTACCCCAATTTTTAAAAATATATTTTATTAATTTCAGAGAGAGGAAGGGAGGAGAGAAACATCCATGATGAGAATCATTGACTGGCTGCCTCCTGCACGCCCCCTACTGGATACCAAGCTGGAAGCCTGGGCACGTGCCCTGCCCTGACCTGACCAGGAATCCAACCCTGACCTCCTGGGTCAATGAGTTCACGTTCAACCACTGAGCCACAAACAAAAAATGCACCAAAAAAGACATGCAGCTGGCTCTCTCAAACATAGGAAGATCTGTTCAAACACACTGACTAGAGAAATGAAATTCTGAACAGCACTGGGACCCCACTCATCCATCACCCGGCGGAGGTGAAAGTAGGACAGCAGCGCCCTCTGCTGGGGAGGCTGCGGGCTCCTTCTCACAATGTCGGGGGAATGCATCGGGGTCCAAACCCTCTGGAGGGGGCACCGGACCAAATGACAAATGCCGCTGTCTTTCAACCAAATGCCAGCCGTCCCACTCCGAGAGCCCACCCTGCAGATGTACCTCCAACAACGGGAGAATAATATGCACATGGGCACTGCAGCACTGTCATCGCAAGACACAGAAAACCACCTAGATGGCCACAGCTAGTTGAGTGGGTGAATACACTAGACTACAGCCACGCAATGAAGTCACAGATGCTGCTATAAAAATTACTGAGGCCTTAGGTAGGCGGACCCGGGTTCGATTCCCAATCAGGGCACAAGCCCGGGTGGCGAGCTCGATCCCCAGCAGGGGGCGTGCAAGAGGCAGCCGATCCATGATTCCCTGTCATCATTGATGTTTCTCTCTCGCCCTCTCTCTCCCTTCCTCCATAAAAATATATTTTTTTAAAAAATAAGTAATAAGGGCATGCAAATAGCAGCTTTATTCGTAATAACCGAAAAGTGGAAACAAACCTAATGCCAACTGATGAACAGATCAAGAAAATGTGGTATATCCAACAACGGACTATTAGTCGGCGATGAAAAGGAATGAACGGCCCACACCTGGGTGAGCCCTGAAACCATTAAGCTGGCCAGTCCCGGGCCACGTGGTACATGGCCCCACTTATACGAAATACTCAGAACAGGAAAACCTATTTAGACAGGTAGGATCTTGTTCTATTTGCAACAAAAGTTTGCCACCCTCCAAGGAAACCAGGCTGAGGATGTTTCGGTTCCAGCCGCAGACCCCCGCCGTCCCACGCGATGACCGGTAGTGACCCTGGCCCCGGGGAGCGCCGGGCTCCCACGAGGCCGGTCAACCTTCTCCGCCCGCAGTCGGGCTGCCCCGCCCCGGCCTCAGTTTCCACCCCGGTCCATGGCGGCGCCAGCACTCACCTCGCGGGGCTGCGGCCAAGGTGAGGAGGAAGGACGCCGGTTCGGGTTGCTTAGCGCCGGGCTTTGCCCCCGGCAGACGCCGAATCAATGGTGGCCCCAGTTGTGGTCACTAGGAACCACTCCCGCGGCCGGAGCCCGTCCTAGCCCCCCCACCCCAACCCCCCAGAGCGGCGGCCAGAGCCGGGAAACGGCCCGCGAGGCGGCCGAGAGCTCCGGCCTCGTCGCTCCCGCTCCGGCCTCCGCTTCCTCCACTGTGGGCGCTGGGGCTGCCAGGAGCCCCTCGCGTCCGCACCGGCCTCGGCCCCGCGCCCGCCGCCCCTCGGGTTCGCGCCCTCGCCCCCGGCTCGGGAGAGCCGCACCCCCACCCCCGAGGCCGCCCCGCAACGCGCCGCCTGGGAATTCACCGGGCGTCTCCACGGCAACAGCCTGTCCGCCCAGACCCCCGCGCCGGCCAGCCGGTCGCGCGCCTGACAACAAGGCGCACGCCCATTGGCTGCGCTGCCGGCTCAGCCAGCCAATCCACGAGGGCGCACGCGCCGCGCGCCTGCCGAGCGGCTGGTTAAAAGCCTGCGGGCGCTCGGTGGCGGCCGGTCCGGAACCCCGGGCTCGGCTTCGGCTCTCGGGTGTTTGGGGCTTGGAGCGCCAGCTCGCGGCGGGACCTCGGCCCCAGCACTTGCAAATACCTGCGAGGCGCCGAGCCCCGTGCCTGGCCCCAGCGGTCGCTAAGTGACGGGAGGTGCTATTCTTACAACCTGGGGCAGGAGTTCTGAAGGCAACGGAGCCCGGCCGCTGTGGCTCAGTGGTGGAGCATGGACCTCTGAACCAGGAGGTCACGGTTCCATTCCCGGTGTGGGCACAGGCCCGGGTTGCGGGCTCGAACCCGGTAGGGGGTGTGCAGGAGGCAGTAGATCCATGATTTTCTAATCGTTGATATGTCTCTCTCTCCCCCTCTCCCTTCCTCTCGGAAATAAATATATTTTTTTAAATGAAGGCAACGGAAACGTGGAACACAAGAAGGAACCAGGGGAGGAACAGCATTCCCTTTACCTGTCATCTCTTCTGAAAAGGACTGGAAGCCCCAAAAATAGATACAATCAACCATTGAAACAAGGAAAAAAGAAACCAAGATCCGGTGAACGAACAGCCAGGGAGGGGTCCACAGGATTCCAGAGCCCAAAAGAGGGTCCAGGTGTGAGGGCGTCTGACCAGGTGTCGGGCTGAGAGAGGGTCCTCTCTGGGGAGCTGAGTGTCTGGGGGGAGGGCTTCACACTGGTGAAATGCACAGCTCCTGAGTCCGAGACTTACTTACATAGGAGTGGACGGTAGGCTTTCTCTTTGACACCCAAAGACAGTCAAATCATGAAGAATTCAGAGTCAGTTCAGTACAATAAA
The DNA here is from genome assembly GCA_035771395.1 of Myotis vivesi. Lineage (NCBI taxonomy): Eukaryota > Metazoa > Chordata > Mammalia > Chiroptera > Vespertilionidae > Myotis > Myotis vivesi. Next base: position 26,543,388 of record JAWPEG010000010.1, read on the forward strand.
GTGTCACTGATATCCAGGATTTACAAAAATAAAGAAGTCACCAAACTTTTATAAATTTTCTTTATTGATTTTAGAGAGAGAAGGCAGAGAGAAACATCCCTTTGTTGTTCCACTTACTTATGCATTCTGTTTTTTAAATTTTTTTATTTTTATTAATTTAAGAGAGGAAGGAAGAGGGAGAAACAATGATGAGAGAGAATTCATGGCTTGGCTGCCTCCTGCATGCCCCCCACTGGGATCAAGTCAGCAACCCAGGCATCTGCCCTTGACGGGAATCGAACCTGGGACCCTTTAGTCTGCAGGTCAATGCTCTATCCACTGAGCCAAACCCGATAGGGCTACGAGCATTCTTGCTGGAGGAGGGGGGAGGAGCCAGTCCCACCCTCCCACACCCCCCCTGCAGAAAACAGGTGACATCACTCTCACCAGAGTGGTGCTAAGAGATTTAAGGTGGAGAGGCCAGATAGGAGGCTGCTGTTACAGCCTTAGGTCCTGACAAGGGTTAGGCCTGAATCCCCCCTTGGGCACTTCACTCATTCATTCACACTCAACCTGTGTTCCCTGAACCCATCTGGGAAGCAAGACACCCGTGTAGGTAGAAGGAATGAGTACAGAAACAGTCGGGCAGGTTGCCAAGGGAAGGAACTCCAAGCTCTAGCTTTTATATATATATTTTTTAAATTGATTTCAGAGAGGAAGGGGGAGAGAGAGAGAGAAACATCAATGATGAGAATCATTGATCGGCTGCCTCCTGCACGCCCCCTACTGGGGATGGAGCCAGCAACCTGGCATGTGCCCTTCACCAGAATGGAACCTGGGACCCTTCAGTCCGCAGGCCGATGCTCTATCCACTGAGCCAAACGGCTAGGGCCCATCTTCCAATTTGAGCAGCCTAAGTACAACCCTGAAGGTAGGAGCCACCCCACCTCATAAGCCAACCCCACTGCCCGGGATGAACAGGATGCCTTGGTCAGGAAAGGAAGCCATGTTTGAAAGACGAAGCTCTCTTCATTTATTTGGCATGAGGATGGGGGAGAAGAGGCTTGTGAGGTCACAGGCATATCTGCAGGTGGGGGTGCCGGAAGCCGGTATCCACCAGGCCCTCCCTCTGCCAGGAGACCTCTCCGGAAGAGGCGGCTGCTCACAGATGCCCTGGATGTACTCTGTGCCGATCACAAAAAGGTCATAACCGTCCCTTTCTTGCCAATCTGCCAGGGCTCCAGGGGGAAAAAGCGGATAAGTATCCTTCAGGGGACAGAGGAAAAAAGATGTCATCAGCTCCCTGGCCAAGGCCTCATATTCTAAGACCCCCCTCGCCAGGCATTCATTCCCACCACGGGGTCCCCGGCCAGGCTGCCCTGGCCCTGGCCCACCTGGTAGATGCTGCAAGCTGGCTCGCCCCCTTATGTTCTCCCTCCAACAGGGCGGCGGGCATGTCAGGGGCGGGATGGTGGCTGCACGGCGGCGTGGCTCACCCAGAACTACACTTCACAGCCAGAACTTCCTTCAGTTCCCCTAACACCCCAAAAACGGGCCCCCCGGACCCCCAGACGCTACACCTTCCTGGACAAGGTGAGGCATTTGCTTGCCCCCCCCCACACACACACTTTAGGAGGGACCCTGACGTGGGTCACAGCGCCCCCCCCCCCCGGTGGCGCAGCAGCCCCGGGCGTGTCCGCTCCCGGCCCCGACGCACCGGTCCTGGCCCAGCTGCAGCTCCTTAGTGAGGAACTCGAAGAACCGGGCGCTGTGGTCCCGGTTCTGCTCCGCCGTGCCCACCACTCCGATGGAGGAGACCTTCAGCTGCGCGCAGGGATCGGCCAAGCCGCCCACCGCCATAGCCAGGCCCGGCCGCACCGTTACGCTCACGCGCTGCGGGGGACACAGGGTTTCTCCTGGAGCCGGCGCGGGCCAGGCTCGCGCCAAGGATCCCGCGGGGTCAGGGCTGGGGGGCGGGAGGGGGGCGCGAGGTCGTGGAGAGCGAGAAGTCGGCGCTCGGTGGGGGGCCCTGGGAGGCGGAGTCCCGATGGGGGAGTCGGGGCGTGGACGGAGCGCGCCCCCCGCCCCGGGGAGCTCCCCCGGCCCACGCTCACGTCCTCGGGTTTGCCCAGGATGGCGGCGGTGGCTGCGCAGAGCCGCTTCTCCAGCCCCGCGGGCACGCGGGCAGCGGGCAGGTTGGTGTCCAGCTCCACGAAGGGCATGTCGGGCGGGAGGACTGTGCGCGGCGCCGGCGGAGACGGGCTTAGCAGCCCGCGGGTGTCCCCTAGACCCGGGCTAGGAGGCGGGGCGGGGCGCGGGGAGCGGGCTCCTCATTGGCTCTGCGGGCACGCAGCGCCTCCCGATTGGCTGCCTGGCTGCACCTCCCGCCTCGGCAGAAAACCTTGGTGGACTCTGACCCAGATTTCCGGAAGTCCCTTTTTTAAAAATATTTTTAAAAATATATTTGTCCTCTTGATTTCAGAGAGGAAGGGAGAGAGAAACATCAATGATGAGAGTCGTGGATCGGCTGCCTCCTGCACGCCCCGCCCTGGGGATCGAGCCCACAACCCGGGCATGTGCCCTGACCCGGAGTCCAACCGTGACCTCCGGTGCCAGGTGGAGGGTCATCCACTGAGCCACGCAGGCTGGGCTGGGAGGTCCTATTGCCCGGCCCTCCCTCGGTGTCACCCCACTTTGTCATTGGCAGAACCATGGCCCCGCCCGCCGCCCCAGCCCCGCCCCCGCTCCAACCCCGCCCGCCGCCCCAGCCACACTGGCCTCCTCTCCGCTTCCGGTGGTTTTCCAGAGCTGCGATTCTGCTCTCTCTCCATTTACTGGTAGATGGAGGGCTGAACACACCCCCCAACCACCCCCAACACACACACCTGTAGGGGCCTTCCCCAGGATCAACCCTGGTAACGTTACTTCCTCATAGAGAATTTGAATTTTTTTAATGCATTGCCACCGCTTCAAAGTTAGGCAACTTCAGGTTTGGTGTGAGAATCTGCGCTGCTCTTGATCAGGAGACCTGGTGACACCCGTGGGTGACACGTGGGGCTGGGCAAGGAGGCTCAGGTTCGGGGAATCCCTGCCCGGCCGGGACATCTGTCAGTGTGTCCAGCAGGGGATGGGAGCCAGGTCCCAGGAGAATTACCAGCAAGGTTTATGGTACCTTATTCTTCTTAATTCTCACCCGACTACATGCTTTTTTAGAGAGAAATATCAGTGTGAGAGGGAAACATTGGTTGCCTACCGCACGCACCTGACCAGGAATGGGACCCACAATCTGGGCATGTGCCCTGACTGGGAATGGAACCCGGGACAAAGCTCCAACCAGCTGAGCAACACTGGCCAGGGCTATGGTACCTTATGTTTTATAGGCAAAACAAAAGGTGTTATTTAAAACATGGAACTCTGTCGGTGTGACTGACCATGGTACTGTCATCAGTGTTTCGAAGCTGTTTGAATTGTAGATGAAAATATAACTGAGCCTGACTGGTGTGGCTCAGTGGTTGAGCATCGATTTATGAACCAGGAGGTCATGGTTCGATTGCCAGTCAGGGCACAGGCACAGGTTGCCGGCTCGATCCCCAGTGGGGGCGTACAGGAGGCAGCTGATCCATGATTCTCTCCTCATTGATGTTTTTCTCTCTCTCCCTCTCCCTCTCCCTTCCTCTCTGCAATCAGTAAAAATTATTTTTTTAAAAAATAGTAAATAGCCCTAACCGGTTTGGCTCAGTGGATAGAGCGTCGGCCTGTGGACTGAGGGGTCCCAGGATCGATTCTGGTTGCAGGCAGATCCCCAGTAGGGAGTGTGCAGGGGGCAGTTGATCAATGTTTCTCTCTCATCGATGCTTCTAACTCTCTATCCCTCTCTCTTCCTCTCTGTAAAAAATCAATAAAATATATAAAAAAAAATAGTAAATAAAGCTCATTCCAGAGGTCTCCTGCCAGTTGGAGTGGAAGGGGCAAGAGTGGAGTAAGTAGACAGACAAGAGGAGGAACATGGGCCTGATGCTGGAGGGATCTCGAGCACAGAGACTGTGCGGGTGTCTTGTTCAAGGCCAAGGAGAGTGGCAGCTCCATCTCTTTATTTTGACACCAGTCTCGATCGTCGCTGCAGGCCCGCCCCTCCTCACTACAACAAAATCTGCACCAAGGGCTTCAGCTTGTCTTTCATGGCAGTGTCCACTGGCGGCAGGTCCTTGGCCTTCATGACCACCTCGTGGGCCTCCTGGAAGAGGTCCTCCCCAACCTCCGCCTCCACGCGCTGGCGCCAGGCCGCCAGCTTGGGGCGGGTTTTGAAGACGTGGCAGCCGGCGCTGACAGGCTGAGGGGAGAGGGAGCTGTACGGCGGCTTACCCGGTTTAGGGACCCACTGGGTGGACTTTGCTCCCCTGCCCCCTGTGTGACAGGCTGGGGGTCCCCTCCCAGGAGACACTGAGAAAGGCCTGGATATCCCTGCAGGGTGGGGTTTTAAAGTCCCATTTTACAGATGAGGACACTGAGACACAGAGGAGGAAGTAACACGCCCTGGGTCCGCAGCCAGGAAGGGCAGCGTGAGCTGGTACACTGGCTCCTCCCGGGCACCCCACGCCCCATGGGCCACGCCCCCCCGGGCACTCACATGCATCAGCTCTGTGATGGCCACCAAGTCGGCCACCGAGATGCAGGGCCCCGCGAGGAAGTCATCGTCCTTCAGGAACTTGTCCTCAAGCAGCTGCAGGCACCTGTCCAGCTCAGCCAGAGTAGATGCCAATGTCTCGGGGGGCACCCGTTCACCAAGGAACACAGGGAGCATCATCTGGTGGGGGGCAGGCAGGAGCGGGCTGAGGTTCCGCCCAAAGCCCAGCCTAGCTTCTCCTTGTTCCCGTCCGTCCCTTTCCACCCACAGCCACCACCACCGGCCCAGGCTTCATCTCCCCCTCACGCAGGGCCAGCCTCCACCCTCCCTAGATGCTCACAAGGCCGCTGGGAGAGCCCTCTGCAATCTCAGGCTGCCCGTCCCTTCTCGCTGCAGCAAGCCTTCCGGGCTCCCACTGTCCTCCCACAAAGGCCTCACCACCAGCCCCACTGGTACAGACGCCGCCCACTCCCCCACCCTCCACCTCCGACCCCACCCAGACTTTTCACAGGGGCATGCGCCTGGGACTCGCTCTGGAATATGGTTCCAGAGCTCATTCCTGAGTCGTGTGCTTGGGTGGGGCCTGAGACTCGGCATGTCCGTGAGCTCCCAGGTGCCGCTGACGCTCCTGGTCTGCGGACCAGCCTTTTGGGGAGCAAAGGTCTACACTCGCTCTGCTTGACTTCTCTCCCTTCTGCACGGAGAGGCTCCTGCCCCCTCCAGCTTGAGTGGGCTCCTGGCCAGCCCCTAGCAGCTCAAGGAGGACTCTTTTTCTTAACTATATCTTTACTGATTTCAGAGAGGAGGGAAGAGAGAGAAGGATAGAAACATCAATGATGAGAATCATCAGCTGCCTCCTGCACGCCCCACACTGGGGATCCAGCCCAAAACCCAGGCATGTGCCCTGACCGGGAATCAAACCGTGACCTCCTGGTTCATAGGTCAACTCTTAACCGCTGAGCCACGCCGGCCGGGCTGAACAGAATGTTTTAAACAGAAGGCACCATCCCCTGAGGACCCAGGCAGGGTCCCTGCCCCCAGGCTCACCTTCTGCCACATGACCAGGGAGCAGCTGCTCCGCAGAGCCGTGTGCTGCCATGCCAAGTACTCGTCCACACGGGCACAGGCTTCCAGGTCCTGGGGGTACCAGTGGTCAGGGGCCTCATACTTCCGGCTAAGATACAGCAGGATGGCCACACTGGGAGGGACAGCAGGGGCGGGAAGAGGTCCCAGTCACTTCTCAGCTAATCTCCAGGGGCCAGGCCCTGGGTGGGATAGGCCTCGGCTCCTGGCATGTGTGTCCCCATGTGGGCGACGCGTTTCACCATCTCCAGGTGCAGAGTAGGAATGTGAGGCTCAGAGAGGTTAGGGGATTTCCCCAAGGTCACACAGCGCTACGCTGAACTATCCTATCATCTGAACTAAGGGCACAAAGTAAAAAACAAAAACGTTACGGGATTTCAGAAGGGGGGTGTGTGCTCAGAGAAAGCTTCCTCAAAAAGGGGGGCACCCAGATGGGCCCTGAGGGTGAGAGCCACGCACCCAGCACCCAGCACTCAGCACCACTCCCCAGCAGAGTCAAAGCATGGACACAACAGGAGCAATGCCAGGTGCCCCTCCCAGCCCTGGCATCTCTTCCCACTTCAAGCCACTCTCCATCCTGGGGCGGGCACAGCTGCTCATGGAACATAAACCATGTCCCAAGCTATGGGCAGTGGGCACACAGGGGGCCGGCCCCCCAAGGCCAGGCAGCAGTTCAGGGGCCATTACCTCTCAGCCAGGGTGAAGTCCCCATCCTTCAAGGCTGGCACCTTCCTCAGCGGGTTCACCTGGGCAAAGTCATCGCTGTTGTGCTGACCTACGGGAGAGAGCAGTGAGGCGGGGGGGGGGGGGGGGGGGGGGGGGCCTGACACNCCTCTTTTTTTTTTTAATATATTTTATTGATTTTTTTACAGAGAGGAAGGGAGAGAGATAGAGAGTCAGAAACATCGATGAGAGAGAGACATCGATCAGCTGCCTCCTGCACATCTCCTACTGGGGATGTGCCCGCAACCCAGGTACATGCCCTCGACCGGAATCGAACCTGGGACCTTTCAGTCCGCAGGCCGACGCTCTATCCACTGAGCCAAACCGGTTCCGGCAAATCTTTCTTTTTTAAAAAAAATATTTTTTATTAATTTCAGAGAGGAAGAGAGAGGGAGAGAGAAACATCAATGATGAGAGAGAATCATCGACCAGCTGCCTCCTGCACACCCCCCACTGGGGATGGAGCCCGCAACCCGGGCATGTGCCTCAACCAGGAATTGAACCATGACCTCCTGGTTCATAGGTCGATGCTCAACCACTGAGCCACACCGGCCGGACCATCCAGGATCTTTCTGAGGCCCCTATCCAGGCGGGGCACCAGGGAAGAGGACGCCACCCTACTGTCCCCTGACCCTCGACCCTCCCAGAGGGCCACGACTCCTGTGTCACCTCCTTGCACCTGGGCCAAGCAGCACCGTGGCTCGGCCCCGGGAGGAAGATGACGCACATCCCTGTAGCCAGCCGATTCCATCCACGTCAGGCACTGCGGCCTGCCCCCCCGCGATCCACCTGCCTACGGGGCCGCGTGAACTCTGCAGAGCCCCGAGCGGGGCCATACCTGTTTCCAGCCCTCAGCCCGTCCTTGGTCTCACCGGGGCCCCTAACCCCGTCACCCAGCCTCCCGCAGCTCAGCTCTTCTTCCTTTCCTGTGCCAGACGCCCAAGGCTCCCTCCCCAGTGGGGGTTCCCAGGCCTGACTCAATGCTGCATGCCCCGTCCCCCCCACCCCACCCCCATCCCTGCCAGTGCTGAAGCTACAGCCGTACAGGGGCGTGGAGTCACGGCCCCTGTGCCCTTCTCCTGAGTGGACAGAATCGCTCCGACCCAGGCTCCCTCCAGAAACTGCCTGTGTGCCCAGCCCGGGGAGGGCCGCAAAGGCAGAGCAGGGTGGCAGCGTAGCAGGCCGGGGGCACCAAAGACAGAGGGTGGGCAGGTTCAGCCCAGCAGGGGCCTCCCTCGGGGCCTGCCCAGGGGGCTCTGGATCTGCAGCTTGCTCTACTGTCCAGGTCCAGTCCCACCCCCTCCGCTGGATTCTGTGAACATGGAGGGGAGACTGGGAGACCGGCAGGGGTGGGGAGGAGCAAAGAAGAGACCAGATGGGGTAGAACCCCCTCTCCTCCCCGCAGATGCAGAAACTCGGAGGTGGGGAGTAAAGGAGGAAGCAGTTGTCTTCTCCACCTCGGGGTGTGGGGGTCCAGGGGCACTCACTCCACTTCCCCACCCCCACCCCAAACCCTATGATCTCTACCTGCCTGGCTCCCTCTTAACCTATATTTTAAAGAATATTTCGTTTTCGCTAGGCAAAGGTCGAGGCTCTTTAAAACTACACAACTGATGCTTGGCCTACGTGGCTCAGTGGTGGAGCATCCGGCTGTGAACCATGAGGTCACAGTTCATTCCTGGTCAGGGCACATGCCCGGGTGGCAGGCTGGATCCCCAGTGTTGGGCGTGCAGGAGGCAGCCGATCCATGATTCTCTCTCCTTATTGATGTTTCTCTCTCTCTCCCTCCTCTCCCTTCCTCTCTCAAATCAATAAAAAAAATGTATTTTTAAAAATACACAACTTGCCCTGACTGGTTTGGCTCAGTGGATAGAGCGTCGGCCTGTGGACTGCAGGGTCCCGGGTTCGATTCCAGTCAAGGGCATGTACCTGGGTTGCGGGCACATCCCTGGTGGGTGGTGTGCAGGAGGCAACTGATCGATGTTTCTCTCTCTCATCGATGTTTTTAACTCTCTATCCCTCTCCCTTCCTCTCTGTAAAAAATCAATAAAATATATTTTTTTAAAAATACACAACTGATAACCGGTGCGACATTTCTGCGCTGGAGAGTCTGTCTGCCCGTCTGTCCGCACCCCGCCCGCAGCCTGCGCGCCCCGCCCACCTTTGAGCACCTCCACGGTGCGCAGCTCGAAGGGGACGCCGATCTTCTTGGCGAAGATGTAGACGGCGCGGCAGGGCTGGCACAGCAGGTCCAGGTAGAGCTCTAGGCCCATGAAGAGGGCGGCAGGCCGACCAACGAGAGGGAGGCGGACCCGGGGAACCGGGCCGGGACGTGAACCGCCAGCTGCAACCGCCGGACCCACGGGAGGCCGCGCGCAGCCCCGGGCCGAGCCTGCCGCGCCCTCCTCGCCTATTGGGTGGCTCGGGTAACTGCGGGCCAATCAGCGGCGCCCGCACCTCCCACCTTCTCCCTCGGGGGTCTGAGCTGGGGTCTGGGGCCAGGTCACACCCCTTCCTTGGACCTCAGTGCCTTCCTTTGTCCAATGGACAGGGGGGATGATCATGGGAAACAGACGGGAAGGGCGCCCCAGCCCTCACCCGGACCCAGGGAGGAGGCTGAGAGAGGAAGGGCGTCAGAGCCGCTGAGAACACTAAGGAGGAGAGAAAGGGGGTGCGCAGTGCCGGGAGGGGGGGGGGGGGCGCTGGGGCGCCTGGACCTGCTCTCTGCAGAGGCCTAACCCACATTCCGAGAATTAGCCGCGCCTCCCCAGCCCCTAGCGTCACATTTCGCACACTCCAGTTCATCCCTCCCAGAGAGCAGAAGCCCTGTAGGTTCATGGAAGGCTTGCAGGGCCCTGGACCTTCCCCACTGTGACCCTGGAGCTCCTCGGGACCGTGGCTGTCATGCCCGCCCGGGTTAAGAAGACCCTGCCCCGCCCGGCTGGCATGGCTCAGTGGTTGAGCCTCGACCTGTGAACCAGGAGGTCACAGTTCGAATCCCCATCAGGGCACAGGCCCAGGTTGAGGGCTTGATCCTCAGTGGAGTGTGTGCAGGGGGCAGCCGATCGATGAGTCTCTCTCATCATTGATGTTTCTATCTCTCCCTCTCCCTTCCTCTCTGAAATCAATAAAAATATGTATGGGGCGCGGGGGGGGGGGGGGGG
>JAWPEG010000010.1:26552975-26567185 GCA_035771395.1 Myotis vivesi
CCCCCCCCCCCCCCCCAAGACTCTGCCCCTGAGCCCAAGAAAGCCACTTGGCAAGAGGATCAGCCACTGGAAATTTTGAGAATAGCTTGGCCTCCCTGGTCCCCCATGCTCCCCAGTTAAGGAAGCCCCCCCACCTCCAGGCTGGAAGGAGCCTGTCCTCCACCCCTATCAGGGGTCTGCCCTCCCCCCGTCCCCAGTCACCTTTGACTGGGTGGCTGCAATATCCAGTCTCCCTGCCTCCTCCCTGGCCACCCTCCAGTCCAACCCCCCCAGCTGCCAGAATATTCTTCTGAAATACAACCTGAGCACACCATTCCTGCTCACGGCTCACAGGGCCTCGCTGTGGCAGTGAAGGCTCTGAGTGACTGAGTCCTGACCACGTAACAGAGGGAAATGCTCATTCTCTCGGACGCCATCTTGTTCCAGGCCGCCTTGCTCCCATGCCCTGCCGGCTAACACTTTCTGCTCAGTCTTGCACGTAGACCCGCTATCCTTAGAGGAATTCTGCCTGAGGTTTGAGTTCTGCAAAGACAACCCCTCCCATTTCCCCTTTTCTGGACATAAAGGCAGCCTGAACTCTGTGCTTGGGTGAGATGGACTCCAGGAACCACTCAGGCTCCCCTGTTCTCAGCCGGCGCCTTTCCTGAACTCCAACCTCGAACCCATTTTGAGTTTGGGCCTTTTGAGGCACATGAACTTTGGACCGGTAACAACCAGGCGGGTTGCCATTCAGATTTTCCCCTCCCCTGACCGATTCCTCAGGGCAGATGCAGGGCTCATGACTTAAAATATTTGGTGCCAAAGGGCAATGTCCTGGGAGGCCGGCCCAGCCAACTGGTCTACCAGCATGCCTACAGCCAACACATGGGGGATGATTGCTGAGCCCTGTGCTTTCTGGTAAACTACTTCCCCTGGGAATTAGAAGGCCAGAGGGCTGTTGTTCATTTCACTCTTGGCAACCAGCAGGGAGAAGCTGACCCACACGGCCTAGAAGGAGGGTTATCTTTTGGACAGAGACCAACCAAGACCCGGGCTGAAGAAGGTCAGATAAATCACACAACAGTGTTAGAAGTCGAGGCTCAGGCTAAGCCCAGGTTTATTTACCAAACTGCAAAGGAAATTAGTGATTAAAGGAGACAAGTCTGAGTGGGCTATTCTCTAACACTTTTCAGGTCGAAATGGAAGAGGGGGTGGTGCTAGGGATCTGGCCTGGGGAGCAATGGGCCTCAGGCAAGTCACCCCTGCTCTCTGGAGTCTCATGAAAGTGTTTTGTGCTCTGCGGGGGGTGCGGGGGGGCGGTACCGGAGGCTTCCAGGCTCATTGGATCATGGCCAGCACCCTAGGCATCAGCTTCTGCTTTACGGAAGCATCTGCAGGTGGAAAGTCACTGGCCTTCAGAATGACCTCATGGGCCTCCCGGAAGAGGAGAGACCCCACCGCTGCCTCCACGCGCTGGCTCCATGCAGCCAGCTTGGGTCGGCTTTCAAAGATCTGGCAGCCAGCGCCCACGGGCTGTAGGGGAAGAGGGGACAGGGCAGGGTAAGGGCGGACGGGGGAAGCCAAGCAGCACCTGCCTGGTTTGGGGACCACATAGCTCCAGAAGAGGGGACCACAAATAAGCAATGTCCCAGTCCCAGGGCGGGGCGGCAGGCGGAGGACACCAGGGACCCACCCAGCCTAGCGGGCCTGCCCTGCCCACAGCACTCACATGCATCAGCTCCGTGATGGCCACCAGGTCGGCCAGGGAAATGTGGGGCCCCACGAGGAAGGCCTTGTTCTGGAGGAAATTGTCCTCAAATACCTGCAGGGTCGTATCCAACTCTGCCAGGGTGGCTGCCAGGGTCTCGGGAGATACGGGCTCACCCAGGAAAACGGGGAGCATTACCTGGTGGGTGGGTGGGCAGGCAAAGAGCGGGGAGAGGGGTGGTGGTTAGGGCCAGCCCAGCCTTGGGGGTAGGAAGGCAAGCACCCCCAACCCCCAGCTTTGGAGCTGCTTCCCTGGTTCCATATCCTGGGAAGGCCTGCAGGGAAATTCCCAAAGGACCCCGCTTTCGTGAACTCTTCCTGCTTCCATGAGCTCTGATTGGCTGAGCTTTGGAGGCTTCTCCCAGACTCAAACCCCTTTAAGAATGAATCAAAGGGAACCTGAACTTTGTGGAGGGGAGGAGGCCGGCTTAGGAACTACTTATTTTATAACCTCTTTCCTCCTGACATAAAAGCAATCCCTCTTACAGTAGAAGTAATTAGGAGAATGGGCTTTTTAAAAATATATATATTTTTATTGCTTTCAGAGAGGAAGAAAGAGGGAGAGAGAGATAGAAACATCAACGATGAGAGAGAATCACTGATCGGCTGCCTCCCGCACACCCTCCACTGGGGATCGAGCCTGCAACCCCGGCCTGTGTCCTTGACTGGAATCAAACCTGGGACCTTTCAGTCTGCAAGCTGATGCTCTATCCACTGAGCCAAACCAGCTAGGGCAGGATGATGGGCTTTTAAGGTCTCCACTCTATCACTTACAAACTGCAGAACCTAGGGCAAAACACCCAAACCCTCTGAGCCTCGATTTCCTCAACTATGATATAGGAATAACAGTACAGTACATGACTTGCATTGTATATTTAAAAAAGTGAGGCCCAGCCCTAGCCAGTTTGGCTCAGTGGATAGAGTGTTGGCCTGCAGACTAAAGGGTCCCAGGTTTGATTCAGGTCAGGGCACGTGCCCAGGTTGCAGGCATGATCCCAGTAAGGAGCATGCAGGAGGCAGCCGACCAATGACTCTCTCTCATCATTGATGTTTCTCTCTCTCTCTCTCTCCCTTCCTCTCTGAAATCAATAAAAAACATATATATATATATATAAATGTATTCGAGCCCTGACTGGTTTGGCTCAGTGGATAGAGTGTTGGCCTGTGGACTGAAGGGTCCCGGGTTTGATTCCAGTCAAGGGCATGTACCTTGGTTGCAGGCACATCCCCAGTGGGGAGTGTGCAGGAGGCAGCTGATCGATGTTTCTAACTCTCTATCCCTCTCCCTTACTCTCTGTAAGAAATCAATAAAATATGTTTAAAAAAAATGTATTCGATGGGCTTAACAGCAACCTGAGCACAACAGAAGGAAGAATGAGTGAAGTCAAAGTGGGGTCAGTAGAAACTACCCAAACAGAAAAGGAGAAGGTGACGGTGCCTGAGCCTCTTTGAGGCGGTGCCCTCACTGCCCCGTCTGGGCCTCACCTTATACCACAGGGTCCGGAGGCAGTTTTTCCGCAGGGTCGTGTGCTGCCAGGCCATGTACTCATCCACGCGGGCACGAGCCTGCAGCTCCTGAGGGTACCAGTGGTCAGGGACCTTGAACTTTCGAGTCAGGTAGAGAAGGATGGCCACACTGCAGGGGAGGGAAGACATGATGGGTATAGAAAGGGCACTGTGGCCTTAGCCAGTTTGGCTCAGTGGATAGAGCATCATACTGCAGACTGAATGGCCCTGGGTTCGATTCCCGGTCAGGGCACATGCCCGGGTTGCGGGCTCCATCCCCTAGGGAGTGTGCAGGAGGCAGCCAATCCATGAGTCTCTCTCATGGATGTTTCTGTCTCCCTCTCCCTCTCCCTCTCCCTTCCTCTCTGAAATCAACAGCCCCGGGCCCCAGTTACCTCTCTGTCAAGGTGAAGTCGCCATCCTTCAAGGCAGGCACCTTCTTGAGGGGGTTCACCTGGGCAAAGGCATCGCTGAGGTGCTGGCCTGTGGAGAGCGCATCATGGTGGGTGGTCAGAGGAGAATGCGGAGCCCTGTAGGGCCTGTGCCCACTCCCTACAGGATCCTGGCCTCGCTGGAGTTTATCTGAGAGGTTTCTGCTCCTGCAGATGCACCCGGAGAGAAGATTCTGAAGGCACTTAAGTCGCCCGGCCAGTGTGGCTCAGTGGTTGAGCGTCGACCTATGAACCAGGAGGTCACCCTTCGATTCCCGGTCAGAGCACATGCCCAGTTAGAGGGCATGCAGGAGGCAGCCAATTGATGATGTTCCTCTCTCCCTCCCTCTCACTTTCTCTCTGAGGTCAATAAAAACATATATATATATTTTTTTTAAATATATTTTATTGATTTTCTACAGAGAGGAAGGGAGAGAGATAGAGAGTTAGAAACATCAATGAGAGAGAAACATCGATCAGCTGCCTCCTGCACATCCTCCACGGGGGATGTGCCCGCAACCCAGGTACATGCCCTTGACCGGAATCGAACCTGGGACCCTTCAGTCCACAGGCCGACGCTCTATCCACTGAGCCAAACCGGTTTTGGCAAAACATATATATTTTTAAAGTTTAACCACTGCTTGCTCAACAGCCTTCAGTGGCTCCCCATTACCCCTGCCTTCTCAAAGCCACACACAACCCCTAACCCTCCAGCGGTGACCTCACCCACCACCCACCCTCCCTCCTTCCTTCCCTCCCTTCACAGTATGCCTGCACCAAGGCACCCTCCCTCCTCTCCTGTGAGAAACTCCTCCCTCGGCACACCCCTCTGTCTGACATCCTGGCTGGGACACCCCTTAGTCCCTGTGCCCTCTCCGGCTCCACACTCTGCAGAGGGAACCCTGGGCTGGACAGGTGGCAGTCCACAGAGGAGGCTGGGAAGACAGGGTGATTCCGACAGAAAGACAGGCCGGCGCAAGGGCGTGGTGGAGAGGCGCTGGGTGCTGGGTTGAAGGCTCAGCCGCGTCATCCTGCTGTTGTTGTTGTTAATCCTCACCTGAGTGCATTTCCCCAGTGATTTTTAGAGAGTGGAAGGGAGAGGGAGTGACGGAGAAACATCAATGTGAGAGAAACACATCGATTGGATGCCTCCTGCACTCACACACCCCGGCCAGGGCAGGGGAACCTGCAACCCAGGTCCGTGCCCTTGACCTGAGTCAAACCCGGGACCCTTCGGCCGACACCCTGTCCACTGAGCCCGACGGGCCAGGGCCAGCTGCCCCACTTCTCCTCTAGGCCATCCGTGGGTTCTACACCCACATGCCAGGACTCCGTGTGCCAGCCGTGTCCTTGGGGCCTTGCCAAAGAAACAAATCCTCTTGCTCAGGGTGTAGGGTTCACCGAGCCCTCCAAACCCTCCTCCCTTTCCCAGGGTACACCATGGAGCACCCCCTCCCCATCAGGAACAAGAGAAATAGAGGACAGAGTGAATCAAGGCAAAGTTGGAGGAGGAGGAGGAGGAGGAGGAGGAGGAGAGGGAGGAGGGAGGGAGGGAGAGCAGGAGGAGGAGGATAGAAGGGGCACCAGTGCAGGCTGGGCAGGTGCGAGAGAAGGGCTGGAAGGTGGGGGCAGTGAGAGCTGTTGCAGAACTTCAGAGTGGGAGGCTGCCCAGGCGGGGCTGGACGCGGTCCCAGCTACACTGGGCGGCCTTAACCCCTCTCCTCCTGCCGCCTCTCTCCTCCCTTTTCTAAAGGCCCCTGTCCCTACGCCCAGGGCAACCCTTTCTTCACCAGGTCTCTCCTATTTATTTATTTGTTTGTTTGTTTATTTTTATTGATTTCAGAGAGGAAGGGAGGGGGAGAGAGAGAGAGATGGAAACATCAAGGAAGAGAGAGAATCATGGATCGGCTGCCTCCTGCACGCCCCCCACTGGGGATCGAGCCTGCAACCCGCACATGTGCCCCGACCTCCTGGGTCACAGGTCGCTGCTCAGCCACGGAGCCCGGCAGGTCTCTCCTCCTCCATCTGGCCTCTGGCCGAGCAGAGTTCCCGGGGTTCCCAGGGTCTCGGAGCTTCCAGGAAGGAGGTGGCGCGGGGAGGGGGTTCCCCCTTCCCCTCCCCAGCGACGTGTGGCCTCCCCGCTCCTCCCCGACCTCTCGGTTCCCGGAACCCCCGCCCGGCCCACCTTTGAGCAGCTCCACGGTGCGCAGCTCGAAGGGGATGCCGTTCTTCTTGGCGAAGATGTAGACGGCGCGGCAGGGCTGGGACAGCAGGTCCAGATAGAGCTCCAGGCCCATGGCGGGGGCGGGGCGCCGAGCTCGCGACCCTGACCCTGGGACAGTGCGCTGAGCGCGGCGAGACGCGGACCGGTTCGGCTCCGGGGCCACGCCCCCTGGAGGTCGTTCCAGGTCCAACGGCTGGTGCCGCCCCGACGGGCGGGCGTGTCCAAGAGGCTGCAGCCTGGGGCTCAGGGCGCAGCCAGAGGGGGGGCGATGGGCAGGGCGGGCCCCCCCTCTGAGGGTCAGGCTGCGGGCTCCCAGTCCCAGCGCTTTGTGGCTGGCTGGTTGGATGTAGGATGATAGCTTCCAGTTCCCTCTGCTAGCATCGATGAGAATCTCCTATCAGCCCCATTTTACAGACGAGGAAATGGAGGCCCCGGCGTGAATACAGAGCAGAAAGTTTTCGGATGTATATGCAGAGGTGGGAGGGCTGGGTCGGTCCGTATCCTGCTAAAGAGGGAGAAACAGAGGCCCAGGGAAGACGAGAAGCAACCCCAGCGCCGGTGAGGCCCTGTGCCCACGGGGCAGGAGGGCCAAGGTGGTGAGGCTCCCGGGTGTGCAAGTGGAGGGAAGGGAGCCGCCGCACAATGCCCACCCTGGGCCCCAGGGCTCTGACACTTGCTGGAACCAGCCTCCAGCAGCGGTTCTCAACCTGTGGGTCACGACCCCTGAAAATACATCCTGCATATCAGATATTTACATGACGATTCATAACAGTAGCAACATTGCAGTTATGAAGTGTACTGGGCTGCATATCGGGGCGCGCTGTGCTGACTGTTCCTGGAACAGACAGATACGAAGGTACTGACATCAGGTCAGGCCTTGAGATATGGTCTCATGGTCCTTCCTCAATATACTGTGCTGTTCCCGGAAAACATACATAGGAAGGTGATAATGCTATACTGTGTGGGGAACAAATTTCGTAAACAAGGCTTTGTAACTTTGTAGTTTTTGCAAATAAATATGCTGTAACTCTTGCAGTCAGGGCTGCAGTTCAGCCTTTGCTTTGAACTGCAGACAGCTGGCCAGCTTAATAAAGGTTCCTAAATTTAAATTCTGAGTCGGTGGCCTATCTCGCTGAGTCAACCTATAACAGAAGTAGCAACGAAAATAATGTTATGGTTGGGGGTCACCACAGCATGAGGAACTGTAAGAAAGGGTCGCGGCATTTCTAGGAAGGTTGAGAACCACTACAAGTGTGGGGCTAAGGGCATGGAGTCCGGAGCCAGATTTCTCTGGTTTATTCAATTGCATTCAGAGACCATGCATTGTTATGATTTGTATCTGCTTAAACTGGAGATTTTACGGCCTAACGTATGGTCTATCATGGAGATATGCCACATGCACTTGAAAAGAATGTTTATTCTGCTGTTCTTTGGTTTTTGTTTTAAATTTATTTAGTTTTTAATCCTCACCCAAGGATATATTTTCCCATTGATTTTTAGAGAGAGGGAAAGACAGAGAGAAACATCGATGTGAGAGAAATACATCAATGGGTTGCCTCCTGCATGAGCCCTGACCAGGGTCCGGCCCCAGGGAGGAGCCTGCAACCAAGGTACATGCCTTTGACTGGAATCAAACCTGGGACCCTTAGGTCCACAGGCTGAAGTTCTGTCTCCTGATCCAAACTGGCTAGGGCTATTCTGCTGTTCTTGAGTATTCTGTATATATATATATATATATCAATCACCATAAACCAAATATATATATATATATATATAATTAGTTTATGGTGTTCAAGTCTCCTACTTCCTTGCATTATTGATAGTGGAGTATTGAAATCATCAACTATTATTATTGGCAGTTTAACCATACTTAACCTTTAATTTTATTTTTTTAGATTTTTAAAAATTAAACCTTTATTGTTGAAAATATTTCAGATGTCCCCCTTTTCCCCCCATTGATCCCCTCTAGCCCGTCCCCACCCCACGCCTTCACTGCCCAATTGTCTGTGTCATGGGAAATGCATAGATGCATACAAGTTCTTTGGTTGACCTCTTCCCCCCGCCCCCCCCCNCCCCCCCCCCCCCCCCCCGCCCGACCTCCCCCCCATCCCTGCTAACCTTTAATTTTTAAATTCCTTTGGGAGCTGGGAGGACCCACTCCCACCCACTCCCACAGCAGACCTGTGCCCACCCCGAGGGCGCAGGCTCGGCAGCCGTGGCGGTAGTTCCGGTTCTTTATTGGACCAAGAAACAGTGATTTTCGGTGTGTGTCCCCAGAAAGGAGGCTGAGAGGGCTGAGCAGCCGGGCGCTGCACGAGGGCTGCTCTACTTGAACTTCTGCAGCAAGTCGACGATCCTCTCCTTGACTGACGGGTCCAGCGTGGAGCAGTCCCACTCGCCCAGCTTCACCAGCCGGTCATGGGCCTCCCAGAAGAGGCTGGGGCCGATGCTCAGCTCCACGCGCATGCGCCACTGGGCCAGCTTGGAGCTGGCCTGGAAGACATTGTGATTGCCCCCTATGGGCTGTGGGGGGACAGAGCAGAAGGCATGGTCACCTGGGGCCCCGCCCCGGTGGCTCCCCTCCAGCAGCCTCGGTCTGCTGTTGCCCGAGGCCTGGACAGAGGTCACGGGCTCTGTCAGGGATGTGGGGTGGGGATGGAAGGTTCGGGGTCCCCCAGGCTCTGGTCACTGGTCCTGCTCCAAGGCCCCTAATCCCGCTCTGGGGGAGCCCTGGCCCAAGTGGCTCCTACTTTTCCCAGTGGGAAGCCTCCCGTGGGTCCCGCCTTCTCCCTGAGAAACCCCACGTCCCGGATGAGGGGGGAGGAATTACCCCTCCCCATGTCCAACTCCCTCTGTGGTCAAGCAAAAGGCTGGAATGGGAGACCCAACAGGTAGCATGAGGAACGCGCACCCAGGTGTGTGGGAGGCCCACAGAGGGCGGGGGGTGCAGGTGGGGAGAGGGAAGCGGGGGAGAGGGAAGGGGCAGGGGAAACGGAGGGGCTCTCCCACCTAGAAAACCTAGAATGGGCTTCCCTGTGCCGGTCTGCATTGCACACTGACCAAGGACCAAAGCGGCCAGTTGCAAAGACACCAGCCAGGGACTAAACTGGCCATCCTGCCCGACCTGCGTGGCTCAGGGGTTGAGTGGCAACCTAGGAACCAGGAGGTCGCGATTTGATTCCCGGTCCGGGCACAGGCCCAGGTTGTGGGCTCAATCCCCAGTGGGAGGCATGAGGGAGGCAGTCGAGCCATGATTCTCTCTCATCATGGATGTTTCTATCTCTCTCTCACTTCCTCTCTGAAATTAATACAAATATATTTGAAAAAAATAAACTGGCCTGCACGCCAGCTAGGCTGGAACCGGCTACTTCCCCTCATGAAGCAGCGGCATAGATACCCCACACGCAGGTTTGCCCCCAAATGCGCAGCGGGTGCCCCTGTGGCCCAGAGGCCGGGCAGCTGCTCTGTGCAGCTCTCTGGGCCTCGGAGAAGAAGCCCTACAGCCAGAAGGACGCTTTGGGGAAGCTTCTGGACACTGCCTGGAGCGTCTATCCAGAGGCAGAGGCGTTTGGGGTCCCAGTCAACTGACCAAGACATGCTGTGCTCTCCTCCCTGTCCCGGCTCACCCCTGCCTCCCCGCCATCACACACACACACACACACACACACACCCAGGAATCCTATGCAGCATGGATGCTAACAATCCTCCTCCATGGTTCAAACTCCCTGTGTTGGCCCTGGCCGGTGTGGCTCGGTGAATAGAGCGTCAGCCTGTGGACTGAAGGGTCCCGGGTTGGACTCCGGTCAAGGGCAGATGCCCAGGTTGCGGGCTCGATCCCCAGTGGGAGGCGTGCAGGAGGCAGCCGATCCATGCTTCTCATCATTGATGTTTCTCTCTCTCTCTCTCTCCCTCTCCCTTCCTTTCGGAAATCAATCAAGATAAATATTTTTTAAAAACTTCCTGTGTGTCCTGTGGCCCCCGATTGAGTCCCACCACCCAGGCTTGGCTTCCGCAGCCTCAGGTCTCCCTCTCCACTCGTCTATCCCTAAGTCATGGCCCCAGTGGTCATGGAGGAGTCCCCCTCTTCCTGGGCTGTTTCCCCGCCAGCAAAGCCCTCACCTGCATCATCTCCACCAAGGCCACCAGGTCGGCCAGGGAGATGTTGTCCCCGGTGATGAACATCCGGTCCTGAAGGAACCGCTCCTCGAACAGCTTCAGGTTTTGCTGCACCTCCGCCAGCACCTCCTCCGTCTTCTCAACTGGAACCTCCTCGCCTGTGATCATGGGGATCAGGAGCTGGCGGGGGTGGGGAGAGGGGGGAAGAGGCGGCTGCACCCCAGGGCTCGCGCCTGACCCTCCAGGCCTCGGTGGCCTTGTCTTATGTTTGTCACCTCCCCTCATTGCACCATTTTCCCTGCCCTGGATCTCAGCTCGTGCTGTTTCAGACAATCACATGCTACCCAGGTTTGCAGCCTCGGAGCGGCGGGCTGAGCCACGCGGCCTAAGTGTGCAGCAGGCGTCACCATTTAGGTCGGTTAAAGTACATTCTACCACGTTCCACAACAAAATCACCTGACGACTTTCTCAGAACAGACTCGTCGTTAAGCGGCACATAACTGTTGTCGTCTCTAGATCCCTGGTGTCTATAGGCCCTTCGACTCTGAAATATTCTAGTTGAGAATGAAATTTCTTGAGTCCTGTCCTGGTTTGAGTGACATCTGTCCCCCCTGGGTGCCCTTCTCCGGGCCTTTACAAGGCTCTTTCACCCCCAATGGCTCACTCCAGGCTCCTCATTGCTCTGTGAGGGGTGGGGAGGGAAGGGAGCTGAGAGAATGAGGCTCGGGGACAGAGGGACACGTGCGTAAGCTCCCCAGCGGTCAGCTCCAGGCATGGCCCACGCACCTTGATCCAGAGGATCTTGCTCATGGGCAGCTGGATGGCTGTGTGCTGCCAGGCCATGAACTCATCCACGCGGGCGCGCGTGTGCAAGTCCGGCGGGTACCAGTAGGAGGGGGCGCTGTACTTGCGGCACAGGTAGAGGAGGACGGCCACGCTGCAGGGAGGGCAGGGAGGGCACTGCTTGTGCTGGCCCCGGCTCAGCTGCACCAGCCACCACCCCAGCGCGGCCTCCACCCAACGGGGAGCTTCCAGCCCCAGAGGGCTCTATGCACTGACATTCTTCCAGCGGAAGGAGGAGCCCAAAGGCTGCGGGGAAGGCCATCAGCCTGAGTTGCGGGCTTTATTCCCAGTAGGGGGCGTGCAGGAGGCAGCCAATCCATGATTCTCTCTCATCATTGATATCTCTATCTCTCTCTCCCTCTCCCTTCCTCTCTGAAACCAATAAAAATATGTTAAAGAAAAATGAGCCCTAACCGGTTTGGCTCAGTGGATAGAGCAGGGGTCCTCAAACTACGGCCCGTGGGCCACATGCAAATACAAATACTGTATTTGTTCCCGTTTTGTTTTTTTACTTTAAAATAAGATGTGCAGTGTGCATAGGAATTTGTTCATAGTGTTTTTTTAAACTATAGTCCGGCCCTCCAATGGTCTGAACTGGCCCCTTGTTTAAAAAGTTTGAGGACCCCTGGGATAGAGCATCGGCCTGCAAACTCAAGGGTCCCAGGTTCGATTCTGGTCAAGGGCATGTACCTTGGTTGCGGGCACATCCCCAGTAGGGAGTGTGCAGGAGGCAGCTGATTGATGTTTCTAACTCTCTATCCCTCTCCCTTCCTCTCTGTAAAAAATCAATAAAATATATTTTTTTAAAAAGGAAAAAAAAAAAGAAAAGTGAAAGTACATTCCTAACTTTATGGATGAGATGATGGGGTGGCCAGGAGGCCGGGAAACAGAATGGGGTGCAGATGATGCCAAATGGGCCCCTGAATGGACAACTTCTGGAGCTGGGTGATGGGCGCACGGGGTATCATGCTCCTCCTTGGCTAGTGCTCTGTCTGCTGTGGCGTCTGGGGGAGACAGTCCACAGTAAGATAAGTCCGCCCTCACCAGCAGACCAGCTGCAGGAGAAGCAGAGACAGGCGGTGGCAGGGCCCCGGGCAGACAGTTACCTTTCAGATAAGATGAATTTCCCATCCTTGAGGCTGGGCAGCTTCTTCAGGGGGTTGATCTCAGTGTACTCCTTGCTGTGGTGGTAACCTGCCAAGGGCAGGAAAGACAAGCTGCTGACACCCCCGGGAAGAGAGAGCCAGGCATCTCAGAGGCAGAAATGTCCTTCCTTCCATTTGCTCAACAGGGGAAACTGAGGCCCAGAGGACATCATGGCTCACCCCAGGTCAGAGAGCAAGTCAGGGCAGGTCAGAACAGGGACCGGGATCAGGACTCCTGCCCCCATTCAGGCTCTGTGACCAGGACAACACTTTCCCTCCCAGAAGCTGGAGGGTGCTGGTTCTACTCCCAACTCTGGGGCCTGAAGCCACGGCTGGCAGCTGGCAGCCCCAGCCCTAGCACACAGCTGGAATTCAACAAAAGAGCCTTTCACATGCAACCGACCCAGTGTGGGGGCAGGAGCTGGAACTCTTCCTTGACCAGCTGTCGCTGGCTGGAAACATTTTTGAGCTCCACCTCGTTCATTTCTGGAGCACCTGGGGATAGGCTCCTGCAAGTTGAGCTTTTAAAGCCACCTCTGTGCTTGGGATAGTGGAGTGCTGGAGACCAGTCCCCTGAGCTTCACTGGGTCTGTGTCACCCTGAGCAGGTTTGAATGAGGAGGATGGTGTAGACCAAAGCTGCCTCTGGAATCTTAGATGTGGGATGACCAGACACCTCTGTACCTTTGCCAATGTCCTCAGTGGGTGCTGCCACTAACCAGTGTCTAGACTCCCGCAAGGAGAAGGTGAGGGCACTGGGTGGGAGCCAGGGGCCCCCTCTGCAGCTATTTCTCCTCCTTTACCCTCCAAGAGCCCGTTCATCATAATGGGGCAGAATCACTGGGGACAGACGCACAGCCTACGCTTCCCTCGGAAACCTGTCCTTCCCCTGCGGGCTCTGGGGAGAAGCCGTCTCCCTGGTCTCTGTCTCTGCTTTTCAGAAACACCCCACCTTGTGCTCTGCCTACTCCCAGGACCAGGCCCGCCCAGGGAAGCAACGGGTGCCAACCTTTCAGCAGGTCCACAAACTGGAAGTCAAAGGGGATGCTGTTCTTCCTGGCGAAGATGTAGACGGCGCGGCAGGACGCAGACAGCAGGTCCAGGTAGAGCTCCAGGCCCATGGCTTAGATGCGGAACAGGCCTCCTCCAGACACAGCCAGCAGGCCCTGACCCCGAGCCTAGGTGCAACCTGAGCCCCAGGTCCTGTGCCCAGCAGACCTCTCCAAGCCAGGCCAGGAGCCCACATTCTGGAACTCCGGTTTCACTTGGGATTGTCATGAGGCCATGCAACCTGGAATTCTCACAGCAGCAAGGATTCTGAGGAGACAGGAGGAGGCTGGGGAGGAGTCGGCAGGGGTCCTCTGACCCAGCTCTTCCCCTCCCTCGGGCACATGTGATCGCCTGTGGCCAGTGTGTAAAAAGGACTCACTCGAGGGAATTCCTTCCCAGGGCCAGGCCTTCCTTGAGGGAAGCGACCAAAGGGGCTTTGCAGGGTCCGGAAGGAGGATGGGCAGTGAGATCCAATCCTAGAAGGTTCCAGAAGCAGAGATTGGAAGTAGGCACTGACCAGTCTAACCTGAACTGTGGCTAGAGAAAGAGGATCCTCAGCCCCAGTCAGGATACATGTGGGAGGCAACCAATCCATGTGTGTCTCTCCCATCGATGTTCCTCTCTCTCTCTCTCCCTCTCTTCCACTCTCTAAAAATCAATGGAAAAAATATCCTCAGGTGAGGATTAAAAAAAAAAAGTGGGGGCCTGAGGTCTGTGCCCTTCCCTAAAGCCCACTTCCTCCATGACTGGCTAGGGGCCCTGCCAGGCTGCCACCCCTTCTGGCATCTCGGGCTTGGCAGCAGGTCCAGCTGTACCCCTGTTGGGGCTTGGCCCTGGGTTTTCCAAAAGCAGGGTCCCCAGCCTGGCCCTCCTCCTCGTCCACGGGGCGTGGCAAGCCGTGGACACTCCCCCTCCTGCTCCTTCCCTCTGCATGGGCCCCTGCACCTGCCCTGCTGGCTGCCCTGAGCTGCGCCTGGGACAGCCTGGTGGCTTCAGGATCCTTCAGGTAGTGGTGACAGGCAGGAAGGCTGGGAGGAGCTGCAGGCGCAAAGTTCAGGGCTTTAGGTCCGCTGTGTCCTCCCTCCACTATCACACACACACACACACACACACACACACACACACACACACACTCGGGGGGGGGGGGGGG
>JAWPEG010000010.1:26567396-26619851 GCA_035771395.1 Myotis vivesi
CCCCCCCCCAGCCCAGGCCTTGCCTCTGTCCAGAGTAAGCATCTTGACCTGGTAAAGGCACCACCCTCTCGACTGCCCTCCTCCAGAGCTCCCACCTCAGGGGGGCACCCCCAACTCCCTGGGCTCAGGTCCTAGGAGTCTTCCCTCTTCCTCATCCAACCCACCCTTATATCGCCAGCTGCGGCCTTGCTGTCACTCTGCATCCTGCCTCTCTTATTCCCATTGTCTCTCATGGCCTGGCCAACCTCACAGCTTCCAGGCCCGCTGCTCTGCCTCCACCCTGGTCCACACAGCAACAGAGGGGATTTCCTTTTTTATTTTTTTTATAAATATATATTTTATTGATTTTTTACAGTGAGGAAGGGAGAGGGATAGAGAGTCAGAAACATCGATGAGAGAGAAACATTGATCAGCTGCCTCCTGCACACTCCCCATTCAGTGTGTGCCCGCAACCAAGGTATATGTCCTTGACCGGAATCGAACCTGGGACCCTTGAGTCCGCAGGCCGACGCTCTATCCACTGAGCCAAACTGGTCAGAGCGAGGGGATTTCCTTTTTAAAAAATATATTTTTATTGATTTCAGAGAGGAAAAGAAAGGGAGAGATGGAAACATCAACGATGAGAGAGAATCATGGATCGGCTGCCTCCTGCCCACCCCCCACTGGGGATGGAGCCCGCGACCCGGGCATGTGCCCTGGACTGGAATTGAACCTGGGACCCTTCAGTCCGCAGGCCGATGCTCTATCCACCGAGCCACACCGGCCAGGGCCACATGGTGGGTTTTCATCCAGTGCTTATGTCTGTGGCACCCGAGAGGTGCTGGTGAGGACAGTCGGGGGCCTGCCTGTGCAGAGCTCCGCCCGGAGTCAGAGACAAGAGCGGAGACAGGATGGAAAGGGTGAAAGGGACAAGTCAGACACAGAGGGAAGGTGGCTAGTCTTCGGCCGGCCGGCCAGCACCCCCGCCCTCAGGAGATCCTGGAAATGCGAAGCAGCATACTCGGGTGGGCTTCAGCGGGGATCTGCGGGAGCTGCTTGTTGGCCGCCTGTTCCAGGATGTTCAAGATGGGGCCGTGGGTCTCCTGGCACAGATCGGCCCCCAGGACAGCCTCCACCCGCCCACGCCACGCAGCCAGTCGCGGCCGGCCCTCAAACACGTCGTCGCCGAGAGCCACCACCTGAGGGGACACGGATGGGAACGTGGGTGAGATACGGAGGTCCCAGTGCCAGGAGGCCTGGCACGGGCGTCAGTCAGGGTCCTTTTCCAACCTCCATGTGAGTGAGGCCCGGGCAGAGTGCCTGCTGCAGGGCCTGGGAGCACCAGCACGGCCCAGGCTCGGTGGCTGCGTGGGGACCTATGCACCAGGAGGTCATGGGTTCGATTCCCGGTCAAGGGCACAGGCCCAGGTTGCGGGCTCGATCCCCAGTATGGGGCATGTAGGAAGCAGCCAATCAATGAATCTCTCTCTCCATGGATGTTTCTCTCTCTCTCTCCCTCTGCCTTCCTCTCTGAAATCAATAAAAAATATATTAAAAATAATACAAATAAATTAATTAATTTAAAAAAAAAAAGCACCAGGAGGAAACCCCGCCCAGGATGGAAGCAGCAGGTCGAGGCTCCAGCACCAGTTCAGCCAGAAGCGCTCTGTGCTGCTGGGCAGAGCCCTGGCGCCCTCGAGGCCTCAGCGCTGCGGTAAGAGGGCGCTGCCCGCCGATGCCGCTCGCCAGCCAAACTTGTACCTGCATCAGCTCCTCCAGGGCCATGAGGTCCGCCAGCGTCACCCGCTGGCTGGTGAGGAAGGCCTTGTCCCCCAGGAACTGGTCCTCCAGGAGCTGCAGCGCCCGGTCCACGGCGGCCCTATTGCGCTTCACCTTCTCCTCGGGCACTTGGACCCCAATGAGCGGTGCCAGCACCTGACACAAGCCAAGTGTAGGCTCAGTCTGTGGCCCCCGCTTCCTCCCAGGCCCCTGACAGGCAACCGCCCCCAACCCCGGACAGCGCCCCTCACCTTGGTCCACAGGCACACCCCAAAGGTGCCCCGGATAAAGTCCGCGTGCCAGCCCAGGTACTCGTGGATGCGCGCGCGGGCCTGCAGGTCAGGTGGGTACCAGTGGTCCGCCGTCTGGTACTTACAGCTCAGGTAGATCAGGATAGCCACGCTGGGGACAGATGCAGGGGCGGTGGCTGTGAAGACCCTGGCTCCTGGCCTTCATCCCCAGCTGCCCCCCACCCCCGTGGGGCCCTGGGGCTTGTCTGCATTTGATGGATGGCCTCCCCTCCCACCCTTGCTCCCCGGGCACTGCCTCCTCTCTCTCCCCTGACTGCACCCTCCTGAGCCTCCTTTCTTCTCAGTCTTGGGCACTAACTCTTGGCCAGACCTTCTGTTCTGTACTTCAAGAACCTCATCTCAGCCCTGTCCGGTTTGGCTCAGTGGATAGAGCATCAGCCTGCAGACTGGAGGGTCCCGGGTTCGATTCCCAGGTTGCCGGCTTGCTCCCCAGTAGGGGGCATGCAGGAGCCAGTCAATCAATGATTCTCTCATCATTGATGTTTCTCTTTCCCTTCCTCTCTGAAATCAATATAAATATATATATTTTAAATTTTTTTATTGATTTTTTACAGAGAGGGAGAGGGACAGAGAGTCAGAAACATCGATGAGAGAGAAACATCGATCAGCTGCCTCCTGCACACCCCCCACTGGGGATGTGCCCCAACCAAGGTACATGCCCTTGACCGGAATCGAACCTGGGACCCTTCAGTCTGCAGGCCGACACTCTATCCACTGAGCCAAACCGGCCAGGGCTAAATATATTTTTTAAAAAGAGGAAGAGAGAGAGGTGCAGGGATGCGCTGTGTCACCCTGGGAGCCCCGGTCACCCCAGCCATCTGCTCTCATGGCACCCTTCACCCTGGCCCTCGGTGCAGTGTAGGGTCTGGAGGGCCTGCAGGGGGAGAGCCGGGGGCCAGCGGGCTGGGGGCTCCGAAGGCGGGTGGAAGGAGAGTACCTTTGGTGTAAGACAAAGTCGCCGTCCTTGAGGACGGGCACCACCTTCGGGCTGTTGGCTGGTAAGAACCCCTTGCTGACGTGCTGCCCTGCGGAGAAAGAGGTCGGAAAAGGCCTGCACCGCCTGGCCGTCGGGGCTCCATGGTTGAGCACCAAGCCAGGAACCAGGAGGTCATCAGTTCCATTCCCGGTCAGGGCACATGCGAGTTGCAGGCTCGATCCTCAGTGTGGGGTCTGCAGGAGGCAGCTGATCCATGATTCTCTCTCATCATTGATGTTTGTTTCTCTCTCTCTCTCCCTCTCCCTCCCTCTCTATAAAATCAATAACATATTTCTTAAAATAGAAAAGGCCTGAGGGCAACAAACACACCTGCTCCACCCTCCTCGCACTCCTCCAACAAGAGCCCCCTGCCAGGCTGGGAACAGCAGGGGCTAGGGAGGGAGGGGGGCACTGGGGGGGGGGGTTGCTGGGCCTTCTGCCCCACTCCCAGGCGGGATCCCTGCCCTGCCACCTTCGGAGTGGCAGGGGGGCTGTGTTGAGTGCAGCCAGGTGCTGCCGGTGGGTGAGGAGAAGTTACTTAGACAGGACTGGGGTGAGCAAGGGGAGGGGTGCCTCAGCTCTTCCCACCCCTTACTTCCCCCCACATGGGACAGTCCCCCCAACGTCTAAGGGCTTTGTGAACTGAAAGGCGTGCTGTTTAGGGCGGTGACTGAAGATCCAGCTTTCCCCCCATCGGAGCCGAATATCACAGCCTTTCCGAGAAGGCCTGTGACCTGCCCTCGGCCACACAGCACAGAGACGACACTGGCGGGAGGGAGCTCTGTGGACTGCGGGGGCCGCAGGGAGTCGCCGGGCGAGGAGCCAGTGGGTGCACGGGCCGTGGACACCCGGGAAGCAGCCTGGGCCCACCTTTTAGCAGCTCCACGGTGCGTTGCTCGAAGGGGATGCCATTCTTCTTGGCGAAGATGTAGACGGCGCGGCAGGGCTGGGACAGCAGGTCCAGGTAGAGCTCCAGGCCCATGGCGGCAGGGAAGGCAGCCCTGGAAGGTCGGCAATGGTGGCCCGAGCCAGGCCACTCCGAAGAAATAGGAGCCCGAGCTCCGCCCCACCCGGTCCAATGCCCAACTCCATCCTGCTCCCGCCCCGCCCCGCCCCTGTCCGGTTAAGTTCTATAGAAACTTTTTTTTTTTGCTTTGCTCAGACTTCGACCCCGGTCCCAGGCCACATCCAGCTGCGAATGCTGCGGGTCGGGTTAGGCCGCAGCTCGTGCGCCTGCATCTCTCACCAGGCCCGAGGGGGCGCACAGCGGGGAGGGAGAGGCGGGGCGGTAGGAGAGGGCGCTGGGGATCCTCCGCAAAGGCAAGCTGACCCGTCTTCCCCGCTTCTTCTCCCTTTCCCCATTGACCCCTCCCTCCATCGACCCGCTCCCTCCCTCCTGCCGTCTTCCCAGGGGCCACGGGGGACGGTGCGGGCAGGGCCGGGCCGGGCTGGGCGCCCACCCTGAGTCCTTCAGAGGAGTCCATCCCTCTGGCCGGTGACTCAAGCGGGCAAATCAGGATGCTTTTCTGGGATTTCTGAACTTGGCATTCAGGGGAGACGGTCCTTTGGGGGGGTAAAAGTGGGCGTAGTGAAGGGGGCCACCGCGGATCACTGTCCTGAGCTCACCAGGCCGGCTGTCCCCAGAGAGAAAGGAGCTGATTCAAAGAGGAGTGGAGGAGAGAACCGGGTCTGAGTCCAGTTCCCCCTGGGAGTCAGCTACACCTCTCCCCCAAACAAGACGAGGAGGTCTTCCGGAAGCCCCTCTTTTGGCCCAATCCACTTAGCACTGAGCTTCTTTTTATTTTTGTAATATATTTTTAAATATATTTTATTGATTTTTTTACAGAGAGGAAGGGAGAGGTATAGAGAGTTAGAAACATGGATGAGAGAGAATCATCGACCAGCTGCCTCCTCCTGCACCATCATCCATCGAGCCCGCAACCCGGGCATGTGCCCTTGACAGGAACCTCTATCCACTGAGCCAAACCGGCTAGGGCACATTTGCTGTTTTCTACGGTCTTTAACCCAAAACAATCGATATGGGGGTGGCGTGTTCTAATCTCCTTCCATCATAAACCCATTCACAAGTGCAAGCACCAGGTTCTGCAGGGTGGCGCCCCCTCTTGCGGCGGAGGCCAAAGTGCCTGGAGGTTTCATTTCAGCCTGACGGAGTGATCATTCTAAAGTATCTGTACTTTTTTTTTAAAGATGTTTTAAAGCAGTGGTTCTCAACCTTCCTAATGCTGAGACCCTTTAATACAGTTCCTCATGTTGTGGTGACCCCCAATTTCACTGTTACAAATTGAACATAATTAAAGCATAGTGGTTGCCCTAGCCGGCTTGGCTCAGTGGATAGAGCGTCAGCCTGCGGACTGAAGGGTCCCAGGTTCGATTCCAGCCAAGGGTACATGCCTGGGTTGCGGGCTCGTTCCCCAGTGGAGGGTGTGCAGGAGGCAGCCAATCAATGATTCTCTCTCATCATTGATGTTTCTATCTCTCCTTCTCCCTTCCTCTCTGAAATCAATAAAGAAATATATTTTTTAAGAAAGCATAGTGATTAATCACAAAAACAATATGTAATTATATATGTGCTTTCCGATGGTCTTAGGCGACCCTTGTGAAAGGGTCGTTCGACCCCCCCAAAGGGTCGCGACCCACAGGTTGAGAATCACTGTTTTAGAGAGAGAGGGAGGGACAAGGAGAGCGAGAAACATCTATGGGAGGGCTGCCTCCTGCACACCCCCTACTGGGGAATCGAGCCTGCCACCCGCAACCGGGCACCGCCCCCACCGGGAGGAATCCAACCATGACCCCCCTGGTTCACGGCCGCCGATGCTCACCTGAACCCGTCCAGCACGGCCAGGGGTGACCCTGAGGAGGGGGTGAAGGATTAAAGA
Source organism: Myotis vivesi (assembly GCA_035771395.1). Taxonomy (NCBI): domain Eukaryota; kingdom Metazoa; phylum Chordata; class Mammalia; order Chiroptera; family Vespertilionidae; genus Myotis; species Myotis vivesi. The sequence goes on from JAWPEG010000010.1 coordinate 26,573,339, forward strand.
AGACAGACAGGAGCTCCAGTTGCGCAATCGGTTAGCGCGCGCGGTACTTATAAAGAAGACAGACAAGAGAATACAGCTGGGGCCAGGTGGATCGCCGCCTGGATGAGGAGACAGAGACCCAGCCTGAAAGCGAAGCTTTATTTTAGAGTCAGAGCACACAAAGCAAAGCCCGGGGAGGCCCATGCTTAGCGTGTTCTGACAGCACTTGCTGCGCCCCCTGCGGCCCATTCGCTGCGTAGGAACAAGGGAGGGCATAAGGTCAGGCTTAAGTGTGCTGCCAGGGCTCAGTCCTCCACGCTGGGACTTGCATGTGGCTCTGCCACAGGTCAGCCCGAGGCTTAGCTCTAGAGCCGCTCCCTGCACTCACGCACCTGGCCACACCGGCCGGGCCGTACGTTATTTTGCACAGAACAGGTTAAAACCACCGCGCTCACACAGAGGTGACTGCAAACAATAACCATTGAGCCAGATAATCCTCCTCGGGGACGGCTGCCTCCTGGCAGGCCCCTGGCTCAGCATTTTCGTCGTCCTCCCTTTGCCCTCACAGCAGGCACTGCCAGGACCCGTGTCCCCAGGCTGCTGGGGTCGCTGATCACGCTGGTCCCAGCCCCGCCCCGCCCCGGGCCCCACCCCGCGCGCGGAGCCTGCAGTGGGGAGGGGGGGGGGAGGACAGAATCACGAGCGCACGCCGAGCTGGCGGGAGGTGGAGGTTAGTTGACAGGTTGCCCTGGCAACAGACAGCTCCGGCAACGGGCGCCTGAGCTCGCGCTGGTCCGTTACGCTCCGTTAAACTCGCCCCGGTGACCGGTGACCGCAGCGGGCACTGCGCCCAGGACCCCTGAGGGTGCTGGGTGGCTCTATGCCAGGCCGTCTCCGAGGCTGAAGGGAGGGGGTGGGGAGCGTAGACAGCGCTGGGGCCTCGGAGGCGAAAAGGGGAAAGTCTGCGGGGGGTGGGTCTCCCATGGTTTCCGACCCTGGGCAGGAGGCAAGGGTCCGGGACTCCGGCTGTGCCCACTGGGCGTGTCGAGTGGCAGCAACTGTGCAGAGAACCCGAGGGCAAGAAGGGGAGGGCGGCCAGGAAGGCAGGAAAGGAGGGTGGAGATGGGAGAGAGAGAGAGCGAGGAGGCCTCCCCACAGCTGCGCCGATGGCCCATAAACCAGGTCACTGAGCAGACCATGCTATCCCCTCCCCATTTGGGAAACTGGATGTTTTTATGTACGAGATCGGGTAGGGAAGCCGAACAGGGCGGGAGGGAGAGGAAGGAGGGCATATAGGAGAAGGAGCAAAGGATCTTTGACCTGAATCCAGAGCCCAGCCCGGAGCAGGAAGGAGCCTGAGAGGTGGCCTTCCCGGGGCCTGGGGGTCTGCCCACGCCCTTGCTGGGGCCTCCCCCTCCCTCTTCACTCTGAGACTTGCCTTCATCTCTGGGGTCCTTACCTCCAGGGGGGGGGGAAGGAGGGGAGAGAGGCTCAGATGGAGGAGGCAGTGCCAGGAGGGAGTGCCAGTGGGAGGTGAGGGAAGGACACCTGGGTCTGGGGCAGGGGGCAGCTTGCGGAGAATTGGACACTGCTTTTAAGAGCTGTCCCATGTCAGGCTGCCTGGGTGGGTGTGGAGGAGGCTCCTCTCAGCAATCCCAGTCAGTGGGGAGACTTCACAGGGGACCCACTTCGTAGGGCTTGCCCACCACCACCCCCTGGTGCTCCTGCTTTGCTCACCCTTTGCCCCAGGGCGCCTGGGGTCTCGGTGGTCGTCTCCCTGTGACGTAGGCGAATGGCCGTGTGCCTTTCGGGAACATGGCTGACAGGGAGGTCCCGGAGCTCCCCACGTTTCCCGAGGCTGTTTTGTCGTCTGTAAAATAATCGCTGCTCTGCCCCCTTCGGAGGCTGTTACAGGGACCCCGTGAGGCACACGATGCTTTTAAAGGGTGTGGGGCCCGTCCGGCAGGGCTCAGTGGCTGAGCATCAACCTAGGAACCAGGAGGCCACGGTTCGATTATCCGTCAGGGCACAGGCCCGAGTTGTGGGCTCCATCCCCAGTGTGGGGTGTGCAGGAGGCAGCCGATCCATGATTCTAATCATTGATGTTTCTACCTCTCTCTCCCTTTAAAAAAATAAAAAATAAATAAAGGGTATGGGGCCCTTGAATGCAAGGACGTGTGACCAGAAAGCCCGGTCCCCATGGCCTGGGGCATCACCGGGGCAAAGAAGGGACTGGAGCCACTCTGTGCAGGCCACACTCCAGCCGCCCCATCTGCCAAGAGGGCCAGGGCAACTTCACTGGCAACCAGACCGCTTGCCGTCCCTTCTCCCTGGCCCTCCTCTGAGTCCCAGCCCTGGGTCTGACACCTGGACCTCCCACTCACTAGCTGAGTGATCTCGGGCAAGTCATTGCGGTGTTCCTGCTTAAGTAGAACCAAGAGAACCTGTGAATGAAACCGTATAAAAATCCAGGCACGCTCCAGCCAGTGTGGCTCAGTGGACAGAGTGTCGGCCTGCGGACCTAAGGGTCCTGGGTTCGATTCTGGTCAAGGGCAGGTACCTCGGTTGCAGTCTCTTTCCCGGCCTGGGGCCCTGGTCTGGGCACTAGCAGGAGGCGTGTTTCTCTCACATCGATGTTTCTCTCTGTCTCTCCCTCTCTCTCCCACTCTCCCTAAAAAAACCAATGGAGCCCTAGCCAGTTTGGTTCAGTGTTTAGAGCATCGGCCTTCGAACTGAAAGGTCCCAGGTTTGATTCCGGTCAAGGGCACATACCCAGGTTGTGGACTCGATCCCCAGTGGGGGGGCGTGCAGGAGGCAGCCGATCAATGATTCTCATCATTGGTGTTTCTATCTCTCTCTCCCTCTTCCTTCCTCTCTGAAATCAATAAACATATATTTTTAAAAAATCAATGGAAAAATATCATCGGGTGAGGATTAAACAAAATAAAATTTAAAAAAAAAACAACACTGGGGCCGAAACTGGTTTGACTCAGTGGATAGAGCGTCGGCCTGCGGACTGAAGGGTCCCAGGTTCGATTCCGGTCAAGGGCATGTACCTGGGTTGCGGGCACATCCCCAGTGGGAGATGTGCAGGAGGCAGCTGATCGATGTTTCTCTCTCATCGATGTTTCTGACTATCTCTCTCCCTTCCTCTCTGTAGAAAATCAATAAAATATATTTTAAAAAAAACAACAACACTGGGCTGTACACCTGAAACTAATATAATAATGTATGTCAACTGTAATTGAAAAAAATAAAATAGAAAATTTTTAAAGGCATTTCTGGCTCCAGAGGGAGGCAGTTGCGGGGGCGGGGGGGGGGGAGGCACCCTGGCTGGGAGTCTGTGAGGGACAGTTATTCTGTCACCAACAGGGATGGCCTTGGGACCTAGTCCTGCAGCGCACTGGGCCTCCCCAGGTGCCTTGAGTTCACCCCTGTGCTACTCTATCACCTTCATGCCCTCACCTGTGTCGGCCTCAGCACGGGCCTTGGCCTCCGCGTCCTTCCCGGTGGTCTGTGTATGAGAACAGGAGTCAGTGAGCTTAGGGTCAGGAAGCTGCTGGGTTATGTTACACAGTTTATAAGCATGAAGGGGGGGGTGGGTGTTCAGGTCTAGAGAGCAGCAGCATGCATGGCCTGAGGGCAGAGCGTGGGGAAGAGCAGGACCCCATTCACAGACGAGGAGAGTCTGACCCAGGCCTCTGGCCGGAGGGCTCAGTGGCTGGAGCACCGGCCTGGGCACCAAAAGGTTGCAGGTTCGATTCCAGGTCAAGGGCACGTACCTCGGTTGAAGGTTAGATCCCCGGTTCAGGTTAGGGCGTGTGCAGAAGGCAACCAATAGATGTGTCTCTTTCACATCGATGTCTCTCTCTGGGGGCCGGGGGGGCGCGGGGGGGGGGGCGGGGGGGCCNNNNCCCCCCCCCCCCCGCACCCCTTCCTACTCTCTCTAAAAAAACAAAAACAGTCTGACCCATAAAGGGGGGGCCACTGAGTCTTGAGTGAAGAGTTGGTTGCAAAAGGAGGCTGAACGGAAGACCAGGTCATTGTCAACACACAAAATAAGTCCTTTTTTTTTTAAAAAAAAAGAAGAGATTGTTTGGATTCAGAACAGAAATTAGGAATTTTACCCCTCCCCCCCAAAAAAATACACAAATGATCACAAACTCAAAAACAATATCCTGACATATTTTTCTTTTTTAAAAAAAGTTTTACTTAACTGCTGGGCACAACCTCACCTTTAAAAATTACCTCTCCCCTTATCTCTGGACTGAAGACTCTTTGGCTACCTCTTCATGTGACCATGATTTTGTAACGTTTCCTACAGAAAGAACAGGTAATTCTGCCACCTTTTGGCGGTCGGCGTGTCCCCAGGAGCCATGTATGCACCCACATATCTCTAACTCAGTAGACCCAGGAGTGATTTCAAAGCACATGAATCTGTCCACTCGACTCCTATATAACCGGTCCCCCAATTTTACCTTCCGCCTTAGCCACATCCCAAATGCCAACAGCCACTCCCCCGGGCACCAGCACGGGGGCTGATAGGCCGGTGTAGCCTGACCAGTTCTCCCGGCTCCCACCCCTGGTCCCTTTAGGACGTGCACCTGTGGCTCAGAGGTCAGCAGAGGGAACTGGCAATAGACAGCGGGGCCTCATCCAGTTTAATACCTTATGTGAGTTGTTCAAACGCACCTGACAGCCGAAGGCCTTGCTGGGGCCCCTCCCAGGACCCAGTCGCCGCCTACCCACCATTCACCTTGGCGTTCACCCACCTCTGATGAGCTGAGGGACAGGCGTCGAGGCTGCCCCTGGAGAGAGAGCTCAAGGGAAGGTAGCCTTTGTACCAGACGGGGGACCACTGGCCTCTTAATTTTGGCTAATTTTGTGTTGACACCCAAGCTCCCCAGCCCACCTGCCTCCCTCCACCCCCCCGCCCCCTCCCTCACCCCGACAGAGCAGGAGGTCCCTGAGGTTTGCACCACCCCAAACTCCACTCCTCTGGGCCAGAGCGGAGTTCTCCCTGCTGAGCCCCCCACCGCCCTCTCCTGCGCGCACAGCTGGGCGAGCTTACCTCTGAGCCACAGGTGCGCATCCTAAAGGGCCCAGGGGTGGGAGCCGGGCGAGCTGATCAGGCTGCACGGGCCTATCAGCCCAGTGCGGGCGCCCGTACCTGCCTGGCCCGCAATGAGCTGCTGGAAACTCGTCCATGTCATTGGGGGAGGGGAGACAGGAGGGAAAACGCTCAGACTTGGAAGGAAAAAGGCCGCAGTCGGGAGGAGGGCAGTGGTGAGGGTGGCCCTCTTCCTGCAGCCACTCCCCCCCCCCATCCCCCGGCTGGGCCCCTGAGGCTGCTCCCCCCCCTCCCCCCCCCCCGCCCCAGGCTGGGGCCGTGTTAACTTGCCCTGTGTCTGGGGGGAAGCCGCCTCCGGCCTCGGCTTCCCCCTGAGAGCAGGGCTGCCAACAGCTGCCTCCCAGGGTTGTTGTGAGGTTAACTCGGGGTCCTGTCGGGGAGGTTGCTTGAGAACCTGGGAGAAGGCTCGCACACAGGGCGCCCACATAATCCTTTCGGCCGAGAGGGGAAATAGGTTCAGACCAGGCCTGGCCTGGCCTGCGTGGGGAGGTCACCCTGGCCTTTACTCAAAGCTGACCCTGCCTCCCGCGGAGCAGCCCCGCTCACCCCCTCAAGGCACCTCCCTCATCCCCCCCACCCCCACCCCCACCCCACTGGGGGCAGTGGGCTCAGCTGGCGGGTGTCCGAAGCCTGGCCCTTTGGGGAAGCCTGGAAAACTGAGGTGTTGCTGTTCGGGGCCCGCAGGCTCCAGTGGCCTGGGGCAGCCCGGTCTGCGCCCCAGGTGTTACCGGAAAGGGGACCTGGCCCTGGGCGGGTGTGCCAAGGGCAGCCAGGAGCCTGTGGGTTCTTGACTTTGTGCAAAAAAGATTTCACAACACAAGTCCATTCGACTGTGAAGGAACATTGATCGCAGCTGGGGCCAGTGAAGCAAGGAAGGGCTCAGCATGTAAGAAGCAACAGGAACCCTGGCCAGTGTTACTCAGTGGGTTGGGCGGCGTCCCGTGCACAGAGAGGTCACAGGTTCAATTCCCGGTCAAGGCACATGACCGGGCTTCCCCGGTGGGGGGCGTGCAGGAGGAGCCAATTGGTGGTGATGTTCGCGTTTCCATCCATGTTTCTCTCTCTAAAAATCAGCAAACTGTTAAAAAAGAGGAAGGAAGCCACAGGAGAGCTGAGGCGGGGCTGCCCTGGCTCACTGGGAAGTCAGAAAAAGGGGGTCTGGGGGACAGGGTCGGGGGAGGAGGGCGGGGTGGTGAGCCTGGGGTGAGCCCAGGAGGAGCTGCCGCTGCCCACAGCTCCCCAGGTTGCAAGCCTGGTGGAGACCCCTAGACTTCAGGAGACGCTGGCCTGTGGGGGCTGCCGAGGGGACGGGAAAGGTGTGCTCCTGGGAGGGAGAGCGGTTGCTGGGACCATCGTGTGGAGGGTTTTAAAGGCGGGGCGGGCCTTCCTCCTGCCTCCAAGGCCCGCGCTTACCTCCGTCCTCCCACTTCAGTGCGACCATGTCTGTTCCCTGCAGTGAGTCGGCCTGCAACCTCGCGGGTTTCACGCTCCCGATGCCGGCAGTATCTGTTGGAGATGTTGGCCAGCTTGCAATAGATCTGATTATTTCTACGTGGAATATGTGTAAAATTGGTTACTTCTATACCGATTGTCTTGTGCCGATGGTTGGAAATAACCCATATGCAACATCAGAAGAAAATTCAACAGAACTCAGTATAAATGCTGAGGTATATTCATTGCCTTCAAAGATGCTAGTGGTTCTTCAGTTAAGACCCATTTTTATTAAGTATAAATCAAAGCCATTCTGTGAAAAACTGCTTTCATGGGTGAAAAGTAGTAACTGTGCCAAAGTCATTGTTCTTGCAAGCCGTCATTCAGATCGCCGAAGTGAGCTACCACCTCGCAGTACTCCCTTTAGGTACCTACTTACACCTTCCCTGCAAAGAAGTATTCAAAATAAAATAAAAAACCTTAACTGGGAAGAAATGGAAAAAAAGCCCATGCATTCCTGAAATGAGTGATTCTGAATCTTGCATCCGTATACCTGGAGGAGGCATCACAAAAACACTCTATGATGAAGGAAGGAGACACGATCCCAGGTGCATTAGGTCTTGCTGAATATCTTAATGAACGGCTTCGGATAATCACACCACATAGTGACGACTCCACGGCGTCAGCTTTGCCGTGGAAAACGCCAAGTTCTTGGAGATGACCCTTGGGCAGTGGTCTTCCCCCGGCACTTTTCTGATCTGTTTTCATTTTTATACCTTATGTCCCAAGACACTTATGATCAACACAACTGTTAGCTGTATACAAGTTGTATTATCTAATTGTATTAGAAAATCTTTTTTTTTTGTGGTAGTATAAGTTTATTGAATTCGTAAAGAAGGTTCTTAAAGTAGAAATCAGCAAGTTTCCTATTGCGTACAAAACTTTTTTTTTTTAAATATATTTTATTGGTTTTTTTTACAGAGAGGAAGGGAGGAGGGTAGAGAGTTAGAAACATCGATCAGCTGCCTCCTGCACATCTCCTACTGGGGATGTGCCTGCAACCAAGGTACATGCCCTTGACGGGAATCGAACCCGGGACCCTTGAGTCTGCAGGCCGATGCTCTATCCACTGAGCCAAACCGGTCAGGGCGTGTACTATTATTGGAATTTCTAACACAAGGTGTCTCCAGGAAGGGCCTCTTACTAGGAGTGCTTAGTCGTCTGTCATGCTGTTTCTGAAAGGAGGAGAAGTTTGGTGCTGATTTCTGTTAGCTGCTCCCTAGGACTGGTAAAATTGCCTGATTTGTTCTAATCTATATGCTATGTTGGGTCTTGCACATTCTCCAATCCTGTCTAGACGCTGTTCTTCTTCAAGGTGTTTTGCCCTATTTATTTCCATGTGTCTTCTGACTCTTATTCCATCTTGTTTCCACCACTCTGCTGTAGGCGTCATTTCTTCACATTTCTTTGGAAGTACTTTGAATTCTTCCTCCAGCTGATCTGTATTTTCTTCAGGGCAATGATTACATTTTAAAGTGCTATAAGCTCCTGCCCTTAGAAATAAGCTCATGCCCGGAAAGCGGCATGGCTGAGCCACAGCCCCGGGCACGTGCCCTGACGGGAGTGGAACTGGCAGCCTCGTGGTGCGTGGGCCGGGGCTCAGCCACGGAACCTGCCGGCCGCCGGGCCTCAGGCGTACCCTCGATATGACACCGCATCAGAAGGAGTGCCGGGGGGAGGGTGGGTCTCCTTTGCTCTGTTTTACGTTTATCTTAGGTCTGTCTGGCTTTAATGGTTTTTTTATTGTTCCCCAATTTCATCTGTCCTTGGGTTTCGCTGGCACCAATGGCATCAATGGGGTCTTTGTTCTCTGTGCTCCCAGGCCGGGGTGGGTCGGCCATGACTCTCTCTGGTCAGGGAGGAGGGTAGAAACCACTTGCTCTCAAGCGTCCTTGGTTGGGGGAGATGAGGTCTTGCACCTCACAAGCTGGCTGCAAGTGCCCAGACTGTTGGGCCTTCTTGGATTTTCTTGCCTCAGTTTCCCCATTCCACTTGCCCAGGGGTTTTCCTAGCTTCTTACTGTCCCAGCCTGAGCAGGAGCATCAGAGACAGGAGAGGCGGGGGCTGGCACCGGGGAGAGGGCGGCCTCGCGAGGGCAGCTCTGGCCGTTGGCTGGAGGGGGGCGGTTTGTTCGAGGTCTGGGGGTCGCGCTGCACCTCTGTGCAATATGCTAGCGGTGGGCTCCCCTTTGTCCGTATGTGCATGTCACCCCTGGTATTGTGAAGGACAGCACAGAAACGTGCACAAGGTTTAACAGACAAAACTCAGCTACTTGTGAGAACAAAGGGAAAAACACCCTGCAGCTCCCCACGATCCCGGGTCGCCCCAGCCGCAGCCTCCCTCCCGGCAGCGGGACCGCTGTCCTGACTTAAGGAAAACCACTTCCGGGCTTTCGTCACCGTTCATCAGCGAGGCCTGGGCTCTGAACACTGTGGGGTGGGGGGGTAGGGGGGGTGGGGAGGTGTCCCTGCTTTTGACCTTGAAGTCAGTGGAATCGTGTCCTCCGGACGTTGCGTTCGGTTGTTACTGTTAACTACCCCGGAGTCCTCGCCGTGTCCAGGCGCGGGAGGCGGTGCTCAGGCAATGTCCGCGGGCAGCGGCATTGTTGCCAGGAGAGAAGATGCGGGGCTCCCTTCCCTGGTGCCTGGGTGGGTGTGTCCCTTTGGTGACCACTAGCCCTAGACATGCTGTTGGTTCTGGAACAGGCTCGGCTACGAGATGCCAGCGGGAGAGCTCCCTGATGGACGTGAGTCCCGAAGGACCGTCGGTCTGTGCTCCCAGCAGCGGGGCCTGGCAGCCGCGAGCTGGACCCGATTAGTCTCGGTCGGTCATTGGGAGGGCGCCGGTGTTTCCTGCCCGTGGCCCGAGGACCGCCCTGAACCGGTGCCAAGGTCACCCAGCCCCCTCTGCGCAGCTCACTGCTTCCCTTCTGCTTCGTTCCTGCCACCTCGGGGTCGGTTTCTCTGCCCTTGGGACAACCAGGGGGGAGGCTGGTCCCCAGGCCCCTGTCCTGGTCCCTCTGGCTCACGGGAGCTGCCGGTGCCTGCGGATCGGTTTAGGGGAGCCTGGCTTGGGGGTGCCTTGTCCGGGCTGCTCTGCGTTGCTCTGGACGTCCTGTGCTGTGCCTGCTGGCTCCCGGATGTTGCATCTTTCGCTCCACATCGTAGGCTTGTGGGGTTCACCGTGGTGACGCGTGTACGCGTAGCTTGTTCGTGTCACGGCTGTGTAGTATCCGTGACACGAATGAACTGCAATTGATTGATCCGTTCTACTCCTGATGGACATGCGGTGGCTTCGATACGAACTCGTTTAGGGCGTGTGCGGAGGAGCGGTTCCGTGGACACGTCAATTAGAGCCGCAGGATGGCGGGCGGCAGCACCGTTGTGTGGGGCTTTAATTGCATTTCCCTGATTCCTACTGGGGTGGCCGCCTTTTCCATTTGGATATTCCCTGTGTGAAGTGGCTTCCAAAGTGCTTTGCGAATTTCTCACGAGGCTGCTTATTACCACACGCAGGAGGCTTTTGCCAATATGTTCTGGCTGTGAGCCCTTTACCAATATGTGCTTTAATTCCCAAAGAATGGGTTTCTGTGAGGATGGAAATAAGAATCCAGTTTGCTTGTCCCCCAGGGGGTGGCCTGCTGCCCAGCACCCCCACCGGCAGGGCTGTCTTCACACAGACTTTGGTGCCGCCCCTCTCGCGTCTCACGGCCTGTGTGTGTGTGTGTGTGTGTATTGGGGGGGTCTGCTTCTGGGGTTTCCTGTCTTCCCATTGGCCTTTGTCTGCCCCTGTCCTGAGCTCACTTGGCCTTTATTGTGAGCTTGATAACAAATCTGACATCGGAAAAGCAAGTCTTCCCCTCCCCACCCCGCCATGTCTTCCTCAAGAAAATGTTTTGGCTCATCTTGGCCCTCCTGGTTCTCCTGTAAATTGCATCCACGTACCAGATGGGACAGCTAAGAGATGGATCGAGTCATAAGGAGCCTGGGGAGAGGGGCGTCACTATAGTATGGTCTTCAATGTGCGATGTGCTCTCTTCATCCCTCAGTTCCCCAGGCCCTGCAGGCCTTCGCTTTCTCCGTAGCCTCTGCCTATCTTGGACTTGCTCCAGGCCCTTCCCTCCTGCCGCCCCCTATCTTCACTCCCTTGAGTGTCTGAAGTCACATTCTGTTTGGTATCTGTAGACACGCGATACCACGGCATCGACCCTAAATGCCCTCTGATTGGCGTGTCTGGGAAAGACAGGCGGCCGGGATCCCGCCCGGGGAATAAACTTGGAATTTGTATAAAGTCACTCCCGCGTCCTTCTTGGGCCGGTTCATCGACTCCTGATCGCCCGCTTCCTCAACATCAACGCAGAGATGGTCCTCTGGCGGGGTCCGGGCTCCGCCTCGCCTCTGCTGTGGCTGGCGGGGTGGTGTCTGGCTGGGCTCACTGAGGACTCGAGCCCTGAGTGACGCGTTCCTGGCAACGGGCTTCCTAGCCCAGAGCTCTCATTCAGGTCTCGGTGTTAGAGGAAGAGCCCTCTGGATGATGGGGTCCGGAGACCTGGAGTCGCCCCTCCGGTCGACAGGCCTTCCTGCCCCGCCTGCCTGCAGTCAGTCACCCTGTCTGCCTGGAGAGGGTGGGGAAGGCTCCCCGCCGCCCCCCCTACCTGGCTGCTGCCTCTTGTTTTTCCTCAAGCAAAACCCTCCAGAGCCACGTCACCTGCGAGTCATGCCTGTTCCGACTCATTCGTGCTCTTCTCCAAAGCCATGTAGGCGCCTGGCCCCCGTGCCCTTTCCCTTCAGATCCAATGTCAGAATCGGCGTCTGGGTATGTAGAGAACAGGCAAGGAGTTACACCCAGAGGGCCCCCTCACTCTTCAATAGAAAGACATGGGCTTATCTTATAAGCGAGAAGACTGTCCTCTGAATGATCAGAAACTGACGGTGTGAGGAGATCACCGGCCGAGTCCGGTTTTCTCTTCTGTAGAGAAACGGAGATTCGCACCGTCTCTGAGGGTCCCGTGCGGGATGGTTGCCGTGGGCTGTGCCTCCACAGCAAAGTGACCGGGGTGGGGGTGGGGAGGAGGGAGCCCGCTGCCGGGGAGGAGGCTGGCACCGGAGGGCCTGACTCAGCAGCCAGGTTGCAAACTGTGGAGTTTGCTGCAGCTTTTTCCCTGCTGCCGGCCTGGCCTTGACGGCGCACGTGACGCCTCACCCAGGACCCGGTGGCCCCGGGGCCTGCAGGCTGCCTGGGACCCAGCGGGCAAGTCCCTTCAGGAGAGCAAGGCCAGAAGGGCTGACAGTTGGCAGGTGGGGAGGCAGGCAGAGGGGGAACCGAGGGCAGGAGGGAGCATCTGGAGGAGGGGGGCGCCTGCGATGGGGCAGGGACAAAGCCTGCGAGGGAAGGTCCCCAAATGGCGTGTGGGGATAGGCCTCTGGGGGGGGGGGGGGGGNCTGCGATGGGGCAGGGACAAAGCCTGCGAGGGAAGGTCCCCAAATGGCGTGTGGGGATAGGCCTCTGCCCCCCCCCCCCGCCCCCACACACACACCCACACTGACAGGGACATCTGGCCGTATTAGAACTGCATCATCAGCCCTGGCCGGTGTGGCTCAGTGGATAGAGCGTAAGCCTGCGGACTGAAGGGTCCCGGGTTCGATTCTGGTCAAGGGCACGTACCTCGGTTGCAGGCTCCTCCCTGGCCCTGGGCCCCGGGCTCGTGCAGGAGGCATCCAATCCATATGTTTTCTCTCACATCGATGTTTCTCTCTGTCTCACCCTCTGTCTTCTACTCACTCTAAAAATCAATGGAAAAATATCCTCAGGTGAGGATAAAAAACAACACAAAACTGCATCATGACCTTTGACCAAGAAATTCTACTAGGAACCTATCCTCCAGGTATACCCCCGCATGCATGTGTGGCTGCTTTAAGCCCTGAAGGCTGGAGACAGACTCGGGGGTCCTGGGGGGCTGGGTAAACGGGATCGAGGGATGGAGGCCTCTCCTCGTGAGGGGAGAGTGGAGACTCTTCAGGCACTGAGACCGACTTTCAAGTACAAAAGCAAATGCAGAACTCACATGGAATATGCTACTATGGGGCGGAGCTGGGGGGGGCGGGGTTGCACATATTTGCATAAAATGCCTCTAGGAGTTGAGAGAGGGCTCCCCAGGAGGCAGGAGGGGACCCTCAGAATGCCTTGAAGAGCCTCAGGGACATGACCTCGGGGGCTAGGACGGGACCTCTCATTTGTAATTTTTGGATTCAGAGCCCTGTCTGGATGTTTTCGGGTCTCTAGACCCATGAGAATACAGAGTCCAGACCCTCCTGGCCCCAGATTGGGGCCTAGGCTCTAGCAGTGAGGGGACAGAGCCAATTCCTGAAAACTGGCCATTTTTGTCTCTTTTATGAGGGCTTCAAACCCAGGAATGAGGCCCTGTGCTCACTCAACCAGGAGGGGAAGTGCGGGCAAGTGGCGGTGGGTTTGCGTTACGTTCCTTCACACACACCCCACTCCCGCCCCGGTTCTGGAATTCTCCCTGGGAGGCTCCGAGGGCAGGGACCTGGCTTTGCAACTGCTGGGCTGGGCTGGCAGGTGAGGGCTTTACAGAAACACAGTTGGGGGGGGGGGGGGGCGGCAACACTGAGTTGACCAGGGAGGCGAGGAGTCAAGGAAGACATGGGCAGCCCAGAAATACTGGAACTTCCGCTGCTGGGATTGGCTGGTGTGAAAGGCCACCTATTGTCTTCACCAGCTGATAAGCGTAGACAGAGGACCCCCGCCCCCCAAGGCCGGGTACCTTTGAAGCCCTTGCACAGGTGGGAGCTGGGGTGGCCTCTGTTTGTCCAGACAGTGGTAGCTAAAGCAACTCCCCCAGTTATTATTATTATTATTAAATCCTTGCTGATGGGCGAGTCTGCCTGTTGCCGGGGGTCGCCTGCCTCAGGGCTATGCTATGGGTGTGCCCAGATCAATAAAAGCTTGGTGAGGCCTGAGCACCAGTGGAAGTTCTTCCCCTTGAGTGGGACTTGCCCGCCTGGCCCCCCAATATTTCCAAATTATCTCTTGTCTCTTCTTTTTCATTTGTGTGCGGCTCCTCTTCCAGGTCCTGAACCCTGATCCACGCGGGACGTGGAGGGAAACATTTACCAACAGGCTGGCCTCCCCCAGGGAGCGGAGGGCCGCTGGCCACTGCCGAGGGGGAGCTGGCCCTCGGCCCGGCCCACCAGCTCCTGTGACTGGGGGGCCCCTTGGAGGGACCAGGTCCACAGTGAAGGTTCCCGCTGCAAACCTACTAGGACCTTGAGCCCCACCTGGGCCTCCTCCCTCATCCACCTCCAGCTCCTCCCCACGGCGGGAGCCGGCCTCCAGCACCCCCCACACTCCCTCCCGCCCAGGAGGGGCTTCACAATTTATCAAGACCTGAGTACAGGCACGGCCTTCTGGGTCCTTCCCGCCCACCATGCTCTGAGGCTGGGAAATTTCCTGTCATGCTGAGCCATGTAGGAGGGACATCTGGTGAATACCTTCATTTCACAGATGGGGGAAACTGAGGCCGGAGAGGGAGCAGAGCAGAAGACTGAGGGGACTTGGGTGGAGGCAGGGGTCTCCGTGGAGCCGAGGCCAGGGCAGTGGTTCTGTGCGCAGACTGCACACCCCGGCGAGGCGGGAGGCCCAGGGCACAGGGAGGGAGAGCGGCCACAAAGCCGAGGCCGAAGCGGGGGGTGGGGGGGTGGGGGGTGGCGGCACTCAGTGGGCAGCTGGGGGACAAGCAGAAGGCACAGGCCCGCAGGGCAAGGAGCAAGGCTGCCAGGCCCCAACAAGGACAGACAGACAGACGTGAGGACAGAATGAGTCTGAGGGGAGCTGGAGAGGAAAGGAAGAAGAGCCAGCCCCCACAGCTGGGTCACACCCTTCTTGACTCTGAGCTGATTCTCCCTTCTCACCCGGGGCTGAGACCGGGACTGAGAAGCAGCTATCCGAGGGTGGATCCAGGTGGAAAGCCCCACGGACTGGGCTCCACAGCCCTGGGCCCCGGAGCCTCCTGCTCCTGCCCGCGGGATGCAGGACCTGTCGCCGGGGGCACCGGCAGCCCTCCGGGGGAAGGTGCTCCTCGCTCCTGTGGCTCAGAGGCCGGCCTGTCCCTCACTCCCGGCGTCAGAGGTCACAGGCTCCCGCCAATTCCCCTTCTCCCTAGAGCTCCTCGGCTCCTCTAAGCAAATTCGCTCAAATTCCGAGGAACTTTAAAATCCTCTTGTCGAGGAGGTTCCTGCCTAGAGGCTGAGGGAGAGCAGGTAGGCCCCAGCCTCAAGCCACAGGGGTGGGAGGTGAGGCCCCACCTCTGCCAAGTCCCCAGGAATGGTGTTCCTTCAGCGGCCGGAGGAGTCCCCTCTGTGCAAGGGGCGTAATTAGGTCTCCCCCGGGGCAAAGGCTGAGCTGGCCCTGGCCCACGAGTGCCATGGCCGGTGCCAGTGGCTGGGCCTGGCTTGGCATGTGCTGCCAGGGTACATGGAGGCTCACACTGCAGCGGGGAGGCCTTCTGGCCCCAGGCAACTGGCCTGGGCAGCAGTGCGCCCGCGGGAAGGATGAGCCGCAGGGCAGCCAAGGCCCCCCGTGGTCCAGGTCCAGGCGCTGAAATTGCCTACTGTCGCCCTATTGGGGGTGACCTTGGGCCAGGAAAGCCCAGCCACATTGAGCCCCTGCCCCCTTCCCGCCCAGCCCTAGCCTACGTGGTGGCCCTGCCCCCGCAGGAGGGAACGGAAAGGACTCCACAAGCGTCTTAAGTCAGACCCGAGAGGCTCCCATTCAAGTTTGACTCCTGGGTCTGTGGATCCTGGCAAGATGCCAACCCAGATTGGCCTCCTGCTAGGCAAGCGGGGGGAGGGGGGGAGGGACGGGGACGGGGGCTGGTCAAAAGGCACCGGTGGCGATTCTGAGGGCACCTCTCTGAGCCTTGGTTCCCCGTCACTGTCCCCCCCCCCCCGCCCCCTGGCCCAGCACCAATGTCGCCACAAGCCAAGGAAGTCGAGGCAGCCGTGGTTTCCAAACCGTTTATTTTCCCGACCAGGAGGTGGGGGCGCTGGGAGCGGGCGGCGGGGTCTGGGGCTGAAGGGTCGGGGCGGCGGGGCCCTCAGGCGAAGGTGGAGCCGTTCCAGCCCACGTTGGCCGCGTTCATGTCGTAGTAGTTGATGTAGATCCTGCGGGGGGCGGAAGCCGTGCTGAGCGGGCTGCACGCCCGGCACCCCCCGCCCCGGGCGCCCCCTGCTCCCCGCCCCCCACCTTCCCGCGCCCCGGGCGCCCCCCGCCCCGCACCTGTCGGGGCTGACGCGCAGGCGCTCGGCCAGGAGGCCGCACAGCAGCTTGCTGTAGGAGCGGTTCTGCGGGCCGCCGATCTTGCCGATGCTGTGCAGGCTGCAGAGCGCGCAGGGCTCGCTGGAGCCGCCGAAAGTCATGAGCTGGTCCGGGACCACGTGCACCGCGATGTACTGCGGGGCAGGGCGCGGTCAGAGAACCCCAGCTACTCTGCCAGCCCCGGGCGACCCCGTCCCTTCCCCGCCCGGAGTCGCCTCCCCCCCGACCCAGCCCGGGCCCTTCGCGGCCGGCGGGCACCCCCTCTTCCTGTTCGCTCCCCACACACCTGGGCCGGCTTGCCCGTGGCCTGCGCCAGCTGCTGGGTGAGCTCGGAGAGGAGCCCGTCCGGCACCGAGGCGCGGGGCACGTTGGTGTTCACCACGAACATCGGCATGATAGCGGCGAGGCGGCGAGCACTGGACACCGGGACTAACGCGCGCGCGCAACTGAACCGGAGCTACGTGACGACGACCGGTTCCGTCCCAGTGCGCCTGAAGCTCCGCCCCCTGACGTCACAGAAACGGAGGCCCCGCCCCAGGGCATTTGCGGCTCCGCCCTCAGCGTCACTGAGACGGAGGCCCCGCCCCTGACGCCACCGAGACCGAGGCCCCGCCCCCTGACGCCGTCGAGACGGAGGCCCGGCCGGGTGAGTCCGCGGCTCCTGCGGGCCGTGTGGTCGCTGGGGCCCGGCCGCCTGCGGGAGTCCGAGGTGGTCCCCGCTCGTCCTGCTGCGCAGACCTCTGACCGCGCTTACCTCCGCGCAGCCCCTAAACCTGCCTGCCCTTCAGTCACGGGTGCGCTCAGTGACCTGTGCGCGGGAGCTGGGGAGGCGGCAGCTAATGCAGAGATGGCCGCTGCCCTCCAGGGGCGCCGAGCCGGCCCAGCAGAGAAGTCCCACCTCCTTTCCTGGTCCGCACTGAGCCCACGTGTGGCCGAGTCTCCGGCCGCAAGTCCCCAGGGACCACAGTCCTGCGTGAGAGAGCGCGCGCTAGTCGTCGCTGCAGGGATCCCCACCGGTGCCATGTCCTTGCGGTGGGCGAGAATGCTGGCAGGTGCCCAGGGAGGAGCAGGGAGCAGGAGGCGAGGCCAGCAGAGCTCCTTAGGCGAAAGGCAGTCAGCAACCAGGCCTGGGGCCACCCCCAAACCTCAGGTCCCTGGGCCAGGGCTCCTCAGGGGAGCCCCAACCAGGCAGGCCTCTGGGGTGCCTCTCAGCGCCTGCAGTGAGCGCAGCCAGGCACACACGCCTAGGGGCGGAGTCAATGAATGGGTGAATGAAGATCGCCATGAGGCAGGAAGAGGACAGCAGCTGAAGCGGGCCCTGGCCCCACTCCCGCTCAGGGCTACCTGTCTGGGCGCTGTGCTGGGGGGCCTCAGGTGCTAGGGAGCATGTTGTGTTTGGCCAAGTCCTCAGAACTCCCCAGGAAGTCTCGTCCTTGGTCTCCGGGGGATGCAACACGTTGACGAGGCGCAGCAGAAAGTGGCCGGGACCACAGCCGTTGGTGGGACCATAGCCGTTGGTGCGCGGCTCTGCGCTCTGCCTGTCTCCAGCCCAGGGCGTCCTCCGCCCCAGCAACCAACTCAGCACCGCTTGCTCTATGTCCGGATCAAGTGCGCGGCTTTCTCCCCTCCTAATTGCCTGCCAGGGGAATGTATCTCCTTCCCTTGCCCTGTATTCTCACTGCTCTCCACCCACCTCACCACCACCACCACTACCACCACGCTAGCTGTCTTTGCCTGCGGAGGGGCCCGAGCAGGTCTGGCCAGGGGACTTGCCTTGCCCAGTGAAATGTGAACAGAAGAGACTCCAGTCCAGGCCAGCACCCAGTTTGCTGGTTTCTGAAGCAGTGGAGGTGGAGTCCCAGAAGGTGAGCCCCGGCCATGTTCAGGTTGTTACTGTGAACAGGGCCCTCCCCGCATCGGGACGGCCTCTGAGCCCCTTCCATCAGCTCGTACCCTCCCCACTTCATTCCCAAGGAGGCGATCTGATTGCCAGGTCCCCCTCTTACTTGCTTGCATACTTGGCTGACCACTCAGAGCCTCGGTTTCCCCACCTGTAATTTGGGGAGCCAGCAATTTCTCCCTCACAGAGGGGGTGGTGGTGGCCTTCTCTGACATTAGAGGCAGCACCGTCGCAGTGCCCTGGTGGCCTCCCCTCCCCCAGCGTGCACCACCCTCTCTCTTCTCTGGTCCAGTGCACTGACCTTCTGTGCCACGCTCCTGGCCCTGGCGCGGCCTTGGTCCTGGAATTCTCAGTTCCTTGGGAAAGGCCCCCGAGCTCCTGGCTGTCAGGTCCTGTGACGGCCCAGCATCCGTCCTGTCCTCCGAGGCCATGGTCATATTTCTATTTGTGAGTTAGCCTTCCTTTCTAGGGGACAAGCCCCGTGAGAGTGGCGACTTTAGCCACTGCTGTCTGCCTCCTTCCTGACGCTGTACTTGGTGGTCGTGGGAGGGCTTGGCCCTGGGAACATGCTGTTACACGGCCAAGTCCCTGGGGAGATGCAACTAGCTTACGGGAGGTAATTAGGGAGACTGTCATGGATTATTTGAGGGAGTCCAAGGTAACCACCTGAGCCCTAAAGAGTAGAGAATTTTCTCCAAGTAGTCAGAGGGGTGCGGGAAGGGGAAGCCAGACCCAGAGCAGAAGGACTCCACGCGCTGTCACTGGCTTTGACGATGAAGGGGGCGGGTCCGCAGCCGTGCACCTGCAAGGAACTGAATTCTGCCGACAGCCTGAATGGACCCGGGGGTGGGTCTCCCTGGTTGAGCTGAAGCATCTGGACCTCCGCCGTGTGAGGCCTTCAGCAGGAGGCCCGGCCACACCGGCTGGCCCTCTGACCCAGCAGCCGTGAGCTAATAAATGTGTACTGGTTCAAGCAGCTAGATTTGTGGCAATTTGTTCCAGGAGTGATAGAAAAGCCATGCATCTGGCATCGATAGGCTCCGTGATCATCTGCTACACAACAGCACCCCTGGACCAGGGGGTGGTGGCAGACACGCTGCGGCCCCGCTGGGATGCCCTCCCCCTTCCTCTTCACCGAGAGGACCCCGGTCTGTCTGATGAGAGCCCGGCGGCCGGCGGGTGAGGCCAGGTGAGGCAGCTGCGGCTCATGTCATGTGTGGGGTTTAGGCGCCACCCCACCAGCTTCCTGCCGCCCCTGCTGGAACGTGGACACAACCCCGGGCTGGGCAGCAGCTGCTGGGCCACCTGGAGCTGGAACACAGGCCAAGGAGTGGGAAGTGGTGACCAGGAGCGCCTGGGCTCGGGGCCGGCCAGCCCCTGCCATGGCCATTCCGTCGGAGAGAAGCCCCTCCTCCATGCGCCGCACCCTGGTCAGTTTCAACCCGTTCAGAAATAAGTTTCTTGAGGTGGGAATCGCCCAGTTTTCTCTGGGAGTAGAATTTCTATTGGGTATAAACCTCTTATTAGCATTTCCAACAAAAGGTACCTCCGGGACTGGCCTTGCACTAGGAGTGCTGAGTACAGGTCTGTTCTGGTGGCTCGAGTGGAGCATCGACGCGTGTACCAGGAGGTCACGGTTCGATTCCCGGTCAGGGCACCTGCCTGGGTTGTGGACTGGATCCCCAGTGGGGAGTGTGCAGGAGGCAGCCGATCCATGGTTCTCTCCTCATTGATGTTTGTCTCTCCCTCTCCCTCCCTCTGCCGACCGATGTGGTGATGGTGATGGTGACGTTAGATGTCTAACGCACTTAAGACGTTAAACAAGAGATGCTCTTCTCTCTGCCCGCGGGCCCCTCATCCTTGGGATGTCAGTCACTTTCCTTTTCCTGGACCCCTCAAAGCACAGACACCACTCCTTGGAGACCACACATCCCCTTTCACATCATTTTACCTTTTATCCAATCCCAGAGGTCTCCCGCCTCCCTCATCTATCGCCACTGGAGTTCATGTGACCCACTTAAATCTCTTTTGACTGTGATGAATAAAACAAGGTGAAAAGCCAACAAGCATTCTCCGGAGCGTTATCTCAGTCCTTTGAGATTCCGCTTCATAGCAATTGTCAACAGTTTGGCTCAAATAAACTAAAAAAAAAAACCTCTAAAAAAAAGAGCGAAATGAAAATGAAGATCAATGGCAGGTTTGTACCTAGTCCCGAAGGTGGCTTCCCTCCTGACCCCCAGGCCTTTGTTTAAGAGCTGGGTATACTGACCTCTGCTTCTGAGTTAGCACCAGCCTGTCCTGCGATATCCATAAAGGCGACACTGGGCAAGTTTGTCTTGAAAGTTCAGGTTTTCTAAACTGAAGATGTTTGGTGCAGAATGAATGTCTGGCAACATGAAGACTCGCACACGTGTTCGCACGTTTTGCCTTAGGGGTACGGGTCTCATTGTCCCGTGGGGAGCCCGCCGGGTCTCTCCATGACTGTCAGCTGTTAGCACGGTTTCAGGAAAACAGGCCCTTTTCTTTGTAAATATCCAGGGCTTAGGCTAGAGCTCCACAGGAAAGCCTTCCTGGTTCGTCCATGTCTCACCCTCTCTGATGGGCCAAAAGCCCGCCACCGGCTAGAGCTATAGGGACTTTAGCCAAAGGAGTGCTTCCCATCAGGGAGGCATGTGTCGGGAGGTGGCATGAGAAACCAATTCAATTGAGGTGTTGCAACCCTGAGTATCAGAATATGGTGGATTTAAAAACGAGCCCTGGCCAGTTGGGCTCAGTGGCTAGAGTGTCGTCCTGTGGACCAAAGGGTCACAGGTTTGATTCCCGGTCAAGGGCATGGACATGGGTTTCCCGGCGCGGTAGGGTGGGTGCGGGAGGCAACCAGCTGATGTCTCTCTCCCACTCCCTCCCTCCCACTCTCTTTAGAAATCAATGGAAAAAATATCCTCGGGTGAGAATTAAAAAAGAGCCCTAGCCGGTTTGGCTTAGTGGACAGAGCGTCGGCCGGCGAAATGAAAGGTCTCAGGCTCAATCCCGGTCCGGGCACATGCGTGGGTTGTGGGCCCGACCCCCAGTGCGGGGCGTGCAGGAGGCAGCCGATCCATGATTCTCTCTCATCATGGATGTTTCTCTCTCTCTCCCTCTCCCTTCCGCTCTGAAATCAATACAAATTTATTATAAAACTGAACCACAGCCTGGCTGGTGGGACTCAGCGGCTGAGCGTCAACCTCTGCACTGAGGTCTCGGGCCGAACTCTGGTCAGGGCACACGCCTGGGAAGGTGGACTCAGTTCCCCAGCAGGGGGCGTGCGGGAGGCAGCTGATCCATGTTGCTGTTTCCTTCATTGACGTTTCTAGCTTTCTCCCTCTCTCTAAAAATCAATAAACACATTAAAAGACACTCATGCTCAGACCTCATCTCTGGACGTAGTCTTGCATAGGCCCTGGTAACTTAAAAAAAAAAAGGGTGACCCCCCCCACACACACCCATAGCAGAGCCTTTAGTAGCCGCCATCACCATGACAAAGCCGTACACCCTCTGTCCTGCTTCTGGTTTACTCTGCAGACGGACTCGCACGAGAAGGTGTGCGGCGCTGTGTGTGCAGGCAGGGAAGCGGGCAGGAAGCGGTCCCATCGGGGCCTGGACCACTCAGACATGTACACAGTGGACCGGGCTTCCCCAGCTCAGCACTGTGGATGATTCTTTTTTTGAGAGAGAGTAGAAAAGAGAGGGAAAGACAGAGAGAAACATCGATGTGAGAGAAACACATCGATGGGTTGCCTCCTGCACATGACCCCACCAGTACCCTTCAGTTTGCAGGCCAACGCTCTATCCACTGAGCCAAACCAGCGAAGGCTGAGATGAGGTTCTTGAAGGCAGAAGGTCTGGCCAAGAGTTAGTGCCCAAGACCAAGAAGAAAGGAGACTCAGGAGGGTACAGTCGGTGGGGGTGGGGGGGAGAGGAGGCAGTGCCCAGGGAGACGGGTATGGGAGGGCCACTAAAGGTGGTGGAGGGAGGGTGCGGGCGGGAGATTCCTTGGTGCATGTGCTTTTCACTCTCTGGGAATCTACATCTGTAAAAGCCCAAGCGACCGTCCGACCAGAAGCTATGATGCACAATGACCACCAGGGGGCAGACACTCCACGCAGGAGCCTGCCGAACTGCAGTGACTTGGCAGCTGTGGTTTTCGGATAATGCATCCAGAACCAGAGAGGAGAAAGCCCAACTCCAGGACGCGTCACCTGAGAACCTCCTCCTCGAAATCCGGACCCCTCGGGGGATGTCAGAGAGCCGGTTTCGGCCGGATCCCCGCAGGCCAGGCCGAGGGACCCCAGCGGTGCATGAATCGTGCACTGAGCCTCTAGTAATTCCAACGGGCAGTGAGCTCTGAAAACCAGGCTCTACAGCAGGGTAGGGAACGTCCAGCCCGCGGGCTGTATGAGCCCCTCGAAATCATTTCGTCGGGCCCTGCCAAGGCACTAGGGGTGAGTTAATTTAATGTTTGACCAAATACAGCAGGCTAATTTTTCAGCTGGTAATTTTGTATGGCCCAAGAATGATGTAATGAATATCCAATGGTCCTGGGCGGAAGGAGGCCCCACCCTGCTCTACAGCAGCTTTCCTGATGGTTCTCTCCAGCAATTTGGAAACAGAGTCGGGAGGGAGAACTGACCGATGGCTGGTTTCTTAGCAACCAGAGTCCAGTATATAACAAAGTGGCCCTGCCCTTGCATGTGAAGGACAAGGTCAGGTGGAGTTCGAACCACTTCCCCTAGGTGAGGCCCTGTCTGAGCCACCTCCAGGCGGGACGCCTCAGTGCGTGCCGCTCAACATGCCAGGTGAGCCCTGGCCGGTTGGCTCGGTGGACAGAGGGTCGGCCCACAGACCGAAGGGTGGGCTGGTGCCTCAGTTGCAGGCTTGATCCCCAACAGGGGGCCATGTGGGAGGCCACCGATCCACGTGTGTTCCTTTCTCTTGTCTCTCTACCTCCCTTCCACTCTCTACAAAATCAGTGGAAAAATACCCTCTGGTGAGGACAAAAAAAAAAAGACGAAGGCGACCATGGGACCTCTGCCCTAGAATCCCCCCAGCAGCCACGAGGCAGTTCAACAGCGGCAAGGGGTGTATTTGGCGTAAAGAAGCTTGTGTTACCGAGTTAACGCAGAAGTCTGGCCTCCGCGCGCACTAAATAGAAACGGAGGGACCACAGTCACCTACGACACACGGGGAGGGTCTGGGTGTCCGCACACACTCCGCAGAGTCTGGCAAGTTTTTCACGTGCTTCCTCGGGGCGGACTGTCTGTCTGAGGCTCCGTTTTGAGGGGCGCCTGACCCGAGGGTGTGCGAGGCCGCGAGCCCTGGGCCGCCGGGTCCGTGGCAGGCCCGCGGCGCCGGTCGTGGGTGCGGGTCCGAGGGCAGGCGGCTGGCTCACAGATGCTGCAGGGCCTCCTGTGCCTGCTCCGTGTAGCCGTCGTCCCGGTGGGCGCGGGCCCACTGGCCGAAGGACTCCTGGCCGTGCGGGCCCCGCTGCGTGGTGACCAGGCGCTTCTTGTCCCGGGAGAAGAAGCTAAACCTGCGGGGGAAGAGAGCCGTGAGCGCCGCCCTCGGGTCGGGGCACAGAGCGGCAGACGGGGCGGGAGCAAACCCAGGCACGGGAGGAAGGAGCACACGGGGTGCGGCCGGAGTTAAGCTAGAAAGCAGCAGGGATTCGGGTCACGGTCATGGCCCCTCGGAGGGGACGGTGTGAATGGGGAGCGCACACGTGACTGTGAGGCGCCACCTCCTACCGCCCCCCCTACGAGGGCCGCCCCACCGGTGGAGGTGAAGGGCTGCTGGAAGCCTCCCTCGCGCCGTCTCGGCCTCAGGGGGCGGGGAGGTGAGCCTGAGGCCACGCGTGTGAGACGGCGTGGGGCGAGCAGGCGGACAGATGTTCCCGTATGTAGTTATGTTTATGGAACGAATCGGCACACCTCAGAGCCCTGATGGCATGGATGTTACTGCTCAGGAGGAGGCAGAAGCAGGGATGTAAGGAAAATGAGACGATTAGAAACCCGTGAACGGACATGTGGCTCCGATTAGGGAAACACCGCGACTATCGGACGTGAGTGCAGCCTGGGAGACGTCATGCTGGAGCGTCAAAAACTGACTTATGGTGAAAGCCTGGCGGAGCGGTCACCTTGTGAGAAATGGCGACTGCAGCCTGGCCCTGGACAGTGTGGCTCAGTGGCTGAGCGTCGACCTATGAACCAGGAGGTCACCAGTTCAATTCCCGGTCAGGGCGCGTGCCCAGGTTGCGGGCTCAATCCCCACTAGGGGGCGTGCAGGAGGCAGCCGGTCCATGGTTCTCTCTCTTCATTGATGTTTCTCTCTCCCTCTCCAGTCTCTAAAATCAATAAAACATATTTTAAAAAAAACAAACTGAATGTAGACCACGAGGCCTTTTGAAAACAGCTGCCTACTGATCACTGATCCATCGGAGTGCACCACCCAATGCCCAGAAGATGAAGGTGGGATCACAGGCCCGTTTCAAACGAGGTCTGCGGCCTCCTCCTGGGCAGAGACCTGGGCCCGACCGTCCGCCCCGCTGGCCCCCCTGGAGGGCTTCTAACCCCTTCCTGCCCTCCCCGCCTCCAACAGGTTCCTTTGATCCTCGCCAAGTTCTCCTCCTCCCGAGTCGTGGTTTCTGACGTTGGTAAGTGACCCAACTGCTCAGCCACGCTTCCCGGTCCCAGGGACAGGGAGGAGCCACCGAGAAATCCCAGCTGCAGATCCCTGTCTGCTCGCCTGTTCGCTGTGTGTGTGTGTGCGCGCGCGCGTGTGCCCGCTTGCGCTCGCAGGCCTGTGAGCTGTGTGTGTGTGTGTGTGTGTGTGTGTGTGTGTGCGTGTGTGCCCACTTGCGCACGCAGGCCTGTGCGCTGCGGCCCATGGAGCTCAGTGTGAGTCCCATCCGGGTGACATGACTGGCCTCCGTGGCTACTCGGCCCTGCAACCACCTCCCAGTGGGAATACGTGGTCCTTCCTCGCAGGCCTGGGGCGAGTGGATCTGTCGGGAAGCCCTCCCTCCCGGCTACGACCTCTTCCGTGACAGGTGCGGGAGGGGCTGACGGAGGCACAGCCTGCACCCTGGGCCACGTGTGAGCTCGTTCCAGGGGTCGTCAGGGCATCAAGCCGGCCACAAACATAGCAGCCACACAGCTGTCACGTGCCCCCTCCGCCCCCCTCAGGTAAGCAGGCCAGCCACGTGCCACTTCCATCCAAGGGGACACAGAGGGAATCAGCACATAGGTCCCCTCCTTTGCTTTTCCTTAAAAAAAAAAAAAGCCAGATCAGCTCGACTGGTGTGGCTCAGGGGTTGAGCATCAGCCTCTGAACCAGGAGGTCAGGGTTCGATTCCTGGTCAGGGCACAGGCCCGGGTAGCGGGCTCCATCCCCAGTGAGGGGCGTGCAGGAGGCAGCCGATTGATGATGTTCCTGTCTCATGGATGTTTCTCTCCCCCCCCCCCCCCCCGTCCTTCCTCTCTCTCTATAAATCAATTAAAAATATTTTTTTAAAAAGCCAGATGGACTAGCTTCCTGACGTCAGCTTGGCAAACACAGAAGTTTAGAAAGCTGGGCGTGAAGACTGAGAACACGGGTTAGTGGCGTGGGGGTGGGGGAGGGGCGGGGGTCGCAGTGGGCGTGGTTACTGACCCGTCACTTAAAGGACCTTCTTTACTGGACCACGGACAAGGTGGGTTTAGAACAGAAACAGAAAAGACAGAGTTATCGGTGGCAGAGCCGGGACGTCCGGGCCTCATGAGGCGAGCACATCGGGCGCCGTGAGCGGCACGTCTGAGACCGCGCTCCACACCCACTGCCCCGGGGACACCCAGGTGGCGGCCATGCAGCCAGTGCGGCCTAGGGCACGGGCCAGCCCCGCGGCAGCCGCAGCAGCACACACGCCCCAGGCCAAGCTCAAAACCAGATCAGAAACACCCAGTGCCTACGAGGGACACGAGTCGTCGCACGGGCTGCAGGGTGGGGTCGTCGAGGATCAGGCCAGCCGCTACCATGGGCATTATGGCTGTAAAGATCCTGCTCGGAAAAGTACAGACAGACAGACAGCGATGAAGAGCAGGAGGCACGGAAGGAGGCCCGCCCCGCACACACCGGGAGGGCGGAGGTGTGCCCCTTCCCCCCGTACGCCGTCCTAAGCCGGAGCCTCGGAAGGTGACCCTGTGGGAGCAGGGTCCCTGCCGATGTACTTGGTTAAGATGAGGTTACAGGGGAGCAGGGTCCTTGTAAAGGCGGGTGTGGAGACAGACACGCACACAGGAAGGAAGGCCACGTGGGGAAGAAGGGGGAGGTCAGGTGAAGGTTCTAGGAGCCAACAAAGGCCAACACCAGCCCCAGGAGAGAGGGCAGGGCAGGCGCTCCCTCACAGCCTCAGGAGGAACGACCTGCGACACCCTGGCCTTGGACTTGTAGCCTGCAGAACGAGGAGCCTGTCTGTGGTGTAAGCCGCCTGGTCCCCAGCAAACCACCCGGCAGGTGAGAACCAGGCAGGCGACAGCACCCGAGGGGGGACAGGGGCAGGGCAGGCCTGGGGCGGGGACGGCCGTGGACAGGAGGGCGCGTCGGGCCCTTAGCTGGGCCAGGACAACCAGGAGCACCAACCGATCCACTGCCGCGTATTTCGAACAGCTTGGCTTTTTCTCTTTTTGGGTTTTTCTGGGAGGTTGGCTGGGAAAGGACATAAACGGACTGTCTCGGACCAGGGTGGGAGTCTCTGTGTGTGGATCGCCTTTGATGGGCGCCCCAGAGTGGCTGGCATCAGAGCAGGACCCTCTGGACGGCTGCTCACGTGACGGTGAGAAGAGGGGATGCCTTCTGCCAAATGATGGCCCCGCCCCCGACCAGGCCAGAGGGCACAGCCAGCTTTCCAGGGGCTCCAAGCCACACGGTCCTGTACCCACCTTCGCCAGGACCCCTCTCAGTATGACAGGGCGCCCCAAAGACACAGGCTTTGTGCGGGGATGGCCCTAGTCGTGGCTGGGTCTCCTGCCTGGACACACGCCGGCCAGACTGATGCGCAGGGGCCCTGGACACGGGCCTGTGCGGCCCCTGAATGGGCGCCCCTGCCTCCCCCTGGGAGCCCCTGCAGAAGCACCCCCTCCAGGGCACGGCCCGCCAGGAGGCAGCTGTGTCCTGGGTGCCCTGCAGCTGGTTTTAACTCTGGAAGGCAAACCAGGCGCGGCCCCAGCTATTTCCAGGCTGAAGCGGGAGGGTGGTGGGGAGGACGGGACAGCATGCCCCGCTGCCCCTGCCGCTGCCCCCCTGGTGGCCGCTGTCTGACCCGCCGCCTCCCTGGCCCGCCTCTGCCTGCTTCCTGCCTCCGGCCGGCCCCTCCGCTCTGAGCTGCAGGAAGCAGCTGTGTGGGTCCTTGGGACCCCGATCGGGGGCTGGGGCCACACAAAGGGGGCACCGGTGCCTGGTGTCCACTGGGGACGAGCTGGAGTCGCTCAGGCGCTCCCGCGTGACCTGCCCGGCAGTGCCAGCCGGCCTCGGGGCCAGCAGCTGCGCAATCACAAGCTATTCTTGGACCGTCTTCTGGGCACATTGTTTTGACTGGCAGCGGAGTTTCTGGTTCCCTCGAGCGGTTCAGCCCAGAAATGCAGACACTGGCGCCTCGGGCTTGTGGGCCCTGGAGAGATAAGGGAACTGGGCAGCCGGCCCACAGCTGGCGACTCAAGCCAGGGGGAGGGGGAGGGGCCGGGGCCGGGAGGAGGTGGGACAGCCAGGGTGGCAGACAAAAGGCCTGGGCTAAGTCCTGACTCCCAGGGCCTCACTTTCTTCTGAGAAATGGGGTGAAGTGTCCCAGCTCGAAGCCACCCCTGACTCGGGGGGGGAAGACAACTTCGCTCAAGTGCTCCAAGCTGGTTTATAAACTCTCATCACAATCTCAAAGGGTCTTTTGATGCAAAAAAACACGGATGTAGGCCCGGCCGGCGTGGCTCAGTGGTTGAGCATCAACCTAGGAACCAGGAGTCAAGGTTTGATTCCCAGGCAGGGCACAGGCCCGGGTTGCAGGCTCGATCCCCAGTGTGGGGCGTGCAGGAGGCAGCTGATCCATGATCCTCATCACTGATGTTTCTCTCTCCCTCCCTCTCCCTTCCTCTCTGACATCAATAAAAATATATTAAAAAACAACAACACTGCAGTAGCTGTAAGTCCAGTTGAGGGCAAAGATAGGCTGCTCTTTCCTGCGTGTCCTCACAGCGCCCCCGGCCTGACCCTGCATGCATTACGCACCAATAACTAATCAATGAAGGTACGGACGGACAGGTGGGTGAGTCACCAGAGCAACGCAGAGATGAGGGGCGGACCGGGGCCCACTCCTGACCTCTGGAGCTGGGGTTCCAAGCCCTTAAGCAGCACAAGCCACGCCCCTCCCGCCCCCAGCCTCAAGGACACACCCCAGCAGACCCACACAAGCAAGCCTTCCCCACACCTCTGCCCAGGGACCCCAGGAGGACTCGGCACCCACACAGAGGTGAACTCAAGTCAAGGGCAGGTCCCACGCGCCCGGTTAGGCCTGTCTCAGCGGGAGCTGGTTAGTGACAAGCCTGGCCCTGGGGCAGGTGCCCAGGAGATGTGAAAGGCCAGGGAAACGCCAGGGCAGCCGCCAGCGAGCAGCCGTGGGCCGGAAGCTCGTCACTTACAGTCGCTTGATCCCAGACTCCGGCTGGGGGGACATCCTTGGGTGGACGATGGGCGGGGGCTGGAGTATTCGATTTTCCTCTTCTATTTCTTCGCTGGAAGGGGGTGAGAGGCGGAAGGCAAGAGTCAAAAATTCCAGGAGAGCTGGAACATTCCAGAAGGGTGTTGTCTGATGGCCTGGGAGGACTTGCACTTGGAATAAGGGGGCCCCGGAGGCTGGCACCAGTGGCCTCTGAATGGGGGGCTGCCCCGGGGGGGGGCATGGCAGTGAGCAGGGAGGCGGGCCCTGCAGGCAACGGGCACAGGGGCCTGGGACCCCTTGGCTTTGGTACCATGTGCGGCATCGCAGGGACGGGACCCACATCTCCATTTCGTTTCCTTTGAAGATTCCAGCCAAAGAGAACTACGGTGGAACCTTGTTTCTCGACCGTCCCCCATCTCGAACAATTCCCTTCTCCACCCGGTGCCCTTTCGTGCCGATACTCACACGGGCAGCCAGCACCTCGGGGGACAGGGGAGAGAATGCGCGGGAGCGAGCGTTTCTCACTGAACGTCTCAGCGAGTCGTGCTGGGAAAGGCTTAGAAGCTGTTCTAGAACAGGTTCTTTTTGCTTCTGTTGCTGCTTATCATGATCGTTAAATTTCCCTTTTTTACTGTAATTTCCTTTCCCCTTTTCGTTAAATGCTCATTTACATTTCGTGTCCTCTTAGTTTTTAAAGTGTTTCTTTACAGGTTCAACAGCACAAGAGACAAGTTCTGTATATAAGAAAGGTTAAGACGGAATCATTTGGGGTCTGGAACGAATGAATTCAATTTACACGATTTCTAATGGGAAAAAAGAGTCGGCTTTCCAACAGCCTCCGGAACCAAGTAAGTTCGAGAAACGAGGTGCCACTGTACTTCCTGTTTCCTGTCCCTGCAAATGCTGGTCTCCAGGCCTTTGTGTTTTCTCCCGTCTGGAATACGCCACCCGCCCCTCAACCTCCCCCCGTCCTGAAGGGTACCCTCTCCTTTAGAGCAGGCCCCGTTCAAATGCCACCTCCTCCATGAAGCCTTCCCAGAATGAGACTTTGGCCAGAGAGAGGCCCCAGAACAGACGCAGATGCAACCCTTGTCTTCTAGGAGCTCACTGTCCCAGGCTCCCCACGACCCCGGGGGCCGCTGGGGCTCCCGACGCTCACCTCTTATAGTACGCCAGCTCCTCCTGCAGCAAGAACACCTTGGACTTGAGCTCGTTCCTCTCGTGCAGCACGTCCCGCAGCTCCTGCAGCGTGAAGCGGGGGCGGTTGGGGTCCCTGAGGTCCATGGCCGCCTTCTCCGCCTCCGAGATGCTCTCCTCCCCGCCGGGCTCCGCCTGCAGGAGGCAGGGATGCTGCTGAGCTCCTGGCCGCATCCTGTCACGCCCACTGCCCACCCTCCCGGCCCCAGCGGCTGGCCCAGGGTGCTATTTTAGGCACCCGCAGCCTCCGCTCCCCTTCTGTGAAGTCCTCTGGGGACAAAAGCCGGCGGCCACCTGTCCATTGTCTGCCTTCTCAATTGCCCAACCGGACACCCAGACCCCGCGCCTCCCCACCTGACTCGGGGTTTCATTACCAGCTGCATTCAGAGGCGGCCAAGGAGGAGAATCCGCACACCAAGGCCGCCACCTCAGACCCGCCTGTGTCCCTCTCCCAGCCTCACTCAGCCCGTTGCGATCGATCGATGGATCGGGCCAGAGCAGCTGGGATCAGAGCAGCTGGGATCAGCGCCTGCGCATAATTCACTCTCCCTTTTCATTTGTGATTAAGTCACGTGCCTCTTCCCACTTGTGACCAGCCTCTGGTCGAGCCCTTCCTCCCCCGTGGCCGTGGGCATGTTCCCTGGGGTTCAGTGGAAGCCCAGCTCACGGGGTGGGGGTGGGGGGTCACACGGACGGATCCCAGAATGCTAAGTCACCTGATCCAGGCCAGATCCGAACCTGGTCCTCCCACCCTCTGCCAGAAAAAGGAACTCTAAACAAATGACGATAAGCCCACTGACATGGCTCAGTGGTTGAGCGTCGACCCATGAACCAGGTCCCGGTTCGATTCCTGGTCGGGACACAGGCCCAGGATGCAGGCTCCATCCCCAGTGGGGGACGTGCAGGAGGCAGCCGATCCATGATTCTCCCTCATCACTGATGTTTCTCTCGCTCTCTCTCTCATTGATTTCTCTCTCTCTCCTTTACTCTCTGAAATCAATAAAATAAAAAAAAGGAGGTGCCAAACCGGTTTGGCTCAGTGGATAGAGCGTCGGCCTTCGGACTGAAGGGTCCCAGGTTCGATTCCGGGCAGGGGCATGTATCTTGGTTGCGGGCACATCCCCAGCGGGAGGAGTGCGGGGGGTGGCTGGTCGATGTTTCTGACTCTCTATCTCTCTCCCTTCCTCTCTGTAAAAAATCAATAAAATATATTTTAAAAAAAAGAAAAAAAAGAGGAAAAACTCAGGACGAGAGGGAACACTCCAGAACGGGAGAATGAGGGACTGAAATAAAGACCCTCCCCAACCCCCCAAAACAAACACCCCACAGCGGCACAGGCCAAGGGGACTCGGCCTGGGTCAGGGGCGCGGCCGGGATGCTGGGCTCCAGAAGGCATCCTGGGAGCGGACAGGCTGTTCTGGGAAAGGACACTTGAAAGGAGACACCCCTCCTCGGGGCAGGTCAGGTGACAGAAGGGCCGCTTGGCAGGCAAGGGGGGGCGGGGGGGAGGGAGGAGGGGGTGACCCGGAGTCAGCAAGTAGCACAGGCAGCAGGAAACCCAAACCTGACACCCCCCCCCCCCCCCACCGACACACCAGCTGGGGATCAGAGTAGGGCCCCCACCCACCCAGGAACCAGGGGAGGACGTGCTGGAGGACTTCGCCTCCCAGGAAAGCGCGTGTGCGGGGCACGCCTCCAGCTGGGCTGTGTGGTCATGGCAGCCCTCTGCACAGCTAGACTCCGACGGTGCCCCCACCCACGACCCGTGTGCCCGGTGCCCGGTACACAGCAGGAGCTCGCTAACGGCGACATTTCTCTTCCCCTGCCCAGGTGAACCACGGAGCGTCCCTGAATGTCTAACACGCATTCAGCGTATGTGAAGCGTTAACCTTGTGCTGCTGGCCGCCGAGTTAATGAGATGAATCAGACAGGAATGTGCAGGTGGAGAGAAGAGCCACATAAATGGAACGCTCACACGGTAACAAGCAGAGTGAAAGGGTGCGAGACACCCAGCTCTAACGGAGGGTCGCAGAAGGCGTTACTGCAGATGAGGTCTCCGTGCATGGGGTCTTGACGGATGTGTAGGAGTTTGCTAGGAACTATGCCTCCCCCATCCCCCGTCTCTGCCCCTCATTTTGTTTGGCTCTGACTGTATTCTGACTTCTAATCAGTGGCCAAAGAGTTTAGATCAGAAGACTTCACACTAAAGCTTAGGTTTTGGGCTTCCTTTTGGATAAAAATGGGACCCGCACGGGGACACTGTTGCTGTGTAGCTGCTACTCTCTGTACCTGCTCTTCCCACGGCTGCTGACTCCCCACAGCTTTTTCCTTCTCGGTGGCCCCATCTCAGGCTCCACACTCCCTCCAGGCCCTCCCTCCCCGGAACTCGGGTCCTGCCGTCACTGGGGCAGGTCCCCGGCTCCTGAGTCTCTGGGAGGGGCCATGTGACAGGCGTCCCCCCGCCCCGGGAAGGCGAGAAGCCCTCAAGAGGCTGCCCAGAGCCGGGAAGTGCCAGGCAGTGGACCAGACGCCGGCGGGTTTCCCACCACAGAAAGAAAGGGCAGTGCCGTGCGTGACGGAAGCTGGGCTGACACTATGGTGGCCTCACACTGCAGCACAGTAACCAACCAGGCAGCACGCGCACACCCTCAACCACACAGTGCTCTACGTCAGCCTGATCTAACACGAATGAGTACGTTCACACAAGGAGCCTGGCTGGGGCTGCCAGGTGGCCGACCATGACCCCGGAGGTCACGGTTCGCCCCGGTCAGGGCACATGCTCAGGGTGCAGGGGGCCTGCATGAGGCAGCTGATCAGTAATTCCCTCTCATCACTGCTGTTTCCGTCTCTCTGCCCCTCTCCCTGCCTCTCTGAAATCAATTAAAATATATAAATAAACTGAGAGGCTTCCCTTCCCAGAGGCCTTTGGGTGCACTGCCGGCCCCTCTCCGGGCCTGTGTTTCTCCATCTCGCCCTCGATAACCCAACAATATGCCTAGGAGCCCCTCCCGCCGGACTGGGGGGCCTCTATAAACACTGCTCTCAAGCCGGCGTCTCCCCTTGCTCAGCCCAGAGGCTGCCATCAGCCCCACCGAAGGCTCCTCGGAGCCCGAGCGCTTCCTCTCTGGAGGGGGGGAGGCTGTTTTACAGGGAGTGTCTGAGCCCCTTAGAATGTGTGGGCTTCCCAGGCAGCTTTGCCATCAGGTCCTGCCTCTGGGGCCGCTGCCCGGGGGCAGAGGAGGGACAGCTGGTGGCTTGGGCTTCTCTGGAGGCCACGGGTCCTGATGCAGTGCCCGGGGCAGCCCTAATCGGCCTGTTCCAGGCGCCATCGGCCGATCGGCAGCGAGCCTTCTAGGCTTACGGCACCAGGGACCGTGGAGGTGGCCTGGGTTATCTCGGATTGTCCGCTGCTCCCACGAGGCGCCCTGGGCACAGCCGGAGGGAGAGGCCCGGCCCCGATGCTCCCTGGGGAGGTCTGAGAGCCCGGCCGACAAGCAGTGGGGCCTGTGCAGAGGCGTCAGGGAGGGCACACCTCCATCAGGGCCTCCATCCCGAGGCCTGGCCCCCTGCGCACGCTCCCTGCTGCCTGGGCCCGTCATGGCCACTTCCTGTGCCCCAGGCCCAGCAAAGGGGATCGACTGTGCGAATTCAGCCCGAAACCCGGCCTCACCCGATGGCTCCGGTCTTTCCTTGCGTACTTAAAAGACCACACAAGCCTGGCCCATGGCTCAGTGGTTGAGCGTCGACCTATGAACCAGAAGATCACGGTTCGATTCCCAGTGAGGGCACAGGCCCGGGTTGCAGGCTCCATCCCCGGTGTGGGGCGTGGAGGAGGCAGCTGATCCATGATTCTCTTCCATCACGGATGTTTCTCTCTCTCTCTCCCTCTCCCTTCCTGAGATCAATAAAATTATTTAAAAAATAAAATGTAATTTATGTACCATAAAATCCACTCTTTTAAAAGTACAGAATTCGGTGTTTTTAGTCCATTGAGTTGTGCGACCATCACCACTAGTTCCCGAAATTTTCATCACCCAAGGGAAACCCCGTCGCCATTAGCACTCACTCCCCATCGCCCCCCGCCCCCCGGCCCCCAGACCCTGCAGCCACCATCCGCTTTCTGCTGTGGATTTGCCTGTTCTCGACCTCAAGTCACTGGAATCATGCAGCATGCGGCCTTTGTGTTGGCTACTTTCATGCAGCATGTTTTCTAAGTTCATGCATGTTATGGCGTGTGTCAAGCGCTTCGTTCCTTTTCATGGCTGAGTAATATTCCACTGATTGGACAGACCACTTTGTTTATCCATGAATCATCAATGCAGGTTGTTTGTACCCTCTGGCTATTGTGAGCAGTGCTGCTATGACCTGGCAGTATGATCCGTAGTTATTGGGACAAATGAGTGAGTGAATGAATGAATGAATGAATGGAGAATGGCAGGTGCCCCGTAACCACCTCTGAGCCGCCTACTCTGGGCTACAACGCTGGGGGCCCAGACCTGCCTCTACCCCCCGCTGTGTGTCCTCCAGGCAGCAGCTCGCGCTCTCTGGGCCTCCGTCCCGTAAAGCACTCACCTCGGGCTCCTCCTCGCCGTTCAGGCTGGGGTCACCCCGCAGCCGCTCCCGCAGCTTCCCGAGCTCCGCCCGCAGGCTGCCCATCTCCTGCTCCTTGGTCTGCAGGTCGGCCTCCAGCTCGACCTTCTGCTCGATCAGGGCCTTGCCCTGCGCCTCCACCACCGTGATGCGGTGCCGGAGGTCGTGGTTGATCTTCATCAGCCGCGTCTGCTGCTGCTGCAGCTGTGGGAGAGAAAGGCCACTGAGGGGGCGCCCCGCGGGGCTCACGCCACGCACGCACAAGGCAGACCACCCCGTGCGTGCCACTCGTCCTGCCCACGTCTTCATGGGTTTGACATGTGTTCACATAGCTCTGCCGGTGCCAGAGACGGGCGATGTGTCTATTTACTGTGGTAACTTTATGGCAGATGGAAGATGCGTCTTGTTAGTACAGGAAGACAATTTCCCAGCAGATGGAAGTAATGTGCCTGGAGAAAGGGGTGTGTGTTGTTTTTTTAAATTACGTTTTTACTGGTTTTCGAGAGAAAGGGAGAGGAATAGAGATATAGTGACATCCATGATGAGAGAGAATCATGGATCAGCTGCCTCCTGCACGCCCCACACTGGGGATCGAGCTCACAACCTGGGCCTGTGCCCTGACCTGGAATCGAACCCTGACCTCCTGGTTCATAAGTCAATGCGCAAGCACTGAGCCACACCGGCCGGGCAAGAAAGGGGTGTGCTTTTCTAACTCAGGCAGAGACCCCCCCCTCCTGCACGGGTCCCTGCAGCAGCCTAGGGGCGCGAGTGGGCGGGCTCCGGGAACCATTCACTCCAGGGGGAAGCCTCAGGGTCAGAGCCAAGGCTGAGCGGGCCTGGGGCCTCCCCAGGGTGTGGGAGGCAGGTCCCGCCAGGCCTCAGTCAGGATCCGCACCCCACGGAGCCCATGGAGCCCACGGAGCGAGACCCGGGGGGTACAGGGAACCCCCTGAGGGAGCTCTGTCTCTGGTTGGAACCTCTGGCCGGGAGGAGGGACACGGTGGGGCCGGTCACTCACAGCCTCGACGTCCTCGCTCTTCAGGCCCAGCTCCCGGTCCTTGGCGCGGATCTCGTCGCGCTGCTTGTCCACCACCTCCTTCAGCTTCTTCATCACCTGCCGCTCCCGCTCCGACATGCCTGGGAGGGGCAGCGAGACATGCAGGTGAGCCCCCACCCTGCCCGCTCGGCCCTGCGCAGCTCCCCGCTCCATCCACCCCACGTCAGCACTTCCTCACGGGCCAGAGCCCCGTCTGATCCTTCCAGGGGTCCTGGGGGACAGTGTTCTGCAGGTGAGGGACCCCAGGCTGGGCCAGGCCAGTCACGCCAGTCATGCCAGCTCAGGGTCCTCCTGCCCTGGTGGTGGCATTGTCTGCCCAGAACCCAAGAATTTTCCAGACCCTTGGGTGTATCATTTTTGTTGTTGTTAATCCTCACCTGAGGATATTTTTTCCATTGATTATTTTTTAGAGAGAGTGGAAGGGACGGGGAGAGATAGAGAGAGAGAAACTTCGATGTGAGAGAGACATGCACCCTGACCAGGGCCAGGGATCAAGCCTGCGACCGATCAGGATCGAACCCGGGACCCTTCAGTCTGCAGGCCGATGCTCTAGCCCAGTGGTCGGCAAACTGCGGCTGGAGAGCCACATGCGGCTCTTTGGTCCCTTGAGTGTGGCTCTTCCACAAAATACCGACTTCTGTGCATGGGCCATGAAGTTTCAATCGCACTGTACATGTGCGCGCGCACGTGGTATTTTGTGGAAGNGGCTCTTCCACAAAATACCGACTTCTGTGCATGGGCCATGAAGTTTCAATCGCACTGTACATGTGCGCGCGCACGTGGTATTTTGTGGAAGAGCCACACTCAAGGGGCCAAAGAGCCGCATGTAGCTCTCGAGCCGCAGTTTGCCGACCACGGCTCTAGCCACTGAGCCAAACAGGCGCGGGCCCTTGAGCGTATCTTTGCAGCCCCATCTCCCTGGTCCAGTGGCTTGACACCCGCAGTTGCTAACAAGTAGTTTCTGCCTCTGCCGCCCGCTGACCGAGGTCTGACAACAAGGAGCGGATGTGCTTTAGAACCTGGAGGGTCCAGGGCGCGGGGACAGGAGGCTGCCAGGGGCTCTGAGGGCAGTGCCTGCCACGCAGGGCTGGCTCATCTCACCCCCTCTCGCGACAGCACCCCTAAATCCTGTCTCCCCTAGACCCGCGGTCTAACTTCGAAGGCCACACCTTCTCCCAGGGACCCCTGGCCCGGCGCCTGTCCCTCCATTGGTGAAGAGAGGCTGCTGTCCTTGTGTTCCTATGGTTTCCCGAGCAAATAAAAATAACCGGGGAA
This sequence comes from Myotis vivesi, assembly GCA_035771395.1. NCBI lineage: Eukaryota > Metazoa > Chordata > Mammalia > Chiroptera > Vespertilionidae > Myotis > Myotis vivesi. The sequence goes on from JAWPEG010000010.1 coordinate 26,610,012, forward strand.
GGCACAGCCCGCCTGGCATCCGCCCGGTGGGGGCGGAGCCTCCCCAGTGAACCCTGTGGGAGCGGAGCCACGCGAGAATCTCACACCCTCCACGTGGCTGTTGACGACACGCCGGCGGGGACGCGCAGGCTCTCCCACACGGAGGGAGCTGCGCGCACAGGGCGATGGTGGGCGAGGCCGCAGCCCCAGCGCTGGGGTCCATGCCTGGGACCCTGAGGCCTCAGGGCCATCACTTGGGCAGGCAGGGGGGTTCCCAGGTCACCCCCAGAGGCCTGGGGTGCCCTGCAGAAACGTCACAGACAAGATGGCTACGGGTTCTTGGATAAGACAAAATAGTTGCCATAGGACCCGGCAATTCCACTCCTCGGAATAGACCCCAAAGCACTGAACACACACGTCCACACAGACACCCTGAGCACCGCGTGCACCTCTCTCACACCCCCCTGTGCGCTGCTGCTGTTAATCCTCACCCCGGGGTATTTTTCCATTGAATTTTAGAGAGAGTGGAAGGGAGGGGGGGAGAGAGAGAGACACATCAATGTGAGAGAAACACATCGACTGGTTGCCTCCCACAGGGCCAGGGATCGAGCCTGCCACGGAGGTCCGTGCCCTTGACCGGAATTGAACCCAGGACCCCTCAGTCCAAGGGCCAACGCTCTATCCACGGAGCCAAACCGGCCAGGGCTTCCCTGTTTTACTTCTTCCACTCTGGTGCCCAATGCCTGGTTCTTACGGGGAAGGGGAAGGGAAGACCCAAAGCCCAGGAACCCCTCGCTGCCCCCGAGGGTCAGGGTCAGGGTTAGGGCTGACCCCACGCCGGCCCAGCACCGGCCACCACCCGGGACGGGGCCCTCTCTGTCTGTCCACGTGTTTATCTCCGCACAGGAGCACAGGCTCATGGGGCAGCTGCTCCCTCTCCTCCAACGTGTATCCCCAGCACCCAGAAAAGCCAGAAAACCGAGGCACCCAGAGCAGTGCTGAGCGAGCCTCTCGCCTCATCTCCTGTAAGTCACTCAGTTCCTCTCGGGCCGTGACCGCGGCCACAGGAGAAAAGGCTTCGGAGATGAGTGTCGTAATCGCTCAGGGACTGTCACCATGACCGTCCCCCATGATGGGCGCGGGAACAGCCTTCTCCCCCCGCCCCTGCCACCCCCTCCTACCTTCGTGCTTCTGGAACTCCTCCTCAGAGAAGCTGACGTCCTTGTGGGAGAGGTTGGTCATCAGCTGCTTGTTCTCCTCCTGCAGCTGGGCGATCTGGGACAGGAGGTCCTGCGCCTCCCCCCGCCACACGTCCTCCACCAGCTCCAGCTCCTGCGAGGGCGCAGGCGCGGGGTCAGGGCCTGCCGGGGCTGGGGCATCGGGCACACCGGCCCGCATGGCACAAACCACAGGAGACGCCCTTCCCGTCTGGACCTGCTCAGGTGAGACCTGCCCAAGGTCCGCCACGGGCTCGCACGGCACCTGCTACCTGTCTAGACAGAATGGAGGAAGGAGCAGCCCCGGTGATGGGGCTTCACAGGCCCAGCCGCTCTGGGGAGCCCATACCCCTGACCTTTGGACAGACCCTCAGACAGGACAGACTTCTCTCCAGGGAGCAAGAGGCTGCAAAGACCCCGGGGGCTGCCCAGAGTTCCTTGTACGTCTCACACGGGCATCTCTTCGAGCGTCCTGGGCCAGTTCCTGAGCCACCCCGAGCCTCCGTTTCCCTCAGCTGAGGAGCCCTAACATTACTCAGCCGTGGAAAGGAGTGAAGCACCGACACCTGCCACAACGTGGATGAACCTGGAAAATGTCGCACTAGCCCTGGCCGGTGTGGCTCAGTGGATAGAGCGTCGGCCTGCGGACTGAAGGGTCCCGGGTTCAATTCCGGTCAGGGGCACAGGCCCGGGTTTCCGGCTCGGTCCCCAGTAGGGGGCGTGCAGGAGGCAGCCGATCCATGATTCTCTCTCATCATGGATGTTTCTCTCTGTCTCTCCCTCTCCCTTCCTCTCTGAAACCAATAAAAATACATTTAAAAAATAATAAAATAATATTAAAACAAAAACAAAACATCCACTAAGTGAAAGCGGCCAGACACGGAGGCCCACACAGTGTAGGATCCACTCCTGGGAAATGTGCCGAGTAGATAATCCACAGGCAGAGCAGCCTGGCCGCTGTCCGGGGCAGAGGCTGGAGGCAGGTAAGGAATGACTATTAAGGAATATGGATGTGTTTTTTAGAGAGAGAGGAAGGGAGAGGAGAAAGAGCCACCTCCTGCGCGCCCCCCATCAGGGTTGGAGCCCGCAACCTGGGCATGCGCCCTGACTGGGAATCGAACCAGCAACCTTGTGGTGCACGGATGACGCCCAACCACTGAGGTACCCGGCCAGGGCCATCTGGGTTTTCTTTTCTGAGCAATGAGAATGTTCCAAAACGGACTGCAGTGATGGTTGCACGGCTCTGCGAAATGACTAAAACCATGGAGTCGTATGCTATAAGGAGTAAGTTGCATCATATGCAAATTATATTCAATAAAGCTGTTACCGAAAAACCTGGCATTTTGTAAAACTGCAAACTCGGCAGCATTATGGCCGCTGCCCGCACAGAACACTGGTGAAGGCGTGGACACCGGAGCCTGCTTACCTGGATCGAACTGTCTCCGCCAGGTCCTAGCTGATGTTGGACAAACATTCAACCTTTGGGAGCCGGGGACACGAGGCAAGGAGTGTAACCTGTCCCCCCAAGGGCCCTCGTGAGGGTGAATGGTTCATGGACGCAGACCGCCTGGAAGTGCCAGCAGCAGGAAGGGCTGCGGCGGCTCCTCCCACAGCGGGTTCCTCCCACGGCCTGTCACCAGCTGGCCCGGGGGCCGGACGGCAGCATCGCCTCCGTGTGTCTCCGGAATAAGCTCCTAACTCCGCTCCCCTTCTTTAGGAAGCTCGCAGCACGGGGAAATGGGGGGCAGTAACTAAGTACTCGCACACCTGGCTCAAGGTCACAGGAGAGGTGAAGGGCAGGGCCTGGGTTCGATGCCCAGTCAGGGCACAGGCCCGGGTTGCAGACCCGATCCCCAGTGGGGGCCGTGCAGGAGGCAGCCGATCCATGATTCTCTCTCATCACTGATGTTTCTATCCCTCTCTGCCTCTCCCTTCCTCTCTGAAATAAAAATATTTTTAATAAGGTATGTTATTAAAATTAACCTCATCTGTGTCTCTTCATCAATGTGACAAGCCACACTGCATTTCCATGGGGCAGCACTGTGCTGGCAAGGTGGGTCCCTGAGGGCCAAGACCTCACCTACTGCGGTCACTGCTCTCTCCCAGAACAGTGTCAGGCGCACAGTAGGTACTCAATAAATGTCTCTGTCTAACGAATAAACAATACGTGCTACTTACATTACATGCCACTGGGCCCACACAGCCACTGCTTGCCAACACCTGTGTTTCCTGCCTTCCCCATGCCCACCCCCCACCAGGTGAGGACCCCGCTCTCCCTCTCTCTCTCACAGGCCCCCTGGGAGGCGCGGAGCGTGCTGTGACTTGTCAAAGGGCTTGCAGACTCAGTAACCAGGGAGAAGGAAGGAGGGAGGGATAAGATCGAGGACATTTTCCACATTGTGGAAATAACACCTTGAAGAGCCTCTGAGATTGCAGGGGCGGGGGTGGGACCAGAGGACTCTCAGTTCCCCAGGAAAACAATTGAAAGGGGCTGGGGCTGGGATGGGGACAAGGCTGTCGTCCTGGGATCGATGAGCCTCCTCCTCAGTGTTTACAAACAGGCCCTGCCCCTGAGCGCACTGGTGCTGGCTTCCTGGCCGACAGCCTTCCCGAGGCGACAGGGCAGCTGGCCGGCATTCTACCCACTCCAGGCCTGGTGGCCCCCGCCGTCTCCCAGGGGGGTGTCCCCGCTGCAGAAGGACCAAAGCCGGGGGTGTGACATGGTCGCTAGGACTCTGTGTGACCTGGGCTAAGCCCCTTGGTCCCTGTTAAGAAGCATGAGGGGCCGGGCCAGTGTGGCTCAGTGGTTGAGCACCAACCTATGAACCAGGAGTTCAGGGTTCAACTCCCAGTCAGGGCACATCCCCAGTAGAGGGCGTGCAGGAGGCAGCTGGTCAATGATTCACTCTCATCATTGATGTTTCTCTCTTTCTCCCTCTCCCTTCTCTGAAGTCAATAAATTAAAAATTTTTTTTTAAAAAGAGCCATGAGAGGGTTTCAAACAGTGGTTCTCAACCTTCTGGCCCTTTCAATACAGTTCCTCATGTTGTGACCCAACCATAAAATTATTTTCATTGCTACTTCATAACTGTAATGCTGCTATTGTTATGAATCGTCATGTAAATATCTGATATGCAGGATGGTCTTAGGCGACCCCTGTGAAAGGGTCGTTCGACCGCCAAAGGGGTCACGACCCACAGGTTGAGAACCGCTGGTTTCAAAGATCCTTCCCTCTCTGAGAGATGGAGCCCCCTGGGGCAGGAGTCAGGGTGCCTGGGATGGAGGTGGGGTCCCCGATGCCAGTGAAAACCTCTTCGGGCCTAAAGACAATGTTAACAGACAAGGCCCTCGCAATGAGCTGGGCTCTGTCCCCAACGCCTGACATACATGAACATACATGACATAGTCCTCACCACAACCCTACGAGGTGGGCACTGTTATCCCATTTCACAGCTGGGGACACTGAGGCACAGAGAGGCGCGGTGACTTGCCCGAGATCACACAGCCCGTGAGTGGGAGGGCTGGAAGCCAGGCAGTCTGGCTCCAACGTCCCTGCCCTGGGAATCGCGACATCAGCTGCAGCACCAGGCGCCGTCAAGCTGGCGGGGTGGCCTGGGAGCTTGAGTTTCCTTCCTGACCCCAGGGCACAGGGACCTCTGAGGACAAGCCCAGTCCAGCCTCACACGCAGGTGCTCTCAGCTTCTCAGGACCTGCCCTCCGGTTAAGACGGCCCTAGCTGGTGTGGCTCAGTGGATAGAGCCTCGGCCTTCGGACTCAAGGGCCCCAGGTTCGATTCCGGTCAAGGGCCTGTACTTGGGTTGCGGGCACATCCCCAGTGGGGGGGTGTGCAGGAGGCAGCTGATCGATGTTTCTCTCTCATCGATGTTTCTAACTCTCTATCCCTCTCCCTTCTTCTCTGTAAAAAAAAATCAATAATAAAAATATACAAAAAAAAAACAAACAAAAAACACACTTATTTAAAAAAAAAAAAAAAAAAAGACTGCAGACATGGCCTGGGCCCGGGCTATTTTCCGTGAAAAAACACTCAGACCTCAAAGGACCTCCTAGACCAGTGATGGCAAACCTTGAGCTCGGCGTGTCAGCATTTTGAAGAACCCTAACTTAACTCTGGTGCCGTGTCACATATAGAAATTTTTTGATATTTGCAACCATAGTAAAACAAAGACTTATATTTTTGATATTTATTTTATGTATTTAAATGCCATTTAACAAAGAAAAATCAACCAAAAAAATGAGTTTGCGTGTCACCTCTGACACGCGTGTCATAGGTTCGCCATCACTGTCCTAGGCCGTAGGCGATGGCCTGCTGGGAGGTTCAGAGAGGCACAGTGTATTTCCTGAGGCCACACAGCAAGCCGGAGCCTGTCAGGCACCTGGGCCCCAGGAAAGGCGTTTCCCCCTGTTCCCAGGCGGAAGGTGTCTGACAGGAGCTTCCCGGAGCAGAGGGCTTGACCGGAAACCAGTCTCCCACTTCCTCTTCTCCAGGCACCTGAGCTGGACGCCTGGCCCAGAGGGGAGGCTCTGAGTCACCAGCCCATAGGAATTCTTGTTCACAGGGCAGAGGCTTAGCTTTAAATCTGCCCCAAATCATTGCCTTCCCCCAATTCACTCTTTTAAAATATATTTTTATTGATTTCAGAGGAAGGGAGAGGGAGAGAGAGAGAGAAACATCCATGATGAGAGAGAATCATGGACCGACTGCCTCCTGCACGCCTCCCACTGGGGATGGAGCCCGCAACACGGACCTGTGCCCTGACCGGGATTCGAACTGGGACCTCCTGGTTCATAGGCTGACGCTCAACCACTGAGCCACGCCAGTGGGCATCCTTCCCCCAACTTAAACCACCAGGGACATGAGAATGATCTTCACTGGGGACCCGGCTCTCGCAGCACTAAGGTGGGACAGGTCCTTCCCCCACACACACCCTCAGTGTTTTCATCTGTGAGATGAAGATCATTCCTACCTCACAGCCTTGTGAGAACTGAAGATAAAATCAAGGGGGAGAGAGCACCCGGGAGCACAGGCTGATAACCCAGGAGGAAGCCTGGGAAGCGATTTGCCAAGAGGAACCCCAGACCCCGGTTCCCCAGGGGCTGGAAGCCACACCCCCTTTGCTCTCAGGGGGGCCCTGAGATAGAAGGAAAAAAGGGGCCTGTATCTCCTCTTCCTCGGTGACAGGGAAGGGCAGGAAGCTGATTCCATTTCTGAAAAAATGTAATATGATCTGGACCGTTTAGATGCTATCTCGTTACGTTTTATTCTAAGTTGGCTCCTATTCCTGTCACCATGGGACATGCGAGGAAATCAAGCCCAGAGAGGTTAAGGAACTCGCCTGAGGTCACACAGCTATTGAATGGTCAAGGTGGGATTGGAACTCGGGTCTGACTCCACAGAACTGCCCTTCATCCCCGGGTGGTACAGGACAGTGTCCCCGGCTGGGCAAGAGCGGGCCAGGCCCCCACCCCCCACCCCTTCCCTCCTGGGGTCCCTGCCTTCCCGTCCGTGCGCGCGCCCCGCGCTGACGGGCCCCTGGCCCCGGAGGGACCCCCCGCGGCCGCGGCCCACCTTCTGGTGCTTGCGCTCCTTCTCGATGCGGTCCACCCTCTCGAGGCGCAGGCGGTCCAGCTCCAGGCGCAGCTCGTCCAGCTCGGGCGCGACGTGGTGGCGGCTGACCAGCACCTCCAGGATCTCCAGGACGCGCACGACCTTAGGCATGAGGCGCGCGATGGCCTCGCAGCCGTGCTGGTCGATGACCCGCTCGAACTCGTGGCCCACCAGCGCCGCGATGTCGTACACGTCCATGACCGTCAGCTCCGCCACGTTCTTCTCCAGCGCCGACCCCCGCTCCTGCTCCTCCATCGCCCCGCCAACTAGTGCAACTCCCCAAACTCGCCGCGGTCGGGGCAGCGCCCGCCGGGCCCTCCCCGCGCCCCTCTCCGGCCGCGCTCAGCGGGCCCTCGGGCGGGGGCGCAGCGGGCGGGCGGCCGGCATCGGCGCGGGAGGAGCGGCGGCCCCGGAGCCCGGGCCGCAATCCGTGCGCGGGAGCCGGCGTCCGCTCGGCCCGGATCCTGCTCCCAAGTCGGGGGAGGAGGTGGGGGAGGAGGAGGAGGAGGAGGTGGAGGGGAAAGAGGAGGAGAAGGCGGCGGCGGCGAGGAAGGCGCGCGTGCGCAGGCCCGCGGCGCCTCCCAAGTTGGGAATCCGAGTCGGGCGCAATGGAGGCGCGGGGTCTGGCCGGAGAGGGGGCCGCGCTGCCCTCGGAAACAGTTCTCGCCCGCGGGTCGTCCCCACGCCCAGGGCCCGGGAAGGAAGGGCGGCCGCTGCGGCTCCGGGAAACTTTGGCGGCGGCGAGACCCGGTGACCGACTCCCCCCGCGGGGATGCCGCGCGCCCCGCCCAGATCCCGGCCTGGCGAGGGGAGCGTCCGGCTTCTTCCGCCTGAGGGCGCCCTGGGGTCCCCACGGGCACCGACCCCTCCCCTCCGCCGACTCGGCGGCCCCCCGACCCCCGCTCCACCCGCCCGCGCCCCCCGCGCGTCCCTCCCCACGCACCGCCCCCTCCTGGATCCCAGCCGGGTCCTGGCTCCTCCCCGCCCCTCTCGTCCCCTGGAAAGGAGGGGGTCCGAGGCTAGCCCGGAGGAGAGGGGGCGGCGGCGACAGGGATGGGGGTCGCTGGTCCTGGACGATGGCCGCGTCGGGGGGCGGCCCCCGCTTTGGGGAGGGTGGAGGGGTGGACGCCGGGATGGACCCATCCTGGGGAGGAAGCGAGGCGGACCCGCCGGAGCCAGGGCCTGCGCCCCAGGAGAGGCGCCCGCCTCCCCCCCCACCCCCACCCCCGGAGAGGGGCGCACGGTGGAGGGGTCCCCTGCCCCGAAGCTGCCGCGCCGCCCAGCCACGTCCACTAGCGGCCCGGCTCCCTGTGACTTGACCACTTTACGGGGGAGGCGCGGCCGGGCTTGGCTCTGAGTCTCCTGGTCCCGCGCCCCCTGCCCTTCTGACTTGGCTAAATCCACTCGTCCTGCCGTCAGACATCCCACCCCCACCACCGGGGGGGCCTTCCCTGAGCCCACACGCCTCCCCGCTCCTCCCCCTCCTGCACCCCCACAGCCCCTGCCTTCTCCCTAAAATGGCCCTGAGCGGCCTTGGAGCCGTAAAGCCACCCCAACCTGGCTCCATGTTGATTGAAAAGTCAACACATAAAAGGCATTTGCTGTTTGAAAGTATCTAATGTTTATCCTTCCCACGTGCCAGGCATCACTCAAAACATTTCCTCCTTCCATCCTGACTCCGCTGGTTCGTTTCTCCAGTGTGGCCTGATGACTCCTGGGGTCCCCCAGGACCAGGGGGTCTCTGTGGTGGTCCCTTTGCCCGCCTGGGTGAGGGAGAGGCTAGATGTGCCTTGGTTCCAATTGATTATCTGTTGTCGGTAGCGATCAGGATTAACGGTTTCCCCTGGTTTTAGCAGCTCCTAATACCCCACACCTTCCCGATCCCACCAAGCGCAGAGCAGTGTGTTCTCTCCGGAGCGATTTGGCTTTGCAGTCGATGTGGATGGTTGACCTGGATCAACCCGTGATTTTGTGCGTCTGGGATTCTCAAAATAAACCCACTTCTCATCGCCAGTCACAACTCGATGCAAAAAGACTCTTTGGTGCCGTTGAAGCACCATTTTACCGATGACTTTTCGGTTTTCCCTTTGTCTTTCGTTCAGTTGCTGTGGCACCCGTTTTCCTTCCTTTAAAATGGTTCCCATTGCGTGTAAACGGTCGGAAATTGTTTGCTGAGCAACGTTGAATCTTTGTGCGAGTTGTTTCTGAGTCGGACACGCATCTTCACCCAATAAAGCTTGTCATTGTCGGTCTTCCATCTTTTTTGGTTGACCGGGATGTTCTTGGTCTTTTACATCGAAATCCTCACTTTTAAAGTGTTTAAACCAGCGTTCACAAGTATCTTGAGATGGAGCATGTTCACCCTAGTATACGATCACTTTCAGCAGCACTTTTCTTCAAAATAAAGCCATGAATTAAAACTTCCCGTAAGTGCTCTTTTTTTTTTTTGCACGAAATTCGACATTTTTAAGCGTAAAAACATCTATGATGTTAACACCTTCAGAAAATTTGACATAGGAAGTTTTGAAGCTTGTTGTCCATACAACAAAATAGCACACATATCACATCGCATGTATATCAGCATACGTGTAACTCCATCTATTGAAAAAAAATCCCCATTATTAACCGGTACACCTAGTAAGAATAAAATGACATAATGTCTGTGCATTGTTTTAAAATAACCCACTGGGAAGGTGGGATGGTTGGGAATATGAATGAAATGAGGACTGGCCATTTGGTTAATAACTGTCGACGCTGGGTGATGGGACCACGGGAGTTCATTATGCTATTCTGGGTCCTTCTGTAATATTAGCATTTTTTTTCATAATAATTATTAAAAAAGACTGCAGGCCTTATTAACCAATGTCATCCCAATAAACATGTAAAAAAAAACCCCAAAACAGTCTTGAAGAAGTGCCTGGGATGAACACAAGTCTTGCTTCCGCCATGGGTCAGAAAAGAGAGATTTGAAGATGGGGAGTGGGAGGAAGGATGAGTGGGTGCTGGGGAATGGGGGGG
>JAWPEG010000010.1:26619875-26637090 GCA_035771395.1 Myotis vivesi
CCCCCCCCCCCCCCCCCAGTCAGGGGCAGGTTGAAGGGCTGCCTGCAGGCAGATGTGAGCCAGTTGGGCTGGGCACGTGGCAGAGAGGAGCCGTGATTGTGTGGAAGGAGAAGTCCCCACTTCCTGGAACATAAGACCACAGGGCCCTGACACCGCACTGCGCTCAGAGAGGCCACTTTGGGTCACTTGAGCATCGCTTTCCTATGCTGTTGCCGTAGACCGCGCATGGGCTGACTGTCCGCGTTCCCCCACTCATAGGTTGAGATCTTAGCCTCCAATGTGGTGGTATTAAGAGGTGGATCCCCTGCCCAGTCGGCGTGGCTCAGGGGTTGAGCGTCAACCTATGAACCAGGAGGTCAGGGGTTGATTCCTGGTCAGGGCACAGGCCCGGGTTGCGGGCTCCATCCCCAGTGGGGGGGGCGTGCAGGAGGCAGGTGATCCATGATTCTCTCTCATCATTGATGTTTCTAGCTTTCCCTCTCCCTTCCTCTCTGAAATCAATAAAAACATATTTTTTAAAAATCATCCATTGCTTTTGTATGGGTTCCTTTAAAAAAACATATGAGATGCCTTGGCCGGTTTGGCTCAGTGGATAGAGCGTCAGCCTGTGGACTGAAGGGTCCTGGGTTCGATTCCGGTCAAGGGCATGTGCCTTGGTTGCGGGCACATCCCTGGTGGTTGTGGGCACATCCCTGGTGGGTGGTGTGCAGGAGGCAGCTGATCGATGTTTCTCTCTCATCGATGTTTCTGGTTCTCTGTCCCTCTCCCTTCCTCTCTGTGAAAAAGCAATAGAATATATATATATTTTTTAAATATATTCCATTGATTTTTCACAGAGAGGGAGAGGGATAGAGAGTCAGAAGCATTAATGAGAGAGAAACATCGACCAGCTGCCCCCTGCACACCTCCTACTGGGGATGTGCCCGCAACCAAGGTACATGCCCTTGACCGGAATCGAACCTGGGACCCCTGAGTCCGCAGGCCTACGCTCTATCCACTGAGCCAAACCGGTTTGGCAATAGAATATATATTTTTTTTAAATATATTTTATTGATTTTTTACAGAGAAGAAGGGAGAGAGATAGAGAGTTAGAAACATCGGATGAGAGAGATCGACCAGCTGCCTCCTGCACGCCCCCCACTGGGGATGCGCCCGCAACCAAGGTACATGCCCTTGACCGGAATCGAACCTGGGACCCTTGAGTCCGCAGGCTGACGCTCTATCCACTGAGCCAAACCGGTTCGGCTAGAATATATTTTAAAAAAAAACACCAAAAACCAAAAATCACATGAGCTAATGCCTTATGAGAGAGTGTAGTACCAAGGAGAGGAGAGCGAGGGAGAGGGAAGTGAGGCAGAAAAGGAGGAAGAGGGGTCTCTAGGCGGAACATTATCCAAGTTGGCCCGGCTTCGCAAGGACACCGAGCTGGTGGCTGGGCTGTGGGATGTGTCTGGGCGGATGTGTGGAGCCACTGAGTCTCGGAACTGTCCTGAGCTTGGAGGGGTGGACAGGAGGGTGGGGTGTGCGGGAGAAGGCGAGCAATTTCTGTCCACTCCTCATCTCTCTTTTTGATTTTGATTTTTTAAAATATATTTTATTGATTTCAGAAAGGAAGGAAGAGGGAGAGAGAGAGAAACATCAATGATGAGAGAGAATCATTGACTGGCTGCCTCCTGCATTCCCCCCCACTGGGGATGGAGCCCACAACCTGGCCATGTGCCCCTGGAACCGAACCCAGGACCCTTTAGTCCATAGGCCGACGCTCCATCCACTGAGCCAAACCAGCCAGGGCTCTCTTTCTCCCTTTTTTAAATAAGTTTTTATTGCCAGCCGGCGTGATTCAGTGATTGAGCATCGACCTATGAACCAGGAGGTCACGGTTCGATTCCTGGTCAGGGCACAGGCCCGGGTTGCGGGCTTGATCTCCAGGGTGGGGCATGCAGGAGGCAGCCGATCCATGACTCTCTCTCATCATTGATGTTTCTATTTCTCACTCCCTCTCCCTTCTCCTCTGAAATCAATAAAAAAAAAAAAAAAGTCTAAACCACGAACTGACCTAAATGACTTTAAAGCACTTGTTTGTCTCAACCTGCCTTCATCCTGAGATAGTGCGGAAAGACCCCTGAGGCGCAGTCATGACAACGATGCTAGGAAGGAAGACCTGCGGCAGGAAGGAACTGCAGCGAATAGCGCCGGGGCTTAGCTTACGGCGCTGTGGTTAGCGACGGGCTCTCTTCTAAGCATTTGATAGAACAATTGCTTTTGTAACATAACATATAAACGTACAGATGGCTTCCGGCTGTGTCTTTGGCTTGGCCACCGCCCCGTTTTTTCCAAAAACTGGAGCTGAATGTGCTTGGGAGCCGCCTCTAGGGTACAGTTTGCCACAGTCCTCCCCCCTCCCTCTTGCCTTCAGCTGGTGCCATCTGTCATTCAGACAAACTGGCTGATCTCCGAAGGCATTTGAATTTGCGTCCCCTGACTTAGAAAAGAAAACCCCCACAATAGACAACTCATGGTCCACATTTTAAATCCCTGACAGGTGGGGTTTAAATATTATTTAATCCGTTCAGAGATGAAAATGAACATATCTAATGTCTAGATAAAAAGTGTTCTTGGCACTTTTGTTTTTAAATTTATTTTTTTATTGATTTCAGAGAGGAAAGGGCAGGGAGAGAGAGAGAACCCGGGCCTGTGCCCTGATGAGAGAACCATGGATGGGCTGCTTCCTGCACACCCCACACCGGGGATGGGGCCCGCAACCTGCAGGAATCAGACTGTGAGCCACTGGCTCATAGGTCGATGCTCAACCACTGAGTCATGGCAGCCGCCTGGTCTTCTTGGTGCTTTTCTACAGAGTCGGCTGACTTGGGAAGTCAAGAGGCTCATCCATCAGCTTGATTCAATGGAATAGGAAACCGCTGCAGGTATTTTAAGCAGAAAGAGAGTTAATACAGGGAAACAGAGGCGTATAAGTGGGTTGGTGAGGCTGGAAGAGCAGGCTCCGGGCTCAGCGAGCCTCCTCCAGTGATGGCTCCCAGAATAACACTACAGAACAGACCTGCCGGGAGAAGCCACCGCCGCAGCCGGACGGTGGGGACTGGGGGGCCACTGCTACGACTCCTGGGCCCCTTCACACAGTCTCGCCAGAACAGTTCATCACTGCTCCCCTGTACCCACACCAAAGGTGGAAACTGGGCCACTGCTGCCCCCTGTTGGCCGATGTCTTTAAGAAACCGTCCCTCAAGCAGCACATGCACATATGCGGGGCCATCTGACCCTAACCAGAGAAACAGGCATACGGCGTTCTTCCTTTACAGGTAAAGAAAGCGGCGATGCGACACAGTTAAGGTCACAACGCTGGATAACAACCTAGCTCTCCTCACCCCTGGCTGGTTCAAAGAACTCAACTCACTTGTCGTGAGCGAGGCCTTCCATGGGCCCAAGAGCACCTCAAGGGGGGCGGAGGGGAGGTGGGCAGGCTGGTAACTAACCATAACCCAGGAGGCACAAATCTGCATCGTGAGCACAGAGGAAGGGCCCGTGCTGGGCAGAGGGATTCAGACGGGAGGAAGTGACGTGCGAGCTGGATTTTGAGGGATGAGTAGGAGTATGTCAGGAAAAAAAAAAGTCCTAGCAGCTGGCAAGAGCTAAGGGGGAACGGAGAGGATTCTAATTCTGGAGGAGGTGGACAAAGTTAAAACAATTTTTTTTACAGTAAAATAAGGTGCATTAGTGGTAAGTATACATCTCCTTGATTATAAAGCTATGTAAACACTCATATACCTTTATTTAGGTGAAGATGTAAAACATTGCCAACATCCTCTCGTGTTCCCCGCCCGGCCTATCCATACCCGCCTCCACCCTTTCCCCGTTGATTTTTGCAGGGCGCAGGGAGGCCAACATAAAATCTCAAAGCCCTTGCTTCGGCCCCCATCTCTCATTCCTTCCAGTCCAATTTTTTAAAAATTTTTTATATATATATTATTGTTTAAAGTATTACATATGTCTCCTTTTTCCCCNCTTTTTCCCCGATTGACCCCCCCCCCCCGCCACTCCCATCCCCCAGGACAAGCCCCCACCGCCCCAGTGTCTGTGTCCATTGGTTATGCTAATATGCATGCATACAAGTCCTTTGGTTGATCTCTACCCCCGCTCCCAGCCTTCTCTCTGAGGTTGGATGGTCTGTTCAGTGTTACCTTGTCTCTGGGTCTATTTTTGTTCATCAGTTTATGTTGATCATTATATCCCACATATAGTGAGATCATGTGATATTTTTCTTTCTCCGACTGGCTTATTTCACTTAGCATAATGCTCTCCAGGTCCATCCATGCTGTTGCAAATGGTAGGACCTTTTTTGCAGCAGCATAGTATTCCATCGTGTAGATGTACCACGGTTTTCTAATCCACTCACCTGATGATGGGCACTTAGGCTGTTTCCAGATCTTAGCTATGGTGAATTGTGCTGCTATGAACATAGGGGTGCACATGTCCTTTCTGATGGGTGTTTCTGATTTCTTGGGACATATTCCTAGAAGTGGGAATCACTGGGTCAAATGGAAGTTCCAGTTTTAACTTTTTGAGGAAACTCCATACTGTTCTCCACAGTGGCTGCACAGTCTGCATTCCCACCAGCAGTGAACGAGGGTTCCTTTTTCTCCGCATCCTCGCCAGCACTTGTCGTTTGTTGATGATGGCCATTCTGACAGGTGTGAGGTGGTAACTCATTGTTGTTTTGATCTGCATTTCTCGGATGATTAGTGACTTTGAGCATGTTTCCATATGTCTCTTGGCTTTCTGTATGTCCTCTTTCAAAAAGTGTTCATTTAGGTCCTTTGCTCCTTTTTTGATTGGATTGTTTATCTTCCTTTTGTTAAGCTGCACGAGTTCCCTGTAAATGTTGGAGGTTAAACCCTTACCTGAGATAGCATTGGCAAATATGGTCTCCCGTGCAGTGGGTCCACTCCTTCTGTTGCCTCCAAATCTTTCGCCATCTTTCTGAACGATCCAAAGAGGGTACTGCAAGCCGACAGGCGAGGTTCTCGGGACTGTGCGCTTCGCTGCGTGGTCCACGTGAATGGAAGGCTGCGCGCGAACGGGGAAAAGAACGTGGGGCCGACGGCTTTTGGTCCCTCGGAGCCACCGTCCAGGCGCGGGCCGCTCGCAGCCGCCGTGTCCCTCGGCGGCCGCCGTGCGTCCGTTACGTGGCAGCTGCCGGCGCCTGCCAATCCGCGGCTCCCGCATCAGCCCCCGCGGGTGGCGCAGCCGGAAGGGGCGGGGCTCAGGCGGTGGCGGCTGGGAGGCAGCGGTGGCGGCGAAGGCGGCAGCTCTGGAGGCCGCAGTCCCGGACCTGGCCTCGGCCCCAGCCCCGCCATGGTGACGCTCGCCGAGCTGCTGGTGCTCGTGGCCGCGCTGCTGGCCACGGCCTCGGGCTACTTCGTCAGCATCGACGCGCACGCCGAGGAGTGCTTCTTCGAGCGGGTCACCTCGGGCACCAAGATGGGCCTCATCTTCGAGGTGGCCGAGGGCGGCTTCCTGGACATCGACGTGGAGGTGCGGGCGCGCTGCCCGGGGCCGAGGCGGGGTCGCGCGGCCGCTCGGGGGTTGGCGGCGGCCGGGGCGCGCGCGGGGCCTGCGGAGTTCGCGGGGCGGGGGGGCGGGCAGGGAGGCCGCTGTCCGAGTCCCGGGAGAGGTCGGGCCACCGCGGCGGCCATGCCGTCTCGGCCCTTGGCCCCGCCGCCCGCGCGGTCCCGGGCCCCGGGCGGCCCTCGATCCGGACCCGCTGCCCCGTCAGAGGCGCTGGGTTGACAGCTGGACGGCGGGTCCCCGGGGATCTCTCGCCGGGCTTCGTCGCCCGGGGCGGAGGGCGCCTCTCAGCCGCGGCGCGGCGCCGGCAGGACTCGGTCCGGGGAGCGGCTGCCCTCCGCCCCGACGCGATCCCCGTGGGCACGCGGCGTGGGAACTTCGGGGCAGCAGATCGGAAGTTACCGAGGGCGCCGGGCCGACGTGCGCGCGGTTCTTTACTTTCCCCGGAAACGGCCCGAGTGTCCGACCCGACGATGCCCGCCTCCCCGGGACGTGTCGTGTAGCCCCTCCGCCCAGGACGGAGGCGGCGATGGGTCACGCATTGTAAGAGGAGCCATTGCAGTGAAGTATCTGGAGAAACGGGAGATGAAGAAACCAGTCCCTAAACGTATATACATTTTTCTTTTTTTTAAACCAAGGGAATGACTCCCCTCTAACTTTTTTTGGGGGGTGGGGGGAGTCACATGGAGTTAATGTTCACATTCACCCGTGGGCATGAACTTACTCGGGTGGAAGGGTTTCCCACGTGGCAGCGAGTTAGCGGAGTCGGGCACAGAGGACGCCACGCACCCGAAGCCCAGGCAGAAGGGCAGCTGGAAGGAACGACTGGACATGACGGGTCAGCTGATCGCGTCCACGGTGGGCAGTGGAGGGCCTTGTGGGAGGGAGCGAGGTGAGCCAGGCCAGCCGCCCTGGGTCCAGGTTGGCGAGAGCCTGGCCTCCTGATGTCCATCTAGGCCAGTGATGGCGAACCTTTTGAGCTCGGCGTGTCAGCATTTTGAAAAACCCTAACTTAACTCTGGTGCCGTGTCACATATAGAAATGTTTTGATCTTTGCAACCAGAGTAAAACAAAGATTTATATTTTTGATATTTTATATATTTAAATGCCATTTAACAAAGAAAAATCAACCAAAAAAATGAGTTTGCGTGTCACCTCTGACACTCGTGTCATAGGTTCGCCATCACTGCTCTAGTCCTTCCCTGAGCCTCAGGCCTCTCAGGTAACGCGGGTACCTCCACCGGTTGGAAGTAATAACCAGGGAACCTAGGGATGCACCTTAGTTTTGAAGAGGGCTTCTTGCTTAAAAAAAAAAAAGTACATATTTTTTATCGATTTCAGACGAAAGGAGAGGAAGAGAGAGAAACACAAGGATGAGAGAGAATTGTGGGTCGGCTGCCTCCCGCACGTCCCACACTGGGGATCGAACCCGCAACCCGGTCAGGGCACATCGCACTGTGACCTCCTGGTTTACGGGTGGGCCCTCGCCCGCTGAGCCACGCGGCCGGTGAGGTTTCTCGCCTCTGATGTTGGTGGCTGTGTGTGTGGGTCGTGGAGGCAGCAGGCCACGTAGAGACGGTGTGTAAGGTGCGTTTTTCGTTTCGGAGGGGTTTGCTTTCAGTTGAATTAGATGTAGTCAGCGTTGACAGGTGATTAGATACACAGCCGGTTTCCCGCCGGAGCCTGGTGGGTGGGGCTAAGTGAAGACTGCATTTTGAAATTTACATTTCCTCAGCGGACATTTCCTCACTCACACGTTTCTTTCTTTTTTTTTTTAATTTTTTTTGATATATTTTATTGATTTTTTACAGAGAGGAATGGAGAGGGATAGAGAGTTAGAAACATCGATGAGAGAGAAACATCGATCAGCTGCCTCCTGCACATCTCCCACTGGGGATGTGCCCGCAACCCAGGCACATGCCTTTGACCCGAATCGAACCCGGGACCCTTCAGCCCTCAGGCCGACGCTCTATCCACTGAGCCAAACCGGTTTCGGCACTTAGACGTTTCTAATTTGACATCTTTCCTGACATCTGCGTTTCTCTCCTGCCTCCAGATTACAGGGCCTGATAATAAAGGAATTTACAAAGGAGACCGGGAGTCCAGTGGGAAATACACCTTTGCTGCTCACATGGATGGAACGTACAAGTTTTGCTTTAGCAACAGGATGTCCACCATGACTCCAAAGATAGTGATGTTCACCATCGATATCGGGGAGGCCCCCAAAGGACAAGACATGGAAACGGAAGGTGAGACGGACCCTCAGGAGTGGATGCCCCCTCCCAAGAGAGAATATTAATTCTGCTCACTTTGATCATCGAATGGAGTATTTATTTTGATTTCTTTTTCTAGTTTCATCCACTGTCCTTCTTCCTCCCAACCCCCTGCCTCTTGTGTCATCCTCTGTCTTTAAAGTCAGAAACCTTTTGTGAGCCGAGACCGGTTTGGCTCAGTGGATGGAGCGTCGGCCTGCGGACTGAGGGGTCCCAGGTTCGATTCCGGTCGGGGGCATGTGCCTGGGTTGCGGGCACATCCCCCGTGGGGGATGTGCAGGAGGCAGCTGATCGATGTTTCTCTCTCATCGATGTTTCTAGCTCTCTGTCTCTCTCCCTTCCTCTCTGTAAAAAATCAATAAAGTATATTTAAAAAAAAAAAAAAAAGAAACCTTTTGTGAAACACACTTATTTACCCAGACCTCCCAATTCACAGAAAGCGGTTCGTGTTGCCGTTCTAGTTCTTTGCAGTGGCCCCGGCAGCAGCCTGCACTCAGTGCTCTGTGAGCGTGCAGGTTTCCTGGGTCTTCGGTGCTTGTTCTTGAATTTGCCAATCCTGGCCCTTCCTCTTTGTTTGCTCATTTGTGTACATGACTAGTTTGGCTAAACGTTTTGTTTTATTTTTTGTGTGTTCATATTTTAAACTTTCCTTTAGGTGGTGGCGATACCTGGGATGGTAGGTGGATTGCTTTTTGACAGCTTCCTGCCTTTTTACACATTTTTGATCGCTGTTACCTAATTTCTGCTTTCCTTCTTTCTAACCTGTTTATTGGCATGAGAGTGTTTTTTGTCTTAATGAAAAAACAACAACAACCCTACACCTAATTAGAGTGATTGTTTTTTTGTGGTTTTTATTTGGTTGACAGGAGATACAGGTTAGGTCACTTTAAATTAATATCACTGGAAAATAGCCATGGACATTTTAGTGGTACCGTTTGTTTCTTTTAAGTGAATGCGAAGGGTGGAAATATTCGACTATAATTGGACAAGTAAGTCTTAAACATAGTTAATAGCAAGTGGTTCTATTGACTTTGTAGGAAGTATTTTATAGCCTTGTTTTAATGATTATTAAAGCTTTCTAACTTGAAACTTGGTTGGATATAAAATACAGTTCTAAGAGCTATGTCCAGATTTTGTGACAAAAGTTCTTTCAGCCATACATTGCAGCTAGACCAGTTTTCATTCCTCAGCTGACCCGCACTGAGCCCTAAATTGATTCTTCTGGATGAATTGTTTACCAGGAGCCAGCACATTAGCATTGGGGCGGGGTGGGGGAGGGGGGCAGGGGGTGGGGGGAGGGGCTGTTAACACTGCAGCTGGGGGTTCATTTTATACTGTGGCCCTGATAACGTTTGTTGTAGGTACTGAGCAGATAGTAGAGTGATTATATCCTAAAGAAGTGGTTAGGTTTTGAAGTCTCTGGAACTTAGAGGCTCATACTACTTAGTAATTCTTGTGCTTGCTTTTCAGGGCCATTTACAGGGTAGGACTTGGCTAATTTTCAAGAAGAATTGGGAGTTTGAAGGGCTTTGTGTTTGTTTGTTTTCTGGAAATTAGTCCTTTCTAAGTAGTTAGAAATCGTTGGCTGATGAATGTGAATATTGAATTAGTCTCTAAATAATCCTTAACACAATATTTAAAGTTCTTGCTTTTGCTTGTTAATGGCAATGAATGGCAGCTGTCAAGCCTTCCTCTAACGCAGTGGTTCCCACGTCAGGGTGATTTTTGCCCCCAAGGGCCCCTTGGCGATATCAGGAGCCGGTTTGACTCGCATGGCTGGTGGGTGCACCGGGCAGCTACTCACAACAGAATTACCTGGTCCCCAATGTCGGCAGTTCCGCCTCGAGGAACCCTGCGCTTCCGGAGGGAAGCGAGCGAGGGGGTCTGAGTTGCAGCCCAGCACTGACAGTGGCGGGCCCTGGCTTCCCTCAGGAAACGCAGGGTCCTGTGTGGCGCCTTGGAGTTCCCGATGACGCCCAGTCCCGGCACTGGTAACGAGACCCTCCAGAGGGACTCTCCTGGCATGTATTTTCCCGCCTGTTCCCTCATTGCCATAACACGGTGCAACTACAAGTGTGCACTGCTCTTCAGAGCTGTTGGTTCCCCTGGGACCCATTTCTGGCCAAAGGGAACCGGTTGTCGACCTCGTGCAGCTGAGCTTCCACTGGCCTGCTGCTGCTCCACCGCAGGGACGTCGGTGCTCGGCTCCTGGACGGATGTTGAGCGGCTGCGGGTTTTCCCAGGAATGTCTTTCTCTGCTCAGCTTCCGAGATTAAGAGTCTGTTTGATTCTGCTCCTCAGTTAACATGAGCGTTACTATGAGTAGGTTTTGATTTCGGTTTAATATTTATAGATCAGGACTAGGGTGTTGCCGGGACTTCCTTTGTTTGATACTTCGTGCTCCCGCCCTCGCCTTCTCCCTCCTTGGTAAGCAGTCGGGACAGTGAGCTTCACTTGGCAGCAGTTCAGTGAAGACGTTCCTGAGGGTGTCTTCCTTCAGTCAGTCAGTATTGTGGAGTATGTTTTCTACCCTGAAAGAGATTTTTTTTTTACTAGGAATGGACTTTAAAGAAATGCTTTGAGAATTAAGTTGTCATCAGGGATCCACAATGCTGTTGGAGCCATTTCTAAAAATAGCTGCTTTTGTACGTCTTCTCTGAGGAAGATTTTGATCGCTTTATGCGTAGTTTTCAAAGAGATTCCTAAGCCGTGCTGACTGTTTCCCAACCCTCCTGCAGCTCACCAGAACAAGCTGGAGGAAATGATCAACGAGCTGGCAGTGGCCATGACCGCGGTGAAGCACGAGCAGGAATACATGGAAGTGCGGGAGAGGATACACAGAGCGAGTAAGTCAGTGGTCACAGAGCTGCTGACCCGCGGCAGGCTCGCGCCGGGCACGCCGGAGCGGCACCACCCGCCGCTGGCCTCCATTTTCCTCGGTTGGAAGTTTGCAAACATCACACTCATGCATTGACTTAAGAAGCACCCGTGCAAGGATGTCTTTTGAGTAGATGTGTGTGTAGAGCTTTGTACGGCACCAGTTTACTATTGGGACACTGCTCCCCTGGGTGCAAGTCTTGTGGGGACCCTTAGAGTTTAGGAGAAAGGAAATTCACTCAAAAAGGAGACTTGAGTGCTGTGTCTACCTAGTTATTCTAAAAAGTTAAGGCTATAGAATTTGATCAGAAACTTGAAAGAATGTGATATAAATCGAGTAGAATAAAATATATAGTCATGACTATTACTTTAAGAACTAAATCCTTAGCTAATGAGTGGGATAAATCATGAGACTTGTTCCAGGTTGGTAGTAAATATCAGTATTGGTCCATGAAACTGAGAAATCTCCCCCACCTAGAACAAATGCCAAGTACACAGTAGGTGCTCAATAAATATATGTTTTTTGTTTTGTTTTTTCAAAGAGATTTACACATTTTGATTTAGTAAGTAGTGCTTTCTGGGTAACTGTGATCTTGAAATAATCTCTTAATTTTGTTAAAAGTCAATTTTCTGATTCAGAAAAAAAAAAAAGATTATAATGTAGGGACGTTTCACTGTGAGGGAGAAAGAATGTTGGTTGGATTTTAACCCTACAAGTGTTACCTTGGGCAAGTAACTTTCTCTCTCTCTTCCCCATACGAAATAAGCAGATTATACTTGACTGTACTCTGAATCTTAAAGGTCCATTTAAGTCTAAAATTCTCTGCTTCTAACTGTTGAGTTGCTTGGGGACAAAGTATTTAAAGTACTACGAATGGTGTGCAAATACTACTTTCACACAGGGTAAGAGCAGGGGATGATTTTTCACGCTTCTCTGTTATTGTTGTTAAATTGTGTTTATTTGTTTATCCTCAACAGTCAACGACAACACGAACAGCAGAGTGGTTCTCTGGTCCTTCTTCGAAGCTCTTGTTTTAGTTGCCATGACATTGGGACAGATCTACTACCTGAAGAGATTTTTTGAAGTCCGGAGGGTTGTTTAAAAAGCCCTTTTTTCTGATGATCCGAAACTCATAATTCACTGTTTACCAAACATCTTGGTCATAATAATGTCATTTAGTTCGTATGTTTTTATTTTCTGAATTGTACATTCACAGCCTATGTTTCTTGGTGATTAATAGATATTGGGAAAGCGATAGTGAGAATTTGACATTTGATTGGCACAGTGTATTTGAATTCTGCCTCATTATACAGGCCCTTCCAGAGCTTGAACACTGTAAATGAAATGTAGGCGTGTAGTCCTTCTTACATCTTCTTTTGTTTTCATAGTAGAATGCAGTTTGTTCAGGGTAGTACTTTACTAAAATGACTGCATTCTTTTGACCCCTTATCCTGAAGTTCAAGTCATTAAAGATTCGTTTTGTTTAGGTCTTATGAGAAACAACAGTCTGAATCGACATTCTCTACCCACCTAATGGCCGCTCTGTGACTTCAGAGCGTGCTGCCAGCTTGGTTCTTCTAGACTTTGTCTATCTTGTTTTTGAGTTAAAGATAAGACAACCCAACAACATCCCCGCCCCCCTAAATTTTTACTTTGAACTTTAGGACTTCACCTTTACTAAATTGATGACACAGCAGCTAATAACCTTTTTTGATTTCTGCCTAACCTTGTAAGAAGTCTCTAGTAGAGCCAGTTCTCTGGGTGTTGCAGCTGCCGTAGCTCTTGTTCCTCCTCTGCTGGCACACACTTCACTCTGGGCACGTGGGAGGCCTGCATTCACGTCATTGGGGAAGTCTGGTTTCTCACGCACATGGTGAAGCCTCTTGGATTCCGTTGCAGTGAGAGAGATCCAGCCACTATTTTAGTTCTGATCAGGCGTTTGGCCACTTGTTAATTAGGGTACCGACAGCACTGTCAGTACTAGGGTTTTGGTTTTGTTTTCTTGGGTCTTTTTTGGCACATGTGAATTTTATTTTGTATAAAACGAAATGACTCTCTCTTTGTCTCTGATGATGTGTTTAAAATTGAAGGAGCCTCAGGTTTGGTGTGGGGATGATCCAGGATTATGTTGTGACTGATGTATTTTAGTTACTTGTACATTTTTTTGGATCTTTGCAAAGGTAAAACTACAAGTAACGAGTTTTATAGAATTAATTTAAATTTGTTACCGGTTTTCATGTTCGGGATAAACACTTTTTCAACCTTGGGTGAAAATACTTGGCAGCAGCTTAAGGTGACTGAGTTTTACCTTAGGACAACTGTTGCATGCCAGTTTTTCTGCGTGTGTGAGAAAACACTTCAAAATTGAATTAAAATATGTAAATTTAAATTTGGTTGTGTATCGAATCTGCCCCAGGTTCAGTAAATAAACAATTCTTTTTAAAAACAGTCTTTGTATTCTGTTTTATATATGAATTCACATTTATTATATACCAGTTTTCTATTCATAATTGAAATGAGACATGTCCATGGTTTCTGAGTGTTACTTTTTATATCCGTAAACTTGATGATAGTGAACAGGAGCCCAATTTTAGGTTCCCCTGTGTGGTTTCTTCCACGGGTCAATGTTACCATCTTTTATTTCATGTGGAAAAAGTAATTTTGGGTGATTTTTTATTCATCCACCTGTTGGATTATGGATGTGGGGAATAAGTTTCAGAGAAAGATTTGCTGAAGGCTCCCAGGTGAAGAGTGACCAGAAAACCAAACCTCTGCCTTTAGGAATGATTCCTCTCCCTCACTGCACTGGGGGCCTGCCAGCAATACAAAGCCTGGCATTTACTGAGCACCGTGGAGTGTCCGGGCAGGATGCTAAACGCCATGGCCTGTCTCATCTACTCCTCAAAACCACCGTTACGCTGGGCGATATTATTCTTATTTTGAAAATAAAGAAACGGGCTTGGAGAAGGTCCAGAACGTAGTAAGCAGAGCCCCAAACGCAGGGGCAGCGCTGCCCTTGCCTCCGGCTTCGTTTTCAGAGCTCTCTGCGCAGGTCCGTCTATGAAAGTGCTCAGGGGGGTTTTGAGGAGGTGAACATGTTTCAGTGAAACTGTTGCCTTGGGCTTTTATTTTTCACTTCCTTTAGTTTAAGATGTTTATTCATCCCCAAATACTGGCTGTGTACTTACTACCAGGGGAGCCACTGGGATGCAGAGGAAAACCGCCCGTTGTGGGGTTTACCTTCCCGTGGGGAGACGACGCGCGTCTGTGAGTTACCCTCATGGCAGGCGCTGTGGGTGAGTGGCTTTGGCAGGAGAGGAAGCCTCGCTGAGATGATATGGAAACCCCTGGTGAAGTAGGGGAAGCCTCGCGCATTAATGGAGAAGGGGGTGCCCACGGGGCCCGGCACTGAAGCTCGCTGAGTGCGCGGGGCCCCAGCGAAGAGGAACACGTGGACGACACGGCAGGTTCTAGTTTAGGATCTGATCGCAACTTCCTGGGAAGTCAACCAACATCTGTTACGTACCGGACACGGTCCCCTACTGTTAACCCGGGGCTCGGCCCGGGTCCATTCCTCCAGCCCGCTGTCCTCGGCCAGCACGCGGCACTGTGCTGCCCTCTGCCTCCCGCGGCGGAGAAAGAGACGGGGCACCATCCCTCCCGCCCAACTGCCGCTCGGGGTGGAGAGGCGCCCCGGCCTCGGTGGCTGCGGGGACGCCGGACGGGCAGCCCTGCACCTGCCGGGCCCCCGCCGCCCGCTTTCACTGCCCCCCAATCCGCTTCCCGGGCACCTGCGGCGAGGACGCCTTTCCGCTTCCCGGAACTTCGCAGCCCGAGCACGGTTCCCGGCGGGACCGGTCAGCGGTCGGAAGCGGAAGTGTTCACTGCGGGCGTTCCGGAGGCGGCGGCGGCGGCGGCGGGGCTCGCTATGGAGCACGTGACGGAGGGGTCCTGGGAGTCGCTGCCGGTGCCGCTGCACCCCCGGGTGCTGGGCGCGCTGCGGGAGCTGGGCTTCCCGTACATGACGCCGGTGCAGGTACCGGCGCGGCCGGGGAGGAGGGTCCTGCGGGCGCTGGGGCAGGTGGAGACCCGCAGGCTCCGAGCCGCCGGCACCCGCTGCTTGGCCGCGCCGCTCCGTGCCGCCGGCGGTCTCCGACCAGTGCCCTGCCGTCTCCCCTCTAGTCCGCCACCATCCCGCTCTTCCTGAGAAACAAGGACGTCGCGGCCGAAGCGGTGAGTCCGTGTGCGGTCTGCCCCCCTCCCACGCCTCCGTCTCCCTCCGCCGTGAGCCGCGGGGAGGAGCCGACCACGCCCTTGCCCCCCCCCCCCCCCGCAGGTCACGGGCAGCGGGAAGACCCTCGCCTTCGTCATCCCCATCCTGGAGATCCTCCTGCGGAGGGAGGAGCCGCTGAAGAGGAGTCAGGTGAGGCGGCCCCGGGCGGCGCACAGTTGGCTGGGAAGCTGGTCAGATGCTCTAACAGCAAACGGGAGTGAAGTCTGTTCTCGCTGTGCGCGGATCCTGCCTTTGGGCGGGTCTGCACCGGAGTCTGATCTGCAGCCCCCACCTCTCCCGCTGCCCGTCCCCCTCCCCCCCTTCGCCGGTGGGAGCAGCCCTTGGGGTTGAACCAGGAGACACTTCGCCTTCCCGGTTCCGCCTGAGGCCCCCTTACTGCTGTGATGTTTGCATTTCTGTGGGTGACCTCGCTGTTAGACCGGCCCCCGCCTGCTCGCGCGCCTTATGGAGAAAGTGTGTTAGACAACCCGCCTTCAGGTGGAGGGACGTGCTGGTGGCTGAGTTCAATGTCAGTGAGTTAAGAGGACATTTTAAATCGTCGTCTTTAAACAGAAACCTAAGCCAAACCTCTATTGATTGGTGGATGCAAAGGGGACCCGAGGCTCCCAGGAACCTCACCCCAAAATGGCCCCAGGAGCACTGGTTCAATAGTGGCTGGTTCAGAGTTCGTGGCACTTGAAGGCAGCGGTTGCCAACCGCTCAGACCTCACCGACCCCCAGTGGCCCGGGGACCACCTCTTGGCTGCCACAGCTGCCGAGAACATGAGGATGGGCTGAGTGAAAGTAGTGGACGTGCACCGGGACCGGGGCTGCTGAGCAAGTCCACCAGGCAGTGAGGTGGAGGGTCCAGGTGCACTGCTCATCGTGCCTCCCGCCCCCGCAGGTTGGAGCCATAATCATCACACCCACCCGAGAGCTGGCTGTTCAGATAGATGAGGTCCTGTCGCATTTCACGAAGTCCTTCCCACAGTTCAGGTAAAGGGGATGCAGGGTCCCTGTTGGCCACGGGCCAGGACTGTGCCTGGCCTACTCGGGACCTGTTTCCCGTTTCAGCCAGATTCTCTGGATCGGAGGCAGGAATCCCAGAGAAGATGTCTCGAGGTTTAAGGAACACGGGTACGTTTCCTCGCCGCTGCTCGGTTCTTTGCTTGCTCTTGGCCCTGAACCCAGGAGGAATGGATGCGTGATCTCAGCTTAACCGGGAACTCCCCTCAACAAGGTGTTTCCTCCAGGCCAGTCTCCCTTTTTACTCTCTGGCTCCTTCCTTTCGGCCCTCCTGAACCCTCCCTCCAGCGAGCCTTAACCTGCAGGAGCAGGGACGTGTGGGCTGTGGCCCCCCAGCTCTCCCAGTGACTGCACAGGGCTCAGGGCCCTGCTTTGGTCACTCTGGGCTCTCTAAGTGGCCTCATCCCTCCTGGTGGTTTCTGACCTCGCCCTGAGCCCCAGGTCTGCACACATCCACTTGTCTGCCTGCATCTCCCTGGCATCTCGCAGCCATTGCAGACACGTCTAAAATGGGGGCTTGGGATTTCCACCTGCACGTCACCTGGAGTTCCCCGTTCATCTGTCCTCCTGCTCACATGTCTTTCTCTCTCTCCACTGGGATGTAGGTGACTTTTTTGGGGGTTGGATATAAAATGTGTTTGGAATTACACATTACCCCCAAGATCATGTTAACTTTGTTTTCCAAGTGGGAACATCATTGTGGCGACGCCCGGCCGCTTGGAGGACATGTTCCGGAGGAAGGCCGAGGGCTTGGACCTGGCCAGCTGCGTGAGGTCCCTGGATGTCCTGGTGTTGGATGAGGCAGACAGACTTCTGGACATGGGGTTCGAGGCCAGGTACTGGATTTCGGACTCGATTGGACACATGAATTTCACAGCATTAGATTTTTTGCTCCCTCAAATTCTACCCCACAATATAAACTCCAGTTCTTCATCTTTTGAAATTTTATTTATTTTTTCCTTAATCCTCACCCAAGGATATGTTGAGGGAGAGAAAAAGAAAGAGAGAAAGAAACGTTGATAGGTTGCCTCTTAATGTGCCCGGACCAGGAATTGAACCTTCAACCTTTTGATGTACAGGATGGTGCTCCAACCACCTGAGCCTCCTGGCCAGGGCCCAGTTCTTCATCTTAAGATGCATTTCCCTTCATGGTTTCTTTTTTTTTTTTTTTTTTTTTTT
>JAWPEG010000010.1:26637348-26686007 GCA_035771395.1 Myotis vivesi
TGTGTGTGTGTGTGTGTGTCTGTGTGTTCATAAACAGCTCAGTTGGGATCTGAGTCCTATGTCATACAATTCAACCATTTAAAATGTGCAGTTCACTGGTTTTTAGTCTCAAAAAGTTTGTCTGAATTTCACTTTCTTTGAACTGCCCCATTTTGTGAAGCACAATTATGTGCTTATATAGAGAAACTGGAAACGTGGGAACATAAAGAAGAAATAAGGCACTCATCACCTCACCTCTCAGTAACATTTGCTGTAAATACTGCGATAGTTTCTCTTTAAGTCTTTTCCGAGTTTAGTATAATGTAATGTTTAGTATCCTCATGTAATGTTTGCTGGTTATGCCGATAAATTAGGGGTTCAGTTTGCACCCTTTTTTCCAGCATAAACAGCATCCTGGGGTTTTTGCCCAAGCAGAGGAGAACGGGCCTGTTCTCGGCCACCCAGACGCAGGAGGTGGAGAACCTGGTGCGAGCTGGCCTGCGGAACCCCGTGCGCATCTCTGTGAAGGAGAAGGGTGTGGCGGCCACCAGCACCCAGAAGACCCCCTCGCGCCTGGAGAACCACTACATGGTGAGCACGCGCGTCCGGGCGGCTCGGCACAGTGGTCCCGGGCGTCTTGGTGCAGCCCAGTGACGGTACTCAGTGCCGGGGTGTGTACTTGAATTTGCTAAGGGGCAGATCTTAAGGGACTCACAGAAAACCAAGGTAACCATGTGGTGTGATAGATAATGTTAGTTTGTGTTGGTTTTTTTTAAATGTTGTTATTGAATTTAGAGAAGAAGGGAGAGGAAGAGAGATAAAAGCATTGATGAGAGAGAAACATCCATCGGCTGCCTCCTGCAAGCCTCCTACTGGGTATCAGGCCCACAACCTGGGCTTGTGGCCTGACCGGGAATCCAACCAGTAAACTCTTGGTTCAGAGGTCGATGCTCAATCAGTGAGCCACACCTGGCCGGGCAGCAGCAAGGCAGTTACCTTGTGGCCACTGTTTCGCACTCATACGTGTATCAAGTCATCACACTGTACACCTTAAGTACGTGCAGTTTTATGTGCCGGCCAGTTACATCGCAGCAAAGCTGGGGGAGTAAAACACGTGCCCTCCGCTAAATCCGGGTGCTGACAAGGCTTCACTTTTCAGCTGGGCAGCCTGGTGGGCGTTCTGACGAACGTGTCCTGTGTGTGCGGGAAACCAGGCCCTTAAAGTTAAGGCTGAAACGCAGCATCGCTACGGGGATTAGTGTCATCAGTGCATCTGTGTTTATTTTACTCGTCTTCCTTTTACGTTGCAGGTGTGTAAGGCAGATGAGAAGTTTAATCAGCTGGTCCATTTCCTTCGCAATCATAAGCAGGAAAAGCACCTGGTCTTCTTCAGGTAACGTTTCCGGGCTCTGAGGCGGGTCTGGGGTTCAGCCACACCAGGCGCCCTGGTGCTCCTGGCCCTCAGGTTGGCGTTCTTGGTTAGGATGCTTCTTGGTTAGGATGCTTCTCAGTTAGGAATGCTTTTGGCTGCAAATAACTGAAAACCCAGCTCCTGTAGAACGTAGTCCCGAGGAAGGCAGGTCCCGCTGCTCTGTGTCCCGCAACGTCAGGTTCGTGTTTCTGCAGTTGTCACGGCTATATTGACCCCAGCTGAGAAATACAGCCTGGTACTCAGGCACGTGCGTGCACACACACACAAAACAAAGACTTCAGGAGGCACAGGTTGCATTCAGGATCTCACTGCTTGTGTCCCCTGGTGTGACTTATGGGGACAGAGTGAGGCAGTCACTGAGCCAGGCCTTGGAGAGGAGGCGTAAGTGGCAGGAGGGAGCCGGTCGGACCTGCAGCCTGGTGCGGTGGGAGAGCCCCGGGGAAGGAAGAGACCTCGGCTCAGGCTCTGCCCTCCCGCCCATGGCCGCTCCCTAAGCTTCAGGCCCCTCTCCGGCACCAGGTGTGATGTCACGTTGGAGCCCTGTCCAGTGAAAGGGGGCGTGGGTGAACTTCATTAGCGGGACGCTGCAGAGGGAGCTCACAGACTCCCAAAGCTGGATGCCCAGCCGTTGGGAAGACAGGGTCGGGGAGCCCCAGAGAGCTGCGTGGCCATCCCTCTCGGGCACCCTCACTGCGATGTCCTGGGGTGACTTGGCGCCCAGACCAGATACCTGGGGTGGATCTGCTTGGGGAGACCTGGCTTATCTGCTGAGCCTGGGGAGTCAGTGATGGGGGAGAAGCCAGTCCCCAGAGGGGAAGCAGGAGCGTTTGCAAATCTCATGAAACTCTTCATATTTAAGATGTCATTGCTTTTGTTATGAAAGACGACTTCAGTTTAAGCCGTTTCTCAGGGGCCAGGATTTGGAGCTTAGCTGTGAACACGCACAGCCGTCTGCCTTCTCCCGGAGGGCGGGCGTCACTGCGTCTGGTTGTAGGGGACCAATGGCCCACGTCTGTGCCTTTGGTCCCCCTCGCAGCACCTGTGCCTGCGTGGAATACTACAGCAAGGCCCTGGAGGCGCTGGTGAAGGGCGTGGAGATCATGTGTCTTCACGGGAAGATGAAGTTCAAGCGCAACAAGATCTTCATGGGCTTCCGCAAGCTGCAGAGGTGGGCCTGGCGGGGACGGCGCATCTCCAGCCGCCGCATGTCCCTCTGCCTTTGATGCTCCGTGGGCGTGATTTACTTCCCTGCTGGCGCCCCCGCCCCTCTCCCCAGTTACTGTGTCCTCTCTGTGCAGATGCGCACCTGTCCCTCTGTCCTGGTCCAACCCACTTTGCTGTGCCGACTTCCTCAGCCAGCTGTTGGCTTCCCTGAGAGGTTGTAAGCTCAGAACAGGGACCTGCATGTCGTGGTCACTGTGAGATCCCGGAACCTGTCCCCCGTTGTCCTCACTGAGACGTAAAGGCGCTGGCGGTGGAAGTGCGGCACCCCGCTCACCACGCGCTGTCTCCCTTTCCAGCGGGGTCTTGGTGTGCACCGATGTGATGGCCCGCGGCATAGACATCCCCGAGGTGAACTGGGTGTTGCAGTACGACCCCCCCAGCAACGCCAGGTACTGCATGACCGAACGCTGCCCTCCGCCTAGGAATCGCCTAGAAATGGGAGTCTCGGGGCAGATAAAATGACGAGTTGAAAGTGATTTTAAACAGCAAAAATAGGCGAGTGGGCATGTCATGGCTCTCTCGTAGTGATACCATGTTTTGCAGCAAATTCCTGCAGAAATGGACATGATAACGTGTAACCCTTTGAATGCCGGGGAGCGAGAATGCCCTCCTCCTGTCTTTCGCCAAAAGTGCCAGGAGCGCTATCGGCAATTTTTTTTTCTACTAGTATTTTATAATACAATCAGCAAACAATATATGTCAAAGATGAAAACAAATGTAGTAAAGGTTTCCTTATGTTTTTGAATATGTAACTTCATTTACTTACGATTCATAATTTTTTTTCCTAAACTGTAAAATCAGCAAAAATGCCTTGGCAATTGTAGCATCGTTCCTAGGATACTGGTCGGCACTCAAAGGGTTAAGGAAATCAGTGTGTATGACTGATAAATGCTTCCGAGTAGAAAATGCCTGTTACCGAACCGAGCAGTAATATGGTTCCTTGTCGGTGGGAAGCTCACAGGTCATCTTCATCTTTTTTATACTTTTTGTTGTTTTCCAAATTTTCTACTAGGACCACACCAGCCTGTACCACCAGATAAGCATAAATGTAAACACCGTGTAGTCCGTGTTCAGTGCCTCACAGTGTCCTGTCTGGTTGGCAATGGATATGTAGTTGCCGACGCTCCTGTGTCCACACTGGTCAGGGGCGGGGCTGGGACTGAGCTGTGGTCAGGCGGCCCGGGCCTGTGCTTGGCTCAGCACCGTCACAGGCGCCGTGTCCTCCTGTGTTCGCAGTGCCTTCGTGCATCGCTGTGGCCGCACCGCGCGCATCGGCCACGGCGGCAGCGCACTGGTGTTCCTCCTCCCCATGGAAGAGTCCTATGTCAACTTCCTCGCAATCAACCAAAAGGTAAGCCGCCTTCTCGCCCCTTTTCCAGCAGGTGGTCGTGAACTTAGATGGGGGTGCAGGCTCACAGGGCCCGGCTGGTGATGGAAGTGGGGGGACCTGCCCGGGGGAGACCCCCGCCTCCTCGCGGGTGGCAGCCCCGGCTCTGCCCCAGCTGTGTCCCTGGTGGACGGGGGTGGGAACGTGGACCTGGATTTGCCATATTTTCCAACCAGAAGTCGGGGTCATGTAAAATTTTAAATACTTTCCGATCCAGTACAGCACTTAGGCTGGGTTTGGGCTCCATGGCCTCTGATCTGAGATGCAAGGGGATTATTTTGCCCGGTCTTCTTGGTGCTGGCTCTGGGGGGAGCCTTGGGGCGAGGAAGTGAGTGTGGGCTCTTCAGTGCCCCCTGCAGGAGATGCAGCCACAGAAGCACACGGCGGACCTCCTCCCGAAGCTGCGGGCCATGGCCCTGGCCGACAGGGCCATGTTTGAGAAGGGCATGCGGGCCTTCGTGTCCTTCGTCCAGGCCTACGCCAAGCACGAGTGCAGCCTCATCTTCAGATTGAAGGGTGAGTCGGGCGTCGACACGCGCTCTGTCTCCGTCCAAGGCGGCTGCGCTTCCGCAGGCACCCAGGCACGAGGCTGCTCTGTCTCATAAGATGTTGGGCATGTGTCGGGGGTGTTTTCTAAACATCTAACGGGGAGGCCTCCTAGGGCTTGGGTAGAGGAATGAGCTGGCTGCTGAGTGTTCCTTCTTAGTACAAACGCAGTTACTTTAGTTACAGTGAGATCATGAGATCGTTTGGTTAGAAAAATGATCTGGAACCTCCCGTGGGCCGGTCTCACCCTGGTGCTTGGTTACATCAGATCTGGACTTTGCTGCCCTGGCGCGAGGCTTCGCCCTGCTCAGGATGCCCAAGATGCCGGAGCTGAGGGGAAAGCAGTTTCCAGACTTCGTGCCTGTGGATGTCAACACGGACACCATTCCATTCAGAGATAAGATCAGGGAGAAGCAGAGGCAGAAACAGCTAGAGCAGCAGAGGAAGGAGAAGACAGAAAACGAAGGGAGGAGAAGATTCGTGAAAAATAAAGCTTGGTCGAAGCAGAAGGCCAAAAGGGAGAAGAAGAAAATGAACAAGAAAAGGAAAAGGGAAGAGGTAAAGCGGGAGGTTTGACTACTTATCTGCCTTGGAATTCTGAGCCCGGGCCAGGGAGGGAGTGTCTTCTGATAGGACTTGCCCAGGGCACTCAGTTCTGTGTTACGTGGGTGGTGACGGGGACACCCTATCCTCGTGGGAGCCCATCTGAGAGCGTGTTACTCCCTCGGATCCCTGTCACTGAGGCGTTCGGGGCTTGGTCTCTCCTGCACGCAGGGCTCTGACCTGGAGGACGAGGACATGGAGGAACTTCTGAATGACACGCGGCTCCTGAAGAAGTTTAAGAAAGGCAAGATCACTGAAGAGGAGCTGGAGAAGGGCCTGCTGACGAGTGCCAAAGGGCCGATCAGGACAGCGGGTTTGGGGACCTCGGATGTGGAGGGGGACGGCTGATTCCGGGGCCTCAGGTGAACGGGGAGTGCACGTCCTTTCCGGCGATCAGGACCTGGCAGGTGGGCTGACTTGCAGGCTGGGGAGGAGGTGAGAGGGGCTCTCACGTCCTGAACGTTTTACTACAAACATACCAGCCTGAGTCTAACAGGAGGTGCAAGTTATTTGGTGTAAATAATAGATGTCAATATTTATTTGACAAGTTGCCTATAATTAAAGAGCTCATTTTTCTGGGCCTATTTTATACTTATTTTTAATGCACTGATGCTGGAGTAGACTTGGTTTCAGGCTTTTTAAAGTTCCCTAGTGCTTTCAGGCTCCCAAGCTCCCTGGGTGCCCCGCCCCTGGACTGTGTTCCCTCTGGTTCAGTACACGAAACACAGGCACAGGGGTTCCCTCTGGTGCAGTGCACGGGGGCCCTGTGTTCCCTCTGGTGCAGTGCACGGGGGCCCCGTGTTCCCTCTGGTGCAGTGCACGGGGGCCCTGTGTTCCCTCTGGTGCAGTGCACGGGGGCCCCGTGTTCCCTCTGGTGCAGTGCACGGGGGCGCACAGCACAGAGGCCAGTGGCCCAGGTTTTCCTTCTGTCCTAAGAACAGGCCCCAGGGCTGTCATTGGGGAGTATCTGAGAAATCGAGGCAGCTAGTCATGTTTTGGGAGAGATGCTGCCTTCTGTTGAATAAACTGTTTGCTTCCAATCGACTACACTGTGTGTGTGTGCGCGTCTCCACAGCAGGGCCTGGCTCAGCTCACAGCACTGAGTGAGACCAATCAGTGTTTCGTGTTATTTATTTGAAAAGATGCTGAGCGTATTCCCAAGTACAACTTCTAAACGTTCAGGTCCAAAACCTTTAAGACCTACATCTTCCCCAGACACAGAGTTTTCGTTTCTGAACATTCTGGGTGGTGTCACTGGCAGTGAGCTGCTCCGTTGGCTCGATGCTGTCCAGGCTGCGCTCTGGCTCGTGTTCACCAGGGGAAGCGATGCTACCTGAGCAGGTATTTCCTGCCCTTGAGGCACCACATGCTCGGGGCCTGCGCAGTGAGGAACGCCTGTTCTGTAAGGGGCCTGCACCCTGCAGGCAGAGGGTGAGGGGAGGGGTCTGGAGGATTAAGTAGCCAATAGTCTAACGTGTATTTCTAGAAACAGAAGTGAGTGACAGTGTCTGCGAACCATCAGCACAATTTAGGTTGAGTTTTACAGGAACCAGGAACATGTTTAAACAGGACTGGAAAGAATAAAAACTCCACCAAAATTATGATTTTAAGTCCTTAGTCCATAAAACTTCATGAAAACAGTTCCCTTTGGCTTGGCTCACGCAGGGTCCAGAGGCTCCCCCTGCTGCAGCTACGTCAACTCGAGGCAGGAAGGCACCTGTAGGTACAGCTTGTAGGTACAGGAAGACCTACAGGTACAGCTTGATGAGCTCGTCGCTGACGGCTGAGGGCGTCAGCACCCCCAGGTCTGTAAACAGCAGTGTGATCAAGGAGGGGGGGGTGTAGTCGACCCACGGGTGCTCCTCTCTGAGATCCTGTCCAGTCTGCACAGACCTCAGCGTGTCCGCCTTGTACTGTGGACACAGCAAGCACGCGTTAGTCTACCCACCAAGTGCTCAGGGCTCTGCAGTTGGGGGCAGGGGGCTGGCCTGGCCACTCTCCCCCAACGGGGAGAAGCCAGCTGAGCGGTACACTGACAAGAGGGCGCTGCTGCTGTGGTGGGCTGTCATGGCGGCCACAGGCCCACAGCACGTATCCCCTCACCATGAGCTGGGCCAATTCCTCCTGACCTGCGAGAGAACCGTTCTCAGCCCACCCTGTGCGGGCACTGCTCAGCCTGCCCACACGTGGTCTCGGACCGGCTAACTCTGCCCATGCTGTTCCCCCTGCACAGGTCGGAGCTCAGGAGGACAGGGCTTGCCCACAGGCACACGGGCAGGAAGTGTCAGGGAGCCGATTCAGGCAGCTGACTCTAGGCTGCACCGCTCACCACCAGCCCCTGCCTCTGCACCGTGTCCAGTGCTCAGTGAGCGGGAGACTGGAAGGCTGAAATTCTGGGGCCCAGTTAGACTCAGTCTCACTGCCACCAATTTATGTTTCTATCCCAACGTCGGAAGACACAGCCACGGGAAGGGAATAACTCCCTGGCGCGTTCTCAGCATTTTTTCAAAGGTTTCAGTTTAGACTCAACCCCTTCAAATACGTAAAGCTCTTGCCTTAAACTTGTCTGGGACGTCTTGCTGGTTCAGTGGGAAGAGCCGGACGAACTTGAAACTCTCCGCCACCACATAGAAGGGCTTGTTCTGTGCTTTGGCGCACACGGCCGTCTGGTTGGTTCCGATCTGGGAAGTCGGGGAAAGGGAGCCGGTGAGACCTACAGCAGGTCACGGGGCGGCCACAGAAAGCACACGAGTGATCGTGATACATGTAATTCTGACTTTGGAACTACAGCAGAGGAGCTTTTAAAAAGGAAAACAAAATAGATATTCTCCCAAAGATACACAACAGCCAATAAACTCGTGAAAAGATGCTCAGCGTCCTGAGTCATTAGGGAAATGCAGGTCAAAGCCACTAAATACCACGTCCTGCACAGGGGAACGTGCCCTGACTGGAACCGACCATGATCTCATAGGCCGATGCTCAGCCACTGAGCCACACCGGCTGGGCTGGACAGATACACTCAATAGAAAAGGAAAACCAACCAAAAAACTCAATTTCAGTTAAAACGTGTTTTGAGAAAATAGAAATTACACTCCCTACTTTACATGGATGAGTCGCCGAAGCAGAAAGGAATTTTACCAAAACTGGGCTGACCACTGCAATGGCTTCTGGGACTGGGAAGCAAGCGGATGGGGGAAGCAGGACCACGTGACCGCACCGCACGCACAGCACTGCCGCCGAGACCTAGGGCCGCGGTCCCACCTCCACCCTTGGGAGGGAACGGGGGACTGAGGCTCCTACCTTGTTGATAACGCCTCCGTTTTCGACGACTCCCTCCGCACCCACTATGACCAGGTCCACCTTCTCCATGATGTAGCTGAGGAAGGTAAGGAGACAGTTTACGTGCCTTTCTCCGTTCGTTAGGCCTCCCCTGCGAAGGTTAATACTCATCTCCACACGGTGAGCTCCTCCTGTAACTAACGTGCTCACAGGGCACTTCACACACAAGGCGGCCCTGGCACTGCCGCCGGCGCCTTAAAACCCGTTTCCGTCACGACCCCACATCACGCTGCCACCCAGTGCGCACAGACGTGAACCCGAGCAAGACTCCCAGGCTGGCTTCTGCCTTCCTACGTGGTGCTGTTCCCTGTTCTGCTTCCACACACACAGACCGGGATCTAAAGGCCTGATGTGCTCTCAGGCGGGTGAAGGCCAGTTCACCTTCTAAAGCCAGCCGCTGGGAGAACGCTTCAAATGCCCTTCAAACAGCCCTAACTCCCTCTGCGTCTCCTCTCTAAGAGACGCTGTTTTCTCCTGTGAGGCTCGCTGGCATGTGGCCTCGGCTTAGGTGCATGGCTGAGATGAAGAAGGCAGGGGCCACAGAGGGCACCGTGTCCTCAGAGGAAGGGGGAGCACCCACCCTCTGCTGACCTTCCCCCGCCCTTCGCCCCCTGCCCTGGCACCATAGGCGACACGAACGGCTCCCGTTGCCGCCCTGCTAGCCCCCTCCTGCCTGGCGTCCGTGTGCGCCATCAAAGCCAGTAACGAGCTTGCTGGTTTCAGGCAGCTATTAATTAAGAGGCGGGCGCTCTCCAGTGCAGGTTTATGACCGGGACTCAGACCTCCAACCTGGAAACCGGCTCCCGGCCTGCCCTGGGAGGGGTGGGGGCCGTCATCACAGCCGGGGACGCCAGCGCTTACCCAACAGCGGCATCCAGGACCACGGTGACGGGGACATTGAGGTGGCACAGGGCTTTGGCCATTTTCTTACTGCAAATGACATTTTGAGAACATCAGCTAAAACCCAAGAAAGTTCCAGAGGGACGTATGATGAGTCACAGAGCTGATGAAAAAGCTGCTGATCCTCTGAGCTGCTAGGTCACCCCTGGGGCCCGCACTGCGACCCACTGTGCCTCACGTGGCTTTCCCCGGGTGGGAACAGGCAGGCAGGCAGCGCGGGACGCTGCGGGTCGGGGCACACCCTGGCTCCCTGCAATGGCCTCTAGCCCAGTCCGCCCTGAGAATGGCCGCCGGGCGCAGGACCAAGCGCGGAGGTACTTGCCCGGACAAGTCCGGCTGCGACTCCGTGATGTACACACTGAAGCGCTTCTTGGCCGCCACGGCCGCTTCCAGGACCCTCAGGACCACTCTGGAGTAGGCGTGGGTCAGGATCCTCTGTGGACCGAGAACGCTCCGTCAGGGGCGGCCCAACGTCTCCCCACCCTGGGCCCTGCAGGTGTCTCATGCTCAGGAGTGGGTGATGCAGAAGGAAGTGTGCTGGTGGCAGAGACGGCAGAAGCGTCTTATGAGCCCTGGGCCGGGCGACCGCCTTCACTTGCAGCTCCTCGCTCCTCCCTGGTCAACACTTGGCAGCTGTGCATCTGCCACAGCATTGAAATGAGGTTCAGAAAAACCTCAACCCAGGGCTAGCCTCTACCAGGAAGACGGCAGCATCAGCCAGTGACGGGAGCTGCTCTGTGTCTAACTTAGCACAAACCCAATAACAAACACTTCCTTAAGGCCTCTCATTAAATCAAGGCTCAGACACGCCGTCCCAGTGTTTCTGCCTGTTTACAATGACAACCATCTATGGCCGTATCTACGTTTATGTCGTGCCTACATGTGCCAGGCCCAGCACAGCCTTGCACATACCACCTGGTTCCCTCACAACCACCCAGCGAGCTAGGTGCTGTGATTCTGCTTATTTAGCAATGCGTGCGCTGCAGCACAGAATTTACACGGCTCGGAAGGGGCAGAGGCAGGAATTCACCTGTGAGTCGTCACTCCAAAGCCCTCGCTCCCAGTGACCATATTGGTGGTATCTACTCACCTCCCCGTCTTTGATGAAAGTGTGGCACAGATCTGCAATTTTACTTCTCGACAGTGATATTCTCCTGAGAAAAAGCTCTCCCCGCTCAATCATGATCTTTTTACACTTGGAGTAATCCTAGGGAGGGAAGAGCCAAATGAGGGCAAGGGGGATCCAGGCAAAGCGGAGAATGTTTGCAGCCAAACAGCAGCAGAGAAGGAACCGGGGCGGGCGGGCTCACCGAGTATTCCAGGGACGCGAGGCTGATGAAGCGCAGGAAGAGCTCCCCGCCCGAGGACACAGCCACGGAGGAGTCCACGCCACACAGGGTCTCGATGGCTCTGGTGAGATTCGCTCTCAGGCCCTGGATCGTCTCCCCTGGATTGATCACAGGAGAAATGTGACGTCCATCTTAGTATCACAGCCCCTCGGTGGGTCTGTCATTCATTCATCCATCTACTATGTACAGTTATGCTAGTCTAGATGCCAGAGATACATCAGTGACCAAGGCAGACAGGGTCCCTGCTCTGATGAACTCTCTCTAGGGGAAGAGGCAGCAAAGAAACAAGTACCCAGCAAAACAGGGAAGTTCATTACAGTGTAACGAGGACAGGAAAGAGAAACACAACAGGAAAGGTGGGGCGATGGTAAAGTGAGCGGGGATGGCTTCTTAGAGCGGGGGCCCTTTAAGAGGGGAGGATCCAGGTGCAGATCATGACAATGCAAAGGCCACGAGGTGGGCACAAACCAGTTGTGAGAAAGAGAGGCCAGCACGGCCGATGCGCAGGTCGAGAGAGAGAGAGAGAGAGGGAGGACATTAAGTAGCCGCGGCAGGTGAGGACCAGGTGTCTCCTGGCCAGCCCCTTGGATCAAAGAAGGCTTATCATTTCCCTTTCACAAGATACCACGCTACACCCACATGCTTACAATTGGAATGCCTGAACTGGCAGGCGATCGGGATGAACAGATTTAATGCCAGAATTTATCCTGGAACGTTCTCTGTAGCATCTGCAGAGAATCTGGCACCAGACAGCTCAATACTCAACTGGAAAGCTGACCTACTGCTGTAATTTAAGCTTCACGGGCAACTGGATATAGAACGGTCACTCCTGATTCAAAGTCTACTTCATCTGCGAGAGGGAACCCGTTTAATAGTAGTAACCTGGGGGCTCCCTCCAGGGTGAAAGGAAGGCTGGAGTGAAGGGAGAGGCTGAGCTTGGGGTGACAGCACCGTACGCAGGGACACGTCTCTCTCACAGTTGTCAGGAATCTGTCCTGGGGCCAGTGTGTGCGGGGTGACCCTCACCAGTATCGCGCTTCAAGAACTCCAGCAGGGTCCGAATGGCAGCCACGGCCGAGGCCGTGTCGGGATCTTCTTTCATCTGAGACTTGAAGTACTCGATTAACTCTGGGGAGAGAGGAAAAAGTGACCCATCAAATGCAGAGAGCCTGTCAATATGGTTCACCTTAAAACATTTTCTTTCCAAGGGGCTTGGCTTTCAGGGGAATAATGGTCAATGGGATACAGACGATACTTAGAGGTCCTTCTCCCTCTTATCCGAGACCCCAGGTCCCAAGAGAGTCCCAACCGACCACCTTATATCAGCGTCTCCCGTACCCTCCCTGCAGTCTGTGCTAGGTCAAGCCGATTCAATGCAGGCTTATTCACGTGCAGGTAGGGGGCCACCACCTTTTATCTGCTTAACATGAAAATTAGATGTGTAATAGTTTGCCCTTAGGTTTCACTTAATAAAACACTCTGATAGCCACACTAAATGAGGACATCAAACACGCCTTATTCTTCCAGTTCAGAGTCATTCCTACTCCACATATGGGGAGGTCAGGACTGCGAAGGCCCGCACGTTCAGGAAGCGGGGGAGCGGGGTGTCTGCCGGTACTCAGGGCCCATCCCCCGGACACAGGACCACGAGAGGGACCAGAGGAACCACATCCAGCCGAGCAGCCTGGGCGTGCGAGGTGCAGGGACCCCCGCGCGGCTCCGCTTTGGCCCCGGCAGGCCCGGCCCGGCCCGACTTACCCTTGTCGTCCATGGTGCCCTCCGGACCGCGGAGCCCGAGGGCCCGGAGCCGCCCGTGCTGCCCGCTGGCGTCTCGCGACCGCGCCGGCGCCGAAGCTCAGAGGCTGACAGCGCGCGGCGCCGCTCCGCACTCCACTTCCGGCGCGCTGGGGGCGGGGCCGTGGGGACTGCGGCAGGTCGGGGCCCAACCGCCTGGCGCGTCACTGGGAGGCGCCGGAAGTGGGCGCGCGCCGCATCCAGGATGCTCCCTTGACTTCCGGTGGCTCTGCGCGGAGAGATCCCGGGCCACCATGGTCTCGGACGGTGAGAGCCGCGTCGGGTGGGACCGGGGCCGGGGGCTGGGCGGCCGAGGCCCGTCCGGAACCGGCCAGATGGCTGTGCGTTGTGGGCCGGTGGCGCCTGCGTGGTCTTCAGAGCGGCAGCGAGTGTGTTCCTTCAGGAGATGCTCTTGGTTCCCTCCTGCGGGCCAGGCGTGGCTTGCTGTGCGCGCTGAGGAAGCGCAGCCGCGAGCAGGCAGGACGGGCCCCTGCGGAGGCTGCAGTCCGGGGGCGGGGGGCGGGGGGAGACAGACGAGAGGCCAGTGAATAGACGGAGTTCTGAGGGGGCAGGAGCGGTGGACACAGTATCGGGGTGACGTGTGAGATGGCGATGAGGAGCTGATGGAGGCGGAGGTGCTTTAGGCGGGCGCCCAGGGGCCGCAGGGATGGCCACGGGAGGAGTGACTACCCCTCGGTGCACGGGGGCGCCCCACCCACGGAGCCTCGGAGCTTAGATGTGTAAGAGAGCGCGGCCTTCTGTTAACCTCAGCACTGTCAGGTCACAGGCACATAAAGGCATGGAGGGTGTTAGCTTTTCACTGTCATGGGGCTCATGTTTTCTTCTTTTTGTTAATATTTTCAGAAGATGAATTGAATCTTCTAGTTATTATAGTTGATACCAACCCAATCTGGTGGGGGAAGCAAGCATTAAAGGAATCCCCGGTAAGATTGCTCGAGGGGGCCTTTGGGTAATTGTGGTTTAACTGAGTATGTGTTTATATTGCTTTAAAAAAATAGCTTGAGTAAGGTATTTATATACCATAAAATTCACCCATTTTAATGTACAATTGGGTGATTTTTAGTAAAACCCACAGTAGAGTTGTGTAACCAGGACCACAGTTCTGTTCTTTCATTCGTTTAGTCCTCACCTAAGCATGGAGGGTTGCGGGCTGGAGAAGTCTTTACATATTCTGGACACAAGTCCTTTATCGAATATGTGATTTACAAATATCTTCTCTTGGCCTGTGGCTTTGTGGTTTGTCTTCTCATTTGCTTAATGGTGCCTTTTTAAAAACAGCTTTATCGGGATAGAATGGACATGCAATGAACTGTCTTTAAAGTGTTCCGCTTGACATGTTTTCACATATGTACACATTCATGAGGTTATCGCTACAATCAAAATGAGGGGCCTATAGATCCATCAGCCCCGGGAAGTGTCCTCATGCACCTTTGTAATCGGCCCCCCACACCTCCCCCGCCTCTCTGCCTGCCCCCACCCCTCAGGCACCCCCCTGCTCTGCTTTCTGTTACTTCAGTTTGCATTCCCGAGGTCTCTACATGAATAGAACCAAACAGTACGTACGAGGGGGGGGGGTGGGGGTGGGTTTGGTCTGGCTTCTTTATTCCCCATCATCATTCTGAGCCTTGTCCATGTTGTTACCTGTCCCAGTAGCTCAGTGCCTTTTGTCGCTGCATAGTATTCCGTGGCTGGGTAGACCGCACATCCCTGCGTGGTACCTTATTCCTCTGCAGAAAAAGTGACTCATCTTGACCTCTCGTCACTGGTATATAAGAAAGCCTTTTCGCCTTTCACTTTTGCTCACAGTCAGTACCTTTGCCATCTGGAAATTTAAATAGGTTTGTTTTATTTTTAAAAAATAAAGTGAAATTAGCATTTTATTTTTCTGCCTGAAAGTATTTTTTGATAAACTCTTAGTGATTTGAAGAGCTCATGTAGAGCTAATTGACCTTTCTGGTGTCTTCCTCTTTCAATAGTTCACATTATCGAAATGCATAGACGCAGTGATGGTGCTGGGAAATTCTCACTTATTCATGAACCGGTCCAACAGACTCGCGGTGATAGCGAGTCACATTCAGGAAAGGTAGGACCGCCAGGGTGTTCTTCGAGTTCGTGGGACTTGCATGCCAGTTGCGTGTCCTGTGCCTGCTGTATGTCGCAATGACTTTTCTCTGTATCCGTGAACAGTACTCACAACATCAAGGAGCAGCACATGTACACCTTGAGGGTGTGAGCATTGAAAGCCTCCCTAGCTGGTGTACAGTAGAGCTGGGCGGGTGCTCGTCTCACTTACACCTTCATCTTGTGCTCTGGGCAGAAAGGAGCATCATCAGATGGCAGATGGGCCGGCAGCTCCCAGCACGGCTCTCCTGGCGGGTCTGCCCCGGGGCGGGGAGAGCGCTGGGATTCCACTTTCCCTTCACAGCCCAGCTCCTGGGCACCTCTCACTCCCAGTGTGACTACTGCACGGCTCTGGGTGTGAGTCCGGTGTTTATAAGTAAGGACTTTTCTTACAAATTGGCTTCTTAACCCACACCAGCTCCGCCATCGGGTCCCGGGATGAAGAAACTGACCCTTCCTAACACTGGTGCAAACACCTGTCTGTGTGGCCAATAGCGCTGCAGCTGGTATGCAAATAGGGCCATGTGCCAGCAGCGGTTCTCATGAATAATTCTGACCCTGTTTACTTGTCACGTTCTACACGGGCTGTGGAATCCAGTCCCCATGTGAGACTCGGCTCCTCTCTGATTAGTGAGTGTCCCTCACAGCAGACGGGACTCTTGTTTACCCACCTGTTTCATGAGGTTGGTGGCCGGTTGTCAGGCTGCTCGGTTCTCAGGGCTCGTTCCCTCGGTGTGTGGAGAGAACCCACAGGCTCCCACCCAAGTGCTCCCCTCCCGTCGTCGCCAACATCCTCTGGGAATCAGGAGAGAGGACGCCGATCTGATTAAGCTGTCACTCAGAGCAGCGAGGCTAAGTGTTCATGGTTTAGAAAAACCGGACGTGTTTTCCGTGATTGCCACAGAGGTCCTGGGCCACTGGAGGAGTCTTAGGTGCCCCTGGGCCAGATTCCCAGTGCTGGGCAGAGAACCGTACCTCAGACAGCAATGTGATAGCACGTTAGACGGGCCAGAAGTGGGGAGAGCCCCGAAGCATCTCCAGAGACACAGCCATTGTACTCTGTTTCCTCTCATCGCTCAGAAAACAGTGGCATCATTAAGACATTCTGTGGGCGACTCGTGTTTCCACCTTTATACGTGTTTTCATTTGTATTGTTTTACTTATTTATTTATTAAGTATATTTTACTTATTTTTACAGAGAGGAAGGTAAAGGGAGAGATAGAAACATCAATGAGGAGAGAGAATCATGGATCCAGTGCCTCCTGCACGCCCCCTACTGGGGATCGAGCCTGCAACCCGGGCATGTGCCTTTGATCAGAATCGAACCCAGGACTTCAGGCTACAGGCCGACGCTTTATCCACTGAGCCAAACCAGCCAGGGCTATACATTTTTTAAAAAAATGGAATTTATTATAGGTCTTGTGATCCAGAGTTAATGTGGCTTTTGTGTGTTTGCTGAATGTCACCCTGTCTAGTGAGGGGGCTGCGTCCTGGTGTAACTAGGCTTTTCCCACCGTTTCAGCCGATTCCTATACCCTGGGAAGAACGGGCAACTCG
Source organism: Myotis vivesi (assembly GCA_035771395.1). Lineage (NCBI taxonomy): Eukaryota > Metazoa > Chordata > Mammalia > Chiroptera > Vespertilionidae > Myotis > Myotis vivesi. The sequence continues at coordinate 26,653,601 of JAWPEG010000010.1, forward strand.
GAGACTTCTTCGGGGACCCTGGCAACCCTGCTTCTGAATATAACCCCTCGGGGAGCAAAGACGGGAAGTACGAGCTGTTGACAGCAGCAAATGAAGTCATTGTGGAGGAGATCAAGGATCTGATGACCAAGAGTAAGAGCTTTTTTCCCTCCATTGTTGTTATTTTGCAAATGGAGTTGAACATGGGGGGCCTTAAATCCAAGGATTAGTGCTGCTACTTGCCATTTTGTCAACGTCTGTGCGGCATTTCCCTGACGCTGCAGCTTCGACACTGCCCTGCCTCCCGCCTCTTGAAGCACGCTCTTTGGCTTCTACGACTATCCTATTGATCTGGTTTTCCTCTTTTTTGGACCATTTTTTCTTCTATTTATGACTTTTCCTTAAAATATATATTTTCTATTTTGTTTAAAATGTTATTTTTATTCATGAAGAAGAATACTTTGGTTTAATAATGATCTTAGTTCAAGAAAATGCCAAGAAATTCCCTTCTTAATGCTTCTTCTTATTTGTAGGTGACATAAAGGGGCAGCACACAGAGACTCTGCTGGCAGGGTCCCTCGCCAAAGCTCTGTGCTGTATCCTTGGTGGTGTGCTCATTCGTGGTGTCTTCTGGGATAGACGTGTCTTCCTGGGGATGTTTCCTGGACCTGTGCCCACATGAACGAAGGCTGAGCCTTGCAAAGCGATGGCTTTGCAGTGTTTGTGAACAAGCTGGAAAAACTCGAAGTGGGAAGAATGGGAGAACTCCAGTGCTTTTTTTTATATGTAGAGAGAAACATCGGTGTGTTGTTCCACTTACTCATGCATTCATTGGTTGCTTCTTGTACGTGCCCTGACCGGGGATCGAACCCGCAACCTTGGTGTATCGGGATGAGGCTCTCACCAACGGAGCTCCCGGCCAGGGCCTGCTCACAATCCTTCAGGGCATGTCCTTGCTTCCTTGTTTCTTAGTTAGGCAGACTGGGGAGTGGTGTTTTGTTTTTTCATTTCTGTTGGATTATAAAAGCCACTCACTGACCTGATGCTCAGTAAGCGGGCAGTTGTTGCCCCACAGGCCAGTGGGTTACTTTGCGTTTAGCGTGGGGTCCACAACCCCTCTAAGCATTTCGATGTTGTCTATGTTTGTGTGATGTTCTCCCAAAGTTAAGCACTTGAATTTGCTTGGGACAGTATTGAGTGATTGCTCTATTTTGGACTTTGAGGGTGGTGGCTGACCCCTGTGTGTGGTCTTCAGTTCCAGATCCCCCCTGGCTGGCTGACTGGTCCCAGTGTTCAACTCTGGGGTGTGGGGGTCATCATACAACAGTCCGTGGTGGTCATTTTCATTTTCTGGCACAAAGATACTCTGGAAACCCCTAGTCCTTCATTTTGTGTGTCTATCACGGTAAAGGGAACAGGTCTTTCTCTCCGTTTGGGGATGCTGGGTTTATTTAACTGAAATTTGAGGTTATTTGTCTGTTTACTATGAATATTGATGAAAGTAAATGATACTTTAAAATTCCTTAATGCTAAGAAAACAAGACATCCACAGGATGAACAAGGAGGTTAAAGGTAGGAGGCTACGTTTCCTGTGAGACTGATCTTACTTCACTCCTGTAACTTGGTGGGCTGCATGGGTTGGTTGGAAAACCTTACAACATGCCTGATAAGACTCAGTTACATGGTAGCCTGCGTTCCTCTCTTTACAGACAACCAGGAGATGAAGTCCAGGATACTGGTGAGATGTGTCACATTAATCCTACGTTTATGCTTATGTTTGCCTCGGCAGCTGGGGGTGATTGCCCTCCGGCGTGGCGTCGCTGATGGGGATGGAATAGCGCAGCTCTCCCAGGGCAGGTGGCTGTCCCCCCGGTCAGGGTGGAATGTGCGGCCTCACCGATTTCAGGAGCTCATCCCGGAGGGTCCGTCAGAGCGCTGTCTGCACCGAGCCTTGCAGGCGCTTCAGAGTCCCCTGCAGGGAATTGGGTAAATAGCGGAAGTCAGCTGAGTCGGCAGGAAGGACATAGACGCCTAAGAAACAGGTCGCAGCACACTAGACGGAGGACTGTCTGTTCGTGTGTGTGCGGTGGGTGCGAGTGTATGACGTGCCCCGTAGCTGCTCTCCAGAAACTGTTAGCAAGGACTGTCCCTGGAGTGGCAGGATTTGGGGGTTCAGTCTCTTTTACACCGATAGGGTTGTTTACTGAGGGTGGCTAGGCAGACAGTGAGAAAAGCGCTGTTGGCTGAGCTTGCAGAGTGGCGGGACCTCCCGGGGGAGGGGGATGCACCTGCAGGTCCTGACGGGCTGTGACTGCAGGTGATCAAGGCCGCGGAAGACAGCGCCCTGCAGTACATGAACTTCATGAACGTCATCTTCGCGGCGCAGAAGCAGGTGAGCGCACGCCCTTCCTTTCCGGGACGCTCGCTTCGTAATGGGGAACTACTTTCTTTTTCTTAATGACTCACTGAGGGAGGTTTTCTGACTAAACAGCCTTATGAATGGAGCAGGAATCCGGAATCCATGGTTCATACAATCATTTGAGTCCTGGGCCCCTTGAGAATGAGCCCCCAGAAAGATGTGCACTCAGACTCTTAATGCAGTCTCAGGGGTTCATGCGCCCCATTGGGCCCATCCGAGGGCCCTGGTTAAGAGTCTCTGGCCTTATAATGTGCTACATGCCTTGGTGAATTGTCACTAATACCTGTCATTTTCTCCTTGGATGTGTTAAAACTTCTGTTATAATCTAACTGCCATAGTTGCATATACTGTTCTCCATTTGGGAGTAACCACGTGAGGTAGTGAGAAGACCATGGGCCTTGTGGACAGGCCATCTAGGGCTGACCCGCTGCCTCCCCTGGCTCCGTGACCACAGCCTGGCCAGGCCTGGGCTGCAATATGCCAATTGGATATCTGCCTTGCACAGTTATGCATGTTAAGCCATTTCAAGAGTAGAGGTTGGCACATAGATTCTGAGTATAATAAAGTAGTCATTGTTATCATTCCTGTAATGTTTGTGGAATATTCATTTCAGAATATTTTGATCGATGCGTGTGTTTTAGACTCCGATTCAGGACTCCTCCAACAGGTATGTTTTAGGTGAATGCTTGGTGTTGGTTGTGAAAGGGGGTGTGTTCTGTTCCTATTGTTCCATGCCTTTCATTGATCATCACACATTTGTAGGGATTAGCCTGTTGTGACAATATAGATGAGAGAACGAAATTTCTCTGGCCCCTTCCAACTTTCTATTTTACATAATAACTCGATTGACTTTGGAAAAGTGATTCACACATTAAAACAAATATAAGCAACACAGAAAAGTATTTTTAAAAAAGGTTTAAAAAATCCCTTCAAATACTATTATTCAAAAGTTACCATTGTTAATAATTGGTGAAGAGAATGATAGATCTCTGTGTATATAGATATAGATTTTTAGGAAGAGGAAGGGAGAGGGGGAGAAACATTGATGTGAGAGCCAAACATTCATTGGCTGCCTCCTGCACGCCCCCTACTGGGGATGAGTCTACAACTCAGGCATGTGCTCAGGAATCATCCCTTTGGGCGCATGGGACGACGCCCAACCACCTGGGCCACACTGAGTTAATTGTATGGCGTGAATTATTTCTCAGAGTTGTTGTTTTAAAAACATAATGACTGAATAAACGTGGCAAGAATAAAGTTCATCAGCAGCAAACAAACAGAAGGAAGGGTGGAAGGTGTGAGCCAAGGGTAAAAGGAAGCTGCGTGCACATCCTGGGAGGAAGTGGCAGTTCTGGTCCGTACTCTGGGGAACACTGCTTTCACTCCGCTGTGTCGTCTCCTCCCCGTTGGGAGACCTCCAGCACGTCCTCCTGGAAAAGCGAAGTGCGTGCTGCTTTGGCAGGGGCCCTGGTGTGTCTTGCAGGCTTGTGACATCACAGGGGGCCTGTACTTGAAGGTGCCGCAGATGCCCTCCCTCCTGCAGTACCTGCTGGTAAGGAGCCGTGACGGTGCGCCTGGCACCTGAGGCCCGTCTCCTGGGGAACGAATGGGCGCAGATGGCGGGTGCTAGTCATTGGAGGAAAGGAAGAAAGGGGTGTCAGAGGGGTCTTGAAGCTGAGAAGGCGGGGGGGGGGTGGGGGGCTTCCCATAGTCTTTGAACCCTGCAAGCCGTGTGCAGTGTTGTGCGCCTGCCTGTTTGCGGAGCGGTGTCTGTATGCGAAGGGGCTCAGTAATTGCTGAATGAATATTAAAAAGGCTTTTTATTTTATTTTATTTTTTTAGTGGGTCTTTCTTCCTGATCAGGACCAGAGATCTCAGTTAACCCTCCCTCCCCCCATTCACGTGGACTACCGGGCCGCCTGCTTCTGCCACCGCAACCTCATCGAGATCGGTTACGTCTGTTCTGTGTGCCTGTCGAGTAAGTTCACGGCTGAGGTGGTTCCTTCTTGCCATGTCGCGGGAGGCCGGAGAATGTCTCCACAGTGTGGTTTTCAGCCATCCTGGCTTTTCTTTGTTTTCTGCATTTACAGTATTCTGCAACTTCAGCCCCATCTGCACTACCTGCGAGTAAGTATCTTTGGGGCTGGGTGGCTGAGAGTTCACGCGTTAAAGGGCGTCAGAGAGTTCGCGCGTTAATGGGCGTCTTGTCCCTGTGTTGTTTCAGGACGGCCTTTAAGATTTCTCTGCCTCCCGTGCTGAAGGCCAAGAAAAAGAAACTGAAAGTGTCTGCCTGAGACACTGAGGGTCAAGCTTTCCCACCCCCAGAGCTGCCTGTAGAAACGGGAGCGGGGAGGGGAGTCTTTGTAAGGAGGCTCCGAAAAATACGGCGATTTGTAAGAATTCCCAATGTGGTTCCTTACAGGAACCTAAAAGATCACCCTCACCCTGTGGGGACTGCTGTATGTGGGGAGCCTTCTCTGCAGTATCCATCCCCAGAATGCTTCCAGAGGGTTCTGTCCAGACGGGGAAAAGCGCACATTTGTGACTTTAAACTGTGAACGATCACGTGTCACACCAGCCTGTCCAGACGGGGCGTAGGCTTTAGAGCTTCTTACTGTCAAGCGTTGTTACAGGGGGAATTGGAACAGTTTCAGAAAAAGTGAGTGAGGGCCTAGTCAACATGCACCGTCTTACATACTTGGATCCACTTTCAGATCCTTGTTGTCTGCGTGGAGCTTCAGCCTCAGATACTTGCAGGTACTCAGTCCTTTGTGTGACGTCGGCACATGTTTGGACAGCGATACCCAAATAATAATAACAGTTTGTCTCGGAATTACTGCAAAATGGCTTTACATGAGTCAGGCGAGTGATGCAGGAGTCTGGTGGCAACTTCTTCAAAAGCAGTTGTGTGAAGAGGTCATTTGTGAACGCTGATGTCTGGCTTGTGAGGGGTATTACAGGGTTGGGGGGATGGATTCTTTATAGTGTCACCCCCAGACTGAATCCTTTCTTTTTAACCAAGGAAAAGAAATAAAAGTATTAACACTGGCTAACTGATCTCTAGAAGCTTTGAACTTAATACTGAAAATTTCTGTCGGTTCAAACGAAAAAATATTTGTAATTTCAGTTATTAAGTCCTTTTAAATTCCAGCATAGTGTGGGAAGGGTTTTCAGGAACAGTGGCTGATCTGGTTTGTTTTTAAAAGAATGTTGCCAAGGGGGACATCTGTAATATTTCAACAACAAAAAAGCATGTTGACAAATTGTGTATCCAATCTTGTACACAAATAAGATTTAAATTTTCTCTTTATACCATCTCTGAAGCTCAATCTCATTTAAGTAACTTGTGTTTGGTTATATTATTTCAGGTGGGTTTTGTATTTTGGACTTAGGATTTTATTAACTACACAAAGATTTTTGTGATAACTTTGCAAGTATTTGTTAATTCTTGAGTTTGAGAATCTCTTTAAAAATAATATTTAATATTCATAGCCTAATTAAGTGTAATGGAAATCCCTAGTGTAAGTCTAGGAAAGAAAGCATTGTATATCTAAAAGGATAATTTCAAGTAGTTTTGATAAGATTAATTTTCACTGGAAATGTTTTTATATACTGTTTTAGTTCTGTTTGTTTTATTTTTAACGGTTGTGTTTATGGTTTATTTTATATAAATTTTTATAATAAAATAATTTAAACTTTAATATTTTCTTGAGTTATTTTCTCTTAATGTTTATTTCATGCTCATTCAACTCTGTGTCAAATGTGTACTTTTTAACTGGATTTGGTCAAATACCACGTTTTTATTCATTTCTGAAGAACTTTAATTTCAAATCTTGCCAAAGTTATTTGTGAAAATGCTGTTACATTTTTTGCCAGGCTGAATTCTGGTGCTTTTGCGTCTGTCCTAATGCGGGGCAAAACCTTCCGAGTGTGGTTTGATGCAGCCGGCTTTCAGGGTGTTGAGGCCTTCAAAACTGGGAGAACAGTAAAAACAACGCAGTCATGGCCATGCAGCCGCACCCCCTTCAGGTCCGTCCCCATAAGAATGAGGGGATCAACCGGGTGTGGAAACTCCCGGTTTTAAGTTCCTGATCCTTCAGGGGAGCGCAAGGTTCGTGGGCGGGGACAGGGTGCTGGGGCCGGGGGCGGGCTCTCTGCCTCTGGTCCAATCCCGGCGCGACGCTCCGCAGGCCGGCGGCCGATTGGTGGTTGCCATAGCTCCCGGCGTTCGCTTGACAAGATGGCGGCGCAGGGGTGACGGGAGGCTCGACGCGGCATCGGGGAGCTTCCCGGCTTCTGAGGCGGCGCGGTTGGGTCTGCGGGCCCGGCGAGGTCCCGGACATGGGCTCGCCACCGCCGGCCGCTCTGCTCTTGGGGCTCCTCCTCGTGCTGGGCGTCCTGAGGCCGCTGCGGGGGGACCCGGGTGTGTACCGGGGCAGGGGCCTGCAGGGCCGGGAGGAGAGGAGGGCGACTCAGGGGCCAGACCCGCAGCCCCCACAGCAGGCGGGGAGCACCAGCGCAGGCATGGCCTCTGCGGCGACTCACTCCTCCCTGCCCCCTCCCCTCCCCTCCTGCCCAGTCTTCCTCCCGGCTTTCATCCGCGCGTCCGGCCCTGTGGTCAGCGCGTCCCTGGTCGGAGGCACCGAGGACGTGGCCGTGTCCCTGTCGCTGCTGCAGGACCAGGCGGGTAAAGTGTCCGGCCCTTCCGGTGGGCAGGGTGGGTATTGGACCGGGTCCGGGCCGGCGGGGGACACTGGGAGGGGATCCCCTGCGGCTGTCCACTTGCGAAGTCTGGATGGGGAAGGGGGATGGAGCGAGGGAGGGGGATGGGGATGGGAATGGGGAATGGCTGATGTGGACCAGAGAGGACCCCACGGGAAAGCCTGCGGTCACAGTGCCTGGCATTCACCTCATCGTTGGGATAAAAACACTCATATATTCTAATCCCATTAAACGATGAAGACACTGAGGTTCAGAGAGGCCGTCACTTGCCCAAAGTCATACAGTAAAGGGCCAGGCCCGGGCTGGGCGAGGGATTCCATCCATCTCAGGAGGCGCACCCTCAGCCCTGGGTGACACAGCCCTGCATGCTCTCCCCCCGCAGGATCCTTGCCAGCTCCCATGTGTGGCGTGCTGAACAACGATACGGGAGACTGGACTTTGACTGTGACCCCCAGTGTGGTAAGGCCCGGGGTGCAACCTCCGGTAGCAGCTGCGAGGCCCACGTGTGTTGCTCTCTTACTTGGACGAGGCACACTGTCTCTCTCGGGGCTGGAAATACCGTCCAGCTGTGGGCTGTCAGGTCTAGCAGGCACCCATCCCACCCGCAGGTCCTCACCCCGGGACTCGAGGTCCTTGGAAATGGTGTGTGAAACGCTGTGGGGGGGTTCGTTTTTCTCAGGAGAGGGGTGCCAGCTTCCATCAGATGATCGATGATTCTGTGACTCAAAAAAGCTTTCTAACCACTGACCTCATCCAATTCTTCCATTTAATACACGTTTGGTGGAGTGCCCGGTATGTGCAAGGCGTCAACTCTAGAGTTTGTTTATTTTTATTTTTTAATGTATTTTTGTTGATTTCAGAGAGGAAGGGAGAGGGAGCGAGAGATAGAAACATCAATGATGAGAGAGAATGATTGATCAGTTGTCTTCTGCACGCCCCACACTGGGGATCGAGTCTGCAACCAGGGCATGTGCCCTGACTGGAATTGAACCCGGGACCCTTCAGTCTGCAGGTGATGCTCTATCCACTGAGCCAAACCAGCCAGGGCAACTCTAGGGTTTATAGAGGATGAGAAAGACAGACTTTGCACCCCAGGTACTGTTTTCAGTACTTTTAAAAAAAAATTTTAAATTTTTTTGGTGTTTTCATCTTGCGCTGCTGGGATGCGAAACTAAAACGGGGCTAGACAAACCGAGTTAATTTCCCGACCCGTGTTGAGCTTTCTGCGATAATGCAAACGGTGCTTTCTGTTATGGTCCCTTGGAGATTGGGAATTGGGTTTGCATGTGGCCAAAGATTGGTGGGTGGGACGGAACGGAATCAGGGCCTCTTGGTGGACAGTCCTTCTCTTGTAAAGTGAGCCGAGGCGGAGGGGTGATGGTGTTGTGTTTCCGGTAGGTGTTCTTACAGTCGCAGGTGCTGAAAGGCACAGCGATCTGTTTCCTTCTAGAATGCGTCGGAGGTGACCGTGAGGCTGAAGAGGGCTCCGCCGTCCTGTTCCTCTAACGAGACCGGCTCCTTCTCCGAGTCCCCGTGCATCCTCCAGACCCTCCTGGTGTCAGCGTCACGCAATTCGGCCTGTTTAGCACATCTGCTCATTCAAGTGGAGATTTATGCCAATTCTTCTTTGGCCCATAGTGCCTCAGGCAAGTGGAGGCTTTTTTGTTTTTTGTTTTTTTTTAAAATATATATTCTATTGATTTTTTTACAGAGAGGAAGGGAGAGACATAGAGAGTTAGAAACATCGATGAGAGAGAAACATCGATCAGCTGCCTCCTGCACATCTCCTACTGGGGATGTGCCCGCAACCCAGGTACATGCCCTTGACCGGAATCGAACCCGGGACCCTTCAGTCCACAGGCGGACGCTCTATCCACTGAGCCAAACCGGTTCAGCTGGAGGTTTTTTTTTAATCTGCACCTAACGGTATGCTTTTATTGCTTTTTAAAAATTTTCTTTTTTAGAGAGAAGAAGGGAGAGAGAGAGAGAGAGAGAAAGGGAGAGAGAGAGAGGAGAGAAACATTGATGTGAGAAAGAAACCTCGATTGGTTGCCTCCTGTACATGCCCCAACCGGGGATTGAACCTGCAACCTGGGTATGCGCCCTGACAGGTGTTTGGGATGATGTTCCAAACAACTGAGCCCCACCGGCCAGGGCACTCTCCTATACCTTTTAAAAAACAGCATGACGTCATCAAAAATAGCATAATTGATCATGAGTCAATTAATTTAAATATAAATTGGAGATTGTTCCATGTGAATACACCTAGTTTCGCCTCGTTCTTTTTAACGGCCATATAATATTCCCTTGTGTGAATACACCGTGGTTTCCTTCAGCTGATCTCTTAGTGATCGCGGGAGAGCCATTTCAGCTTTTGTTACGGTAACTGGTGCCAACAGCGGGCGTCAGGAGGGATGGTCCTGTTTTCTCCCTTCCACGTGATGGCAGCGTTCTAAGGACGGAAGGGTGCTGGTGTTGAAGGATCCACTTGCATATTGTCTGACGTGTGGGTTTTCGCTGTGTCTTAGGCACGGCTCATGTCAGGGACTCCTCGCTGGGGAGTCTTGGGAGTGGGGGTCTGTGGACCAGCCACTTGGCTTTCTTGTCAGCGTCAGAGCGTGGCAGTGCTTGTCAGGGGTTTCCTGGCTGAGCTTCTCTGCGTGTTCTTTGCAGAGAACGTGACGACCATCCCTGACCCAGTGCACCAGCCTCTGGGCCCGTGTCCCTGCAACCTAACCGCCGGGGCCTGCGACGTCCGCTGCTGCTGCGACCAGGTGCGCGCAAGCTCTGCTGCTCTTCCTTTAAAATACGTTTTTACTGATTTCGGAGAGAGAGGAAGGGAGCGGGAGAGAGAGAGGAACGTGGATGAGAAACGGCAACATCCATGGGCTGCCTCCCGCTTGCCACCAACCGGGGATTGAGCCCGCAACTCAGGCGCGTGCCCTGACGGGGAATCAAACCTGCGCCCTCCTGGTGCTCCCTGCTCCTGTCTGTTTTCTTCCCAGGAATGCTCGTCCGATGTCACCGAGCTCTTCAGAGAGTCCTGTCTCACGGGCGTGTTTGGGGGGGACGTTAGCCCCCCTTTCGATCAGCTCTGTTCCGCGCAGAGGCCGCCCGGGGCCCCCGGCTGGTTTCCCTTCCTGTGTGTGCAGTCCTCGCCGGCCAACTCGCCCTTCCTCGGTTACTTCCACCACGGGGCTGTGTGAGTGCCCCCGCAGCTGCCGGGGAGGGCTCTGCTCTCGGGGCCGGGGGTGGGGGGGGGCCACGCCATGTGGGCCCCGGAACAGGAATGTGGGTCCCATTTTTCATGTGACCTCTCCCAAGGCAAGGAGCTTAAATGATCCAGTTCTCAACTCCGTTCCAGACCCCAGTTAGTCAGTTTATTCCGTGTCAGAAAGAGGCCTCCTGGGAAAGAAATGGATGGATGCAGCACCACGTTCACAGTGTCGATGGGGGTGGGGGGCTCATCGGGAACTTTAACTTTCCTCGCCTTCCGGGATTGTTGACATTTTACAACATTATTGTTATTATTGAAGTGAAATCCATGTGACGTACAATTAACCATTAACCACTTTAAAGTATACAGTTCAGTGGCATTTAGTACAAATATCATTTTGGTAATTAAAAAAGTAAAGAAGCCCAGCTGGCGTGGCTCAGTGGCTGAGCATCAACCTATGAACCAGGAGGTCACGGGTTCGATTCCCGGTCAGGGCACAGGCCCAGGTTGGGGCTCGATCCCCAGTGGGGGGCCTGCAGGAGGCAGCTGATCAGTGATTCTCTCTCATCATTGATGTTTCTATCTCTCTCCCTCTCCCTTCGTCTCTGAGATTAACATAAAAAAAGAGTAAAGAATAAAATGCCAATGAACAATGGGTCTGGCAGGTAAGAGCTGAAAGTGGTAGTAACATCTTTCTTGTTGACTCCCAGGTCCTCGAGGCCGCAGGCCGCCGCCTTTGACACATATCTGCACACTGAGCCGAAGGACATGTCGGACTCGGGGTACAAACAAGGAGACCCCGTTATGACTGCCGCTCAGGCCTATCTCACTGTCCCTCAGGTACTAAGTTCCAGTGTAATGTGCTGCAGCCTTTTCTCACTGTTTCCCCCTGTTTTTAATTTAACTCCGATTGCTCTTAGAAATACCCCCTCAGTGACTTATTCTTCCCTATGGATCTTCTAGGCCCCCAGCTACATACGGTGTCTGGGTGTGTTTTCATAGTCACTCTTAAATGAACCACTATCTTGGCTAAATCTCAGCGTGAACTCAACAAAACCAAAAACAGGCTGTCAATTCCCATCGAAGTAACTCATTCTTCACTTCTGTTAGTTTCACAGCCACTGTTATTTTTTATTTATTTTTAAAAATCTTTGTTGTGGAAAGTATTACCTAGGTCCTCCTTTCTCCCATTAACTTCTTCCAGCCGCTCCCGTCCCCCCACAGCCTCGTCCTAGTGAGCGATCAGTATGTAATTTAACATATTCCAGAATGCTGGGACATGTTTTAAGGCGATAGAGAGTTTTATGTGAAATCCCCCCTTTTTTTAAGTTCAAAATTCTGAGGAAGAAATGTTTGTGGGAACAAAACACGGTTGTCTAAAGCCATGTCTCTGCTATTCCCATGAGTCCACTTTACTGGTTTTAACAGAAGCCTGGTGTGAAGAGGGAGGGGAGTGGCTTTGAGTGTGATCTCCTTTCTGCGAAGGAGATGGAGGGGAGGGGCTTCTTGGTTTCCCCGGAACAGTTCTCACTGTGACCAGCCCTGGGCTCCCACACTCACCCAGGCGGTTGAGTGACGGGTCAGCTGGCGAGTGGGCCAGCCGAGGGCACCAGCAGGGGGCGCGGCCGTGGGAGGAACCTTCTTCGGGCCGGGACATCGCCCTGTGTTTTCTGATTAGACCCGGTGATCAGTCTGTTGGGTCCCCTCGCCCCCAGGTCTCCCTGGCTGGGCAGTGTGTGCAGGATGCCCCGGTGGGATTCCTGCAGAATTTTGACGTTCGCTGCATTACTGACCTCGACGCCTACGGGGAGCCAGGCAGCGTCCTGGACGCCGGGATAAAGGACGGCACTGCGGGAGGTACGCGCTGGCTGCGGCCGGGACAAAGACCGGACCTGAGGGGCTAGGTCAGCTCTCATCTCCTGAGAACAGCAGTCACCGCGCCCGGAGCAGCTGGAAACATTTGAACTGCCGTCGAGGAAGGCGCCCCGCGGAAGGTTAATCCCTGTCTCCCTTTAGGCATCGTCATCCCACACGTGATCTATGAGGAAGCGGCGGACCTGGGCCAGGTCCTCGCCGGCGCAGGTACTCAGTGCCACACGTTGACGTCATTTCCACAGGCATCCGGACGGCGCTTCTTACGAGTGACGTGCAGTCCTAGAGAATTACACTTACACGCAGAGTTTCAGGAGCCTCACAACAATGAGGAAGCCCTCTGCCCCCGGGACTGTGTTTGTCCCTGTCCGTCGTCCCTTACCTCACACTCAGCTTGTGACCTTGAACCAGCCCCCCACCCTGGTCGTGGCTCATGTGGGCTCGGGGCCCCACCTGCTCCTCCGGGTCCGGGAACCAATATGGTTTTATTGATTTTTAGAGAGAGAAACATTGATGAGAGAGAAGCATCATTGATCAGCTGCCTCCTGCGCGCCCCCTACTGGGGATGGAGCCCGCAACCCGGGCCTGTGCCCCGAGGGGGGATTGAACTGATGACCTCGTGGTTCCTGGGTTAACTCTCAGCCACTGAGCCCCACCGCCGGGCGCTGGAGAATTCCTTAGGACCATTTTCACTTCTTGCGGTATCGAGTCTTAGTGGAGTGGCTGCAACACGGCGGTGAGCTAGGCAGCCGCCTGCTGAAGGTGCTGACACTCTCTAGTCTTCAATAAACGTCTAACGGAGCGTGTCCTCCGCGCTGTGAGCCTCGCCGTGGGGATGCAGGCATGAAAGGAAGGGTTCAGATCTCACGCAGGACCCTGCGGTGGCAGAGCAGGCGGCTGGTGCTGCCCTGGTGGACGCGTGCGGTGCTCTCACTGATAACACTGTTCTTTCATTTGCAGAGACGCTTTTAAGTCCCGGATCAGCCCCCAGAAACGTGACTGTGGAGGGACATTACCTCTTCCGATGGAATAACCGTACTATCAGTGAAATGCACGTCAGGATTATCCGGGCGACAGTCCATGCCCTCCAGAAAGGTGACTGGGTGCAGGGCAGCAAGACGGCTGTCATGTTTACATGTGGCGTTTTTTTCCTCTTTCTTCAAGATTCTCATCATTATAACAAATTAGACAAAATCGGATTGTTTGTTATTTGTATTTGTGATTTGACTTAAAAAAAAGGCGAATTTGTTTGCATGTCAAAATGTAATCATCAGGTAAAGAAAACTCCACTGTGGGCGATCGCTTCTCTTCCTGGGGAGGCGGTGCCCATCTCTTTGCTGTTTTGTTTTCTTTCTAGGAACCATGACACAGAGATTTACAGTCAAGTTTTTAAGCTATAACAGCGGCCACGAGAAGGAAAGATCTGGAAACCCAGGTAAGAGTCCATGCCAGTCACCCATCTCACAAGCATTTCGGCCAACACTCCTGCCCGTGGCCTCAGTGCAGGGGAGGTGATGCCTCACTGTCCAGGTTTAGCTTGTGGTCCGACCTTTCTCCTTCTCGTGGGTGACCCTGTGTTCTTTTCCCAATAGCAATATGGTGTTTTGTTTTGTTTTTTTGCATAAAGTGTCGTAGATAGTAACAAGCTGCTATAAATTGCTAGACATTCTCTTTAGCTCCTGGCTTTTGAAAAAGAGATAAAACAGGTAAAATGTTGCTGAAATGAGTGTTTTTAATAAGTGTGTTTTTATTGATTTTTAGAGAGAGAGGAAGGGAGAGGGATAGAGAGATAGGAACATTGATGATAGAGAACCATCAACAACAGCCGCCTCCTGCAGGCCTTGCCCTGGGGATCGAGCCCACAACCTGGTCAAGTGTCCTGACCAGGAATCGAACCGTGACCTCCTGGTTCACAGGTCAACACTCAACCGCTGAGCCATGCGGGCTGGACTTAAATGAGCTTTTTAAGAAAGAATGAGCTGCAGAGGACGGGCCCCTCACCTGGGGGCCTGTGAGCTCCCGTCCTGTGGAGCGTTCTATGTTTATGCGCAAATAGACCACCATGCGGTTGGCATAGCTGTCACGGTGATGTGGGGCCGTGGCCGAAACCAGGAGGTGTCTGACAGCGCCTCCAGAGGTGGGGGTTGGCTCACTCGCTGGGAGCGGGCTCTGCCCAGCCGTGGGGTTGAGCTGACCTGCCGGGGAATGGGGGGCTCCTTCGGCTGTGCCTGCTTTCCCAGCCCCTCCGATGAGCCCCATGCCAGTCACTCACGAGGACTCACTGAGTGGCCTGCTCAGTGGAGTGATCCCTCCAGGGCACTTGCCTGCCCGTCACCTTTCAGAGTCTCTTTAGCATTTATCTCTAAGTCACAGGCATCTTCGCTAGAACAGGTGAAGGTTGCAGCCCCGCCCGCTGGCTCAGCCGCACTCCTGTGCTTCCCCTCGGTGCTCCGGGCTGCTGGGGCGGCCTGACCTCTGACCTCCCGCTTGCTCTGCGTCTAGGTTACCAGCTGGGCAGGCCGGTGGGCGCTGCACACGCTGGCAGGAGGGACCCCGAGGCGGCCTTGAGTCTCTGGCAGCCAGGTAATCTGCTGGGCGGTCGCCTCCGCGGGAAGCTGGGTCTGGGCCTGTTGCCCCGTTTTGAATGGAACAAGTAATCAGTGACTTTAAAGTTCAGCTGCTGTATTTAGCCGCAGGGGAGGTGGTTCCTCATGGTTTGTTGTCCTTTTGTTTAGCGCAGACAGTAAGAGGGGGGACTCCTTTTTCTTTTACAGCCGGGAGGGGTCTGTGCGCGTTGGCAACTCTCAGACCCGTGTTATTCGGAGAAAACGCGCTCTCGGGGTGCCTCCTGGAGGTGGGCATCGAGGAGAACTGCACTCGGCTCCGGTGAGTGCCGCGGGGTCCGCTTCACATGAGGTCGCCTCGCCTTGCAGACAACGCGATGTGAAAAGTTAGGGCCGGAATAAAGCTGGTGGGAAAGCCAGCGCGAGTGATGAGCACACGCCCACTTCCGACAGGTTAGGTGATTCAGACGCGCAGTGAGGGAAGTAGACTTCTGTCGCGGGAGTAACGCCATTGCACCCACATTTACACAAATTCCTCGCTGGCGTTTGCGGGGCCCCTGGAACCCAGCACTCCTAGAGCCAGAGCCAGGGTCTCGCCAGTGCAGTTGGAGGGGTCGACGTGTGAAGATGCCTACACCCTGTTGTGTGGCGCAGAAAGGACTTTCCTCGGCCTGGTGTCCTGGGGGGGGGGGCCCACTTTCAGATATGCGGGCACTTCCTCTTTTACTGAAGTGAAATCACACAACGGAATCAGTCATTTAAAGCGAACAGGTCAGTGGCCGTTAGTACATTCATGATGTTGTGCGGCCATCACTTCTGTTTGGTTCCGAAGCATTTTCATCTGCGAACGGAAACCCTCCCCTGCCCTGGCGGCCTGGAGACCCCGAGGGTCAGGACTTCGGGGTGAGACCAGCTGCCGGCCACACACTGGGAAACATCTTGCTCTCTCGCAGGGACAAGGCTGCGGAAATACTTGATTCATTAATACAAGCAACTCACGTTGCAACGAGAGGCAACTCGGATTACCGGGACCTTGGTGACGGCTGGTTGGAGATCGTGGGTAAGTCAGGCTGCACCTGTGAAGTGAGGGGCGTGGCTGCTGGGACTGCAGAGCCCCGCCCAGCAGGTCATCTGCTTCTGCTGGGGCTCAGCTGACACTTGCTGGGGGTTAACACTCCTTTATCTCTTGCTCGTGATGCCTTTTTTGTGTCTAAAAAAGGAAATCCACAGGAAGGTCAAGTTGCCCCGTGGTCTTAGGAGCCAGCAGTGTCTGTAAAGGAAGTGGGAGTGGGTGTGAGGGTGCTCATTTCAGTTTGCATTGTTATTCTTGGTCCCGGGAATATGGGCAATTGAGAACTGCCTTAGTGATTTAAAAAAGCAGTTTTGTTAACTTAAAAGAAAAGGTGATAGGAAATATTCTAAGTGAATGGAGCCAGGCGCCAGTGCCCACCCCTGTGGGAGCCCATCCCCCGTCCCATCCCCTATTCGTAGCAGATCAGAAGACAGAATCAGGAGACAGAAAGCAGATGAGTGGTGGCTGGTGGCCAGGCCGGCGGTGGGAGGCAACGAGGGGTGATGGTTCCTGAGCGCAGGACTCTTTCGAGACACACTGATTGGGTGCCTCTCGCGCACTCCCTGACCTGGGCCGGGATCAAACCTGCAACCCAGGTACAAGCCCTTCACCGGGAATCAAACCCACACACCAAAGGACCACTGAACCACACACCAGCCAGGGCTGCCCTCACGCTGTCCCTCCGAGGTCACGCAGCTCAGCGGGCTGGGATTTCTCACCTACCAGCTCCGGGCATTTTACTGCAGCGATGCAGCATTTCTGCTGCAACTCTGGGTGGATTTCAGCGAGCACCGTGGGAACCAAATCATGATTTCCGGTTATTATGTGGGCCAGGGGCTCTAAAGTTCCAGTGACTGACAATGTATAAGGAAACATCTCGAACACAAGGGGGGATACCGTATGGGATGACAAATAAGAGCCCCTGAGAGATGGAAGCCTCATCATGTGCTTCTTGTCTAGTATTTCCCATTTTTACGGTATCCGGGGATTGTAGAAAAACTGGCATTTTTCTTCCCCAAATGCAGCCGCCCCCGACCCAGGCGCAGACCCGGCTGGTGGCAGCGGGAAGGGCACCTGCACGGAGGTTCCTGCTCAGCTGAGCATCCGCATCCTCACCTGGGACGCAGGCGCCGTGGAAGGCATCGCCCAGCAGGAGATCCTGGGCGCAGAGAAGAGGTCTGAGGCACCTGCTTGGGTGCGGTTCAGAGGCAGGAGTGCGGGGGACGCCCCAGAAACAGGGACACAGGGACACGCCGACTTAGAAGCTGAGGGTTTCCTTGCAAATCGCAGCCATCAGCCACGTGTGCGAAAAGGGAGATGTGTCGGCCGTGTGGTCATGGCAACAGCTGTATAACGCGTCCTCCTGGCAAGCACATTTGAAACTCACACAATACAAACGGGGTCACTTTTTTTTAATAGGTTTTTATTGATTTCAGAGAGAAAGGGAGAGGGAGAGAGAGAGAAACATCAATAATGAGAGAATCATTGATCGGCTGCCTCCCGCATGCCCCACACTGGGGATGGAGCCCACAACCCGGGCCTGTGCCCTGACCGGGAATCGAACAGGGACCTCTGGTTCATAGGTCGAAGCTCAGCCCCTGAGCCCTGTGCCAGGCAGGGGTAAGGTCTTTGAGAGACTCCGGGGTTATGTTGTTGTCAGCTGCCTGAAGTCCTTAGGTGACTGGGAGGGAGCCGGCGTGCTACCTGTGCCATCTCTCCTACAGGGTCTCCTCGGTGACCTGGCGGCCCCAGTGCGGGCTGACGTGTGAGCAGGTTGGCCTCTTCCCTCTCAGCGCCTCCGTCCAGTTCATTCAGATCCCTGCCCGGCTACCCCGGTCCCTGACCAGGTAGGTCACTGACCTGGTTGGTACTTTTTAGGAAGAAAAATATAGATCTTTGAAAGTAAATGTATTTCTTTAACTTTCGATACTTCTCACCAAAAGGATGCTTTGTGGCAGCAACTGTAATCTTCTAAAATGTTTTCTAGATTCCAGATCAATTTCACAGAGTATGACTGTGACAGAAACGACGTGTGTTGGCCGCAGCTTCTGTATCCCTGGACCCGCTATTACCAAGGTAGGGCACAGCCGATTTCCGGAATGGGTATCGTTATGTCCTGTGTACAAGTTTAAAAAGAAACATGTACCGATCATGTTGCCACTTAAAAATGATGGTTATGGCCCTGGCCAGTGGCTCGGTTGGCTGGGCGGCGTCCTGAGCGCCGAGAGGTTGTCGGCTCGATTCCCGGTCAGGCACCTGCCCGGCTGGCGGGCTCAGTCCCCTGATGGATGTTTTGCTCTTACTTCAATGTTTCTCTCTCTCTCCCTTTCCCTTCCTCTCTCTCTCTCTCTCAAAATCAATTTTTAAAAAAAGACCTTTGTTAATGGTTTGGCTTATTTCTATCTCAATAATTACAGGCGAGTTGAGCAGGAAGAGCGTGGCTTACTTGATTCACTGTCTTGCAGGGGAGCCTTACGCTCGGTGTGTGGCCAAGGGCCTGCTGCTGGCCTTCTTCTCCGTGGCGGCCCTGTTCCTCAGTGACCCCTGGACCAGAGGACGCAGATTGTGACCTCCTGCCTTTCCGGGCCCTCAGACCACAGACTCTTCCTCCGGCGATTTGCCGCAGTCCGTGTACAGTTTTAATGAGTGGAGGGTTTTGTTTTTGTAGGAAATGCTCGTCAAGCGCTCTGTGGGTCTCATTCGCCTACGGAGCTATCCAGACGGGCATCTCGCTGCCAGGCCAGACTGAGCAGCGTGCACGAGGGCCCGGGCCTGCCTCCTGGTTATCAGAAGCGTTCGTTTATCCCAAATTACTCAAGTCACAGGAGCTTTGGTCCAAATATGTTATTTGTACCTTAGAGGCAATCATTTCCTCAACTTTTTATATACAGCATCCCGAAAAGTGTGTACACACTTTAACAGCTGATAGCTCAATTTTGAAAATGAAATGTATTTTAATAAACACTGCCTTTATAACCATCCAACATGTGTGTGTGCATTTTTTTAGGACACCCTGTGTTTCTGTGGATTGATGGAAAGACCTTAAGTTTCCAAAAAAAAAAAAAAATTAGCTCCAAGGAACACAGGGTCCGGACGTTAAAAACAGGCCCTTCTCCATGAGGACAGTTACTCCCCGGTGAGGTAGAGTTCCTCCCGTGGCGCCTGGCCGGGGGAGTGAGGCCTTCACCCCCGGCCCGGGGTGGCCGCTGGGCATCTCGGAGCTTTCTTTGTGGCCAGATAAACGGGGTCCCTGCACCGGAGGGACTGGCACATGTCGTACACCTGGTTTTGAGGTCCTTGTAGAAGCTGAACACTGACTTGTTGCAGGGAAGGAAACACCCACTGGCTGGCTGGCTGCAGTGAGTCAGAGTCTAAGGCAGCCAGTGCAGCTCGTGCTGGGAAATGAGCTAGAAACTCCTAAACGGCTGGTCACTGATCTGATTGTGTTGGGGGGACTTTGTACGTCAGGGAAACACTCGCGTGGCAATACCGTATGGTCTTTATTATGCATCTGAGGGGGGGGGGCTGTTCCCACCAGGCCCTTGTCCCGAGGAACTTACACACTTTGGGGGGAAACTGGCCATAAACACAGACGAGGATTTCAGACGGCCGGAGGTGCGTGAAGGAACTAAACCAGGGATGTGGGGGGCTGGGCGGGGAGGGGACAGCCGCTCAGGAGGTGACATTTGGGCTGAGCCCCGAGGAGCCAGCCTCGAGAAGGCCCGGGCAGGCGGAGGAAGGGGCCCCATACCGCGGGGTCTTGCTGGCTGGGGAGAAGTTGGGGGTTTTGCTCGAAGGGCGGTGGGAGACGCCCGGGGCGTTAAAGGGGGGCCGCGCGAGGTCTGGGCCCCGTCAGGTCACTGGGTGCTGGGTGCTGGGTGCTGGGCTGTGTGCGGAAGACCCGCGCCGGTCCGCGCCTGCTCCTGATCTGCACGGAGACGGCCCCCGAGAGGAAAGCCGCCGCCAGCACCCCGTGCAGCCGGTGTGGCTCCGTGGGTGCGAGTGTCCTGAGACGGGCCGATCTGCGGAGACGGAGCCGCGGTTGCGGGCCGCTGCGGGCAGGACGCTGTGTAAAGGGCTGCGGGCGGCGTTGATGGCCATGCTCTGAATCGGCCGTGAAGAAGGCGGCACCGCGCTGCGACTTTACCGGGAACCGCGGGCCGGGCCCCGTCGGGCGGACGCAGCGCACACCCTCCAGAAACTCGTCTTCAAAAGCCGCGAGCGGCGGGCGAGAGGCCCCGTTCCGTCCGCTTCCGGCGGGGCGTCGAGAGCACCGGCGTCCCCCGCAGGGCCCGCGCTGATTGGCTCCTCGGCGCCGTCGCACGCCGCAACTCCAGGCGCCATTGGTCGGCCGCGGGGGAGGGGCGGGACCGGAAATGGCTAGGGCAGGGGGCGGGACCTCGCACGGTGGCGGCGGCGGCTGGAGCGGCGGCCGCAGCTGCCCGGAGCCCGATGGTGCGGGGCCGCGGCCAGGCCGCAGCAGGAGCCCGAGGCCCGGGCCGCCCCGGCTGACCTCGCGGGCCCGCGCTGCCCGGAGCCCCGCTGCCGCCCGCCCGCCATGGGGTCCCTGTTCCGGAGCGAGCCCATGTGCCTGGCGCAGCTCTTCCTGCAGTCGGGCACGGCCTACGAGTGCCTGAGCGCCCTGGGCGAGAAGGGCCTGGTCCAGTTCCGAGACGTGAGTGTCGCCCGGGAGACTCGGGCCTCCCTTCCGCCCGCGCCGGGCCCGGGGCGCGCCGCTGCCCCCATTCCCCAGGCGGGGAAACTGAGGCCGGTCCCCGGCCGGAGCTGCGGCCCAGCTCAGGGTCCCGGCTGAGCGAGCAGCGCCCCGCGAGGTCCTCCTCGGCCTCGGGTCGTGCCATCCGACGCCCCTGTGCCGGGCACCGGGCCGGGCGGGGGAGCACATCCGACAAGGCCTCCCTCCCCGAGTCCCATCTGGCGGGGGACAGAGATCGGACACTCCAATCCACACACAAGACAGTGTTTGCTGAGAAGAAGATAAAACGGGGTTGGTGTGAGGGTGGCTCGGCTGGCGGTGGTCCGGGTGGGCTTCTCGGAGGAGGTGGCGTTTGGGCCGAGACCTGACGGGAAGGAGGACCTGGCCTGGGCAAGATCAGGGAACCGGGTGGCAGGTGAGCTCAGCGCCTGAACTGGCAGCCACCCAGCGAGGTGCGGGCTCCTCCAGGGGAGCGATTTGTGTCGGTTTTGTTCGCTGATGTGGGACGGTGCCATGGCCTGGCAGGGACGGGGAGCGCCGTCAGTATTCATTGAATGGACACTGTCTCCCCAAGTGACAGTGAGCACTTGTTTGTGCATGTGTCCATCCGTTTGTCTCCGCCGCGGACTGTCAGCCCCCACGGTCAGGGCCTCTCCTCCCCGGTCCACTCCTGATTCCCCAAGACTGGGAACAGCCCCTGGTTTGTGGCACTAAAGGGCGTTTGTGGAGGGACCGGGCACGCCTGTATGGAATGTGTGCTCTGTTCCAGATGCCGGCTTGGGTGCTGGGACCGACGGGTGGCCAGCCAGGAGGACAAGGTCCTTGTGTCGTGGCTCGCAGCCTGGGAGGCGCGGGGTAAACACACCGATTACGGAGGGCGACGGGGAGAACAGGGTGTGGAAGGGAGGTTGGGCCACAGCCTTCCTCCCCTGGTGGCTTCCCCTCATCTTTCCGGGGCTCCTTCATTTCCAAAGGGAACACCCTACCGTGTGCTGATGCCGTTGGGGGGAAAAACCCGAGTGACATGAGGCTGCAGGGCAGGCCCAGCTCTCTTCCTGGTTCCGGGGGCCACTCGGGCGCCAGCACCTGGGACCCACTTACCTGGCGGGTGCTGGGCTGACCCGGTGGATGTGCTCCATCCTGTGAGTCCTCGGGCCGCGGGGCCTGTCAGGCTCCAATCTCAGAGGCTTGAACAAATGCCCCAGTCGTCGCCGCCAAGATTCGAGTTTTACTGAGTGTCATTACAGCCTGACACTCGGCGGGAGGAAGCGCAAGTGCGCTCATCCTCTCCCAGGAGGAAACCGGACCAAAAGGAGCTCTTCCCGGTGTGGGGCCAGGTTTTCCGAGCTGGGGGTGTGTGTGTGTCCCCGTCCCTGTCTGTCTGTGTGTCTGTGTCTCCGGTCGGCTGTCAGGCAGCATGGATGCCAGTGCAGGAAGTTCCATCCCAGCTGACGTTCCCTGGCTCTGTTCTGGGGTTTCTTACTGACCTTGGCTTCACCAGATGGGACCCCTGACCTCTGACTTGGTCTGGGGCTTGGGTTGAACAATTTTCCCCTTTTCATTCAATAGCCATTCTGAGGGGAAGGAGGCGGGGCCTGGGTTTCCGTGGCGACAGCAATGAGAAGGCCTGGATGAGAGCAAAGTTATTTAACCTGAGGGCTCAGGGACTGCCGGAGCCTGCCCTTTGTCACAGTCCCAGCCTCAGAACAGTTTTCACCTGTAGGCAGTCCCCGAGCTGCTGGGAGTGGAGTGGAGATTAGTAAAAAGAGCACCAGGCAGCCTCTGCCAGTTTTGTTTTTTAGGTTTTTATGGATTTTAGGAAGGGAGAGGGATAGAGAGAGAATAATCGATGTTAGAATCACTGATCGACTGCTCTCCTGTATGTCTCCCGTTGGGGATGGAGCCGGAAAACCAGGCCTGTGCTCTGACCGGGAATCGAACCCTGACCTCCTGGTTCATAGGTTGACACGCCGGCCGGGCCCTCTGCCGGTTTTCTGAGGTTAAATGTTAGTCTTCCAGTGAATCCACGTTTACAGGTTCTTCATATCACTGGCCTGGAATGAGGGTGATGTTGCTTCCCTAAAAAGAAAAGAGAAGTGAAACTTTGTAAAAGAAGCCACGTGACAGGAAACACACAGTGAATACCTGTGAGACGGTGATGATGGGATGGCCAGCCCGATCCGCATGTCAGGGCCAGACGCCGGCCTCTTCCTGAGGGTCTGTCTGCAGAACCACGGGGTCCATGAGGGTTATTGGGTTTGACATGAGGAAGGAAAACCTGCAGCTGAGAAGCGGGTGGTCAGCAGAGGCTTGGGCGCCTGGCTCCCCTGTGACACTCAGTTCCGTCGAGAAGACCGTGTCTGAGTCCCCAGCAGCTGGAGAGGGCTACGTCAGGTCAGCGTGAGTCCAGGAAGGGGTGGGAGTTGACAGACAGGTGGCATGAGAAGTTGTCTTCCTTGTGGGTAATTCTTTAAAAAAATAACTCAACATGCTGAACAAGAACCGAACCTCGGTGTAGACACTCGTGCTTGAGCAGTGCATGCTGAACTGCTGTCTGATTGTTTTCTTGAGTGTCCACTAGACACAAGAATTCTTTTTTTTTTTTTAATATATTTTATTGATTTTTCACAGAGAGGAAGGGAGAGAGATAGAGAGTTAGAAAGATCGATGAGTGAGAAACATCGATCAGCTGCCTCTTGCACATCCCCCACCGGGGATATGCCCGCAACCCAGGTACATGCCCTTGACCGGAATCGAACCCGGGACCTCTCAGTCCGCAGGCCTACGCTCTATCCACTGAGCCAAACCGGTTTCGGCAGACACAAGAATTCTTGTCCCAATACCTTTCCCCATGAACAGAAACCGAACCTGACCTCCGAGTTCGTAGGTCGGCGTTCAGCCACTGAGCCACACTGGCTGGGCTGTGATTTTTTTAAAAAAATTATCTTTACTGTTGAAAGTACTACAGATGTCCCCCTTTTCCTCCCATTGACCCCCTCCATGCCACCCCCTTCCCCAAGCCCCCTCCCCCACTGCGCTCCTCCCAAGCCTTCTGGCCTCAACCCACAGGAACATGTGCTCTCCCCGTGCTGGGGCCGGAACCTGAAATCAGGGTGTCTGGGGTTGTGCTCTCTGGAAGGGTCCTTCCTGCCTCTTCAGCTTCTGGGGGCTCCTGGCCGCATCCCTTCAATCTTCACGTGGCCCCTCCTCCGTCCTCACGTGCCCACGCTCGCGTGATTATGTGGCCCCACTCCCTCGTTCACGTGCCCACTTCTGGCTGTTCACATGGCCCCACCCCCTTGAGACCGTGAATGGTCTGCTTCCGGGTCCCACCTCCCTGGTCGGCCCCTGCTCTCACACCCGGCCACAGTCCCTTTGCCAAAGTCCTTCCAGAAAATTGTGTGCGCATCTCATCTCTTTCCTGCTGGGACTGTGATGCTGGGATTGAGAAGGAGACCGGAGAGCAGTGGCCCCGAGTCCGTGCGAGAGGGCCCTGGAAGGCGAGGACACTTAAAAATCGTAACCACAGTATCATCATTTTACCCAAGCTCTTTAATAATTTCTTGCTATAATCAAATGCCGTAGTCACTTCAAACACCATTTTATAAGTGTGTAAGTCACATGACTAAGTCATAACTTTGTACAACTTTATTGATGTGTGTATTGAAATCCACTCATTTCAAGCGCAGTCACTGACCTTTAGGAAGTGTGCCGAGCCCAGTTTCAGGCGTCCCACGCCGGGAGGGGAGCCCCTTCCCGCGGCCGCACTCAGCCCCCGGCCGTCACTCGTCAGCCTCCCGCCCCCCGGGTTGCCCTCTCTGGACGTTTCATAGAAATGGGGTCGCACAGTGTGTGCCCTTTGTGTCCTGTCACCCCCAGCGTCCTCCGTGACGCTTCATGTGTCAGCAGCTTGTCCCTGCTCCTTGCCGAGTCGGACTCCACGGGTGGGCGGGCTCTAATTCCTTTCTTCAGTTTTCCGTGTGAATGCCGTGTCCATATCCCGGGTGGATGTCTTCTAGAGAAGTCTTTGTCCGGATCCACGGTTTGGGCTGAGGTTAAATTTCTCCGTGGGATGTTTCTGGGCCAAAGGGCATTTTTCAGGTGTTTCTGGTAACAGCTGCCAAGCGCTTTCCAGAACAGCTGTGGCCGCGCGCGCCCACTCAGTAGTCCATGGGAGTGCGCTGTTCCCCAAACGCTTGCCAATGATATTTTAACGTCAAATTCATTGTTAAACTTTAGGTATTGAAAGAACATTTTTGATTCTTTTCTCAGCTCAACCAGAATGTAAGTTCTTTCCAAAGAAAATTCGTTGGCGAGGTGAAGCGGTGTGAGGAGCTGGAGCGGATCCTGGGTGAGTTTATGAGAATAACCCGAACAACCTTTCCCATAAGCACCCTGTTCCCTTCAGAACAGTCAGCAACTAGAGGTGAGTAGGAAGAAGAGAAGAAAGCGCCTGTCTCCTTCCTGCCCAGGGGCCAGCCCCTCATAGAGGTTCAGGTCACAGCCGCACTGGCTTCTTTTCATCTGTAGCCTCAGGGCTACACCCATCAACTGATGGGTCACCCTGTCGTCCCACCTGCTGCTGTCCAGGCAGCGCCACCGCAGGTGGCCTCTGAGTCCGTGGGAACCAGACGTGGATGGTCAGACACGCAGGGAAGTGGGGATGTGAAGTGTTGCCACCTGCGCGGTGTGGGGCCTCACTCGCTCCTCGTTGGCTTCCGCAGCGTACCTGGTGCAGGAGATTCACAGAGCTGACATCCCGCTCCCCGAGGGCGAGACCAGCCCCCCTGCCCCGCCTCTGAAGCAGGTCCTGGAAATGCAGGTAACCTCAGGGCTGTACCTCCTGGCTGTCTGCTGCCTGGTCACCCGCCCATCCTCTCAGAGCCAGAGGGTGCTCACCCCAGTAGGTGACCTGGGTGGTGTGGCTCAGAGAGGACACTACCCCAGATGGCCATAGGCAACCTGGCCCGTGTGCTCAGTGGGCAGCATCATCCCCTGGCCTGGCTAGACTCTGGCTTTTTAAAAGCTCCACTGGTGGGTGTCGTAGAAGGAGCTGGGGCGCTGCCTGGGTGCCGAGGCGAGGTCCTGAGCAGCTGCGGTTCCGTTGCAGGAGCAGCTGCAGAAGCTGGAGGTGGAGCTGAGGGAAGTCACGAGGAACAAGGAGAAGCTGAGGAAGAACTTGCTGGAGCTGATCGAGTACACGCACATGCTGCGGGTCATCAAGACCTTCGTGCGGCGGAACGTGGAGGTGCCGTGGCCTGGCGCGCCGGGAAGCCTGTGTCTGTGAACGTCTCGGGCCGTCGGGTCTCGGTGGGGTTGGCAGTTCCTGCCGACGACGTGTGGCTTTTGCCAGGAGATGTGTGATCTCAGCCTTATTTTTCAGTTGGAGGATCCCACACGAGAAAAAGCGTTAAGCCTTTTCCTGTGTTGGTTGGTTTTAGCAATAACAGTAGCTCCTACTTGTTTTTGTTGTTTGTTTTGAATTTATCATTATTGTTGAAAGTATTACAGATGCCCCCTCTCTCCCCACTGACTCTCCATCCCCCCTCCCCCCTTCACTACCCTCCCGTCCATGTCCATAGGTTATGCAGCAACACCTCCTGTCTGTGCAGTGCTTAAGTTTGCAGTTGAAAAAAAATCGTATGATCATGAGAAAGAATTGGACAGGACTTTCAGTTCTAAAATCTAGACCTTATTTCTGAATTGCTAAGAGGAAAGGGGTACAACCCCGTTATGTACACGATGCGAACGAAGCGCAGGCCCTGCCCTGCGGTTGCCCTGCTTGAGCCCGCCCTCCCCCTTCCCAACCACTTTTGCTCAGAACCTAGGGCTCCTGAGACAGGAAGGGCACAGCTTATCCTCCGCTCTCCTGTGACTGTGGCCAAGGAGCGGGCAGGTGAGGGGCGGGCAGTGAGTGCTTTCTTGGTGAGAGCTGTTTCGTGTCTGAGTTCCCTGGGGCCGTGGCACCAGATCCACGTGGCAGGGACGCGCCCTAAACTGCTGCTGGGAACGAGACTCGAGGAGTCACTTCTCACGAGACGCACGTGGTCTCCTCTCTCGTAGTTTGAGCCCACGTATGAAGAATTCCCCGCCTTGGACAGCGACTCCTTGCTGGACTACAGCTCTATGCAGAGGCTGGGAGCGAAACTGGGGTAGGTGGTGGTGGTGGGGTCGGGCCCCTCGGCCCCCTGTTGGGGAGGACGAGCTCCGTGGAGTGACGGACGGGCACGCTCCCTCGCCCGTGATCGAGTGACAGAGAGTGAGCGCTGCTTAAGGAAACACGGAGCTCCTGTGTGTGCGAGTCAAGTCGGCAGCTGTGCTGTGTTTCTAGCTGAGCCACGGGCCCAGGGAGCTGGGAAGAGGGGGCGTTTATGCCGCGTTGCTCCACGAGCCTAAAGCAGTTGGGCCTGGGAGCGCCCAGCCTGGCCCGCGTGGGGAGCGGGGCTGAAGGGGCTGGGGAGTATCGGCCCTGTGCTCAGGGCCCTTCCTGCTGCCCGTTCTTCCCGTTCATCTGAGCCGGCTGGACCTTGTCTCCTCCTGGTTTCTTCTGAGGAGCGCATGGCCCTCTGTTCATTCACCACCTGGGGGAGCTCAGTGTTGAGTGTGAGGACGGACCCCCAGAGTTTATTCAGTTGTCAGGTCCCGGAGCCTCCTGCCAGCCTGAGTCACTTCACGCTCCCTCCTCAGCTGGGTTTCTTGTTGGGTTTTCTGTGTTTTCACTGTGAGCTTAGGCCATGCCCAGTGGGTTCTCGCCGGTGGCTGTGAACCCTCAGGGAAGGCTTTCCCCTTCCACCCGGAACTGGGACGTAGCTTGGCACCTGTGGGCTCCTTTGAGGTTGCCCATCCCCCATTCACTGAGGGGGGGCCTTTGGGGACCCAACTTGAGAGAGGAGATTTGGGGGTGATCTTTTCCTCACCTGATGGAGACGCAGGGCCCATCCCCTTCTCCCATGCGAGTGCCTCTCCCACGCGAGCACCGAGACTCCAGGCCTTAGGATGCTGGTTGGGAGCGGTGGGGGGCGGCGAGGCCCTGTGCCTTCTGTTCCGGGATGTCCTGAGTCTGGGCTCGGCTCAGCCTGGAAAGGATGCTTCAAACCTTCTCACCGGCGTGTTAGGGTCTGGCAGTCGGAGGCCCCCTTCCCCGGGGCCAGAATGGCATGCTCGTCACCCGGGTGCTGTGCTAGGTGAGAGCCGCTGACCGGCGGTCTGCATTCCTCCTAGATTCGTGTCCGGCCTCATCCACCAGGGGAAGGTGGAGGCGTTTGAGAGGATGCTGTGGAGAGTCTGCAAAGGTTACACCATTGTGACCTACGCAGAGCTGGACGAGTCCCTCGAGGACCCGGAAACGGTGAGTGGGCGGCACGGTCGCCTTCGGCCAGCGACAGGCCCGCAGCGGCTGGGCACAGCGCAGGAGGACCCCAGGGGGCTGCTCCCCACCCCTCCTCCTTGGAGATTCCAGGGCCTCCTCCCACGGCCACAGCACGGCTGACCCAGGTGGACACTGCCCCCTCCAGGCCTTGGAGCCCGTGAGATTTTCTCTGAGAGGTGTGGCCCCGTGTCAGCACTGCGCTCGGGCCATTTCAGCAGCGAAGCCACCACCCGAGAGCAAAGACCGTGCCCGGAATAGGCCAAGCCAAGGACGCTCGCTTGCAGTTTGAGGTGGAGCGAGGCAGAGAGGACGTGCACGTGGGGAACTAAGGTTTTAGTCGCTCTGCTTGCCCGAAAATGACCAAAAATATGCCCCGGCCTTGGTTTGGGGTTGGGAATGCTTTTCGCGGTGAACTTGCCGTGTGGCCTTGCAGTAAGGAGGTGTGTTGGGGGAATGAGTGACAGGACGGACAGAGGCCGAGCCGCCAGAGGAGTTCCCGCTGCAGCCCCAGAAGTAAAGGTGCCTGTCCCCGCAGGGAGAAGTCATCAAGTGGCACGTGTTCCTCATCTCCTTCTGGGGCGAGCAGATTGGCCACAAGGTGAAGAAGATCTGTGACTGGTGAGAACAGCCTTCCTGCTCCCCCACACGCAGGCACGGCAGCGGGCGCGAAGGCTGCTGGGGGTTGTCATGCAACGTCTTTGCTTAAATGCTACATTTTTAAACATTTAATTGGTTAAGTAACTCTTGCCAGGGCAATTCTTAAAATAACTTAAAAGTAGAGACCATGTTAGTGCCATTCCCAGATTTGTGTGTGTTTTAGAAATCAAGGCTTAAACGATCAATTGGCCCGGCCGGCGTGGCTCAGTGGTTGAGCGTTGACCTAGGAACCAGGAGGTCATGTTCGATTCCCGGTCAGGGCACAGGCCCGGGTTGCGGGCTCATCCCCAGTGTGAGGCGTGCAGGAGGCAGCCGGTCCGTACTTCTCTCTCATCATTGATGTTTCTATCTCTCCTCCCTTCCTCTCTAAGATCATTTGAAAAAACATTGAAAGTCATTTAAAAACATTTTTTAAAAAGATCAATTGGAAAAGGAATCAAGTTGAAGTATTTTGAGCCGCACATGGACTTGCCTGTGTTCGGTGGAGCCCTGGGCAGTTTCTCCCTCTGAGGTTCGCTCCAGCGTTCCTCTAGCCCCTCCGGGTCCTGACGGCGGGGAATTCTGTCTTGCAGTTACCACTGCCACATCTACCCGTACCCCAGCACTGCCGAGGAGCGTCGTGAGATCCAGGAGGGGCTGAGCACCCGCATCCAGGACCTGTACACGGTGCGTGGCCCAGCCCTGCCACCCGCCGAGGCTGGGACACGCACAGATCCGGCCACTCTCCTGTCCGGTTGGACGGGGCATGTGGCGGTGTCCAGGGGGCCGAAGGCCGCCTCTCCCGTCGTGGCGTGTTGTCTTACAGCCTCTGGGACCTCGCTAGTGTTGGCTTTGCATAGGAGGTCGCCTTGTCGGCGCAGTCTTCATCACGCCCGCTCTGAGTGTGGCTCTCGTGTCCCATTTCTGCTCAGGGCAGGGAGGGCTCTCGGGCTGTGACCCACTGAGGCGCCAGGGGCTTCCGGGCAGGGCGGGATGGGGGATGCGTGAGAACCCGGGGTCCCTGCACCGGGCAGGCCTGGTGCCGCCCCAGTGGCTGTGACCTCAGACTCTCTCCTCTGGCTCCTCTTCGGGAGAGGCAGCGCCAGGGACATCTGAAGGGCTGAGCTCAGGTCTCCACCGGCTTCATGGGGTCCTGGGGCCCGGAGGAGGAAGAGGAGGCGGAATGAAGGCTCGCTCACCTGTCTCCAGGCAGCAGGTGCTGGGCATTCAGCCTCCCTCCGTGGGACTCGGGCCGAGTTGAGCGCTGCCCGCCCGCCCACAGCCGCACTCCTCCTCCAGGTGCTGCACAAAACCGAGGACTACCTCAGGCAGGTGCTGTGCAAGGCGGCTGAGTCGGTGTACAGCCGGGCTGTCCAGGTGAAGAAGATGAAAGCCATCTACCACATGCTCAACATGTGCAGCCTCGACGTGACCAACAAGTGCCTCATCGCTGAGGTCTGGTGCCCCGAGGCCGACCTGCAGGGCCTGCGCCGTGCGCTGGAGGACGGCTCGGTAAGGCGCCCGATGGCTGGGAGCCCGCCGGAGCTCGGCTCGCCACCACCACTGCTCCTCCGCCTCCGCGGCCGGGAGGCAGGCTGGGCATTCAGGGGCGTGTCCCACACGGTGTTCTGTGGTCTTGGGGCTGTGGCTTTGTTATGAGCGTGTTGGTGGGTCTCAGTTTTGCTGTCAGTCGCACTGCCTGCCCTTGAGGGGACTCGGAGGTTCATGCTCTGCCATGGCGGCAGCTCTCCCAGGACCCGTGCCCTGTGTCTCGGGAAATAGAATTTCGCTGGAAACCTGCCCTTCTGGTCCCAACCCAAGCTCTGGATTGTGAAGGCCTCCCCCCATCCGTCAGCCGGTGTGTTTCAGGAGGTGACGCTGCAGGCGGGGCTTTAGGTGGCCGCTGGCCACTGGCCAGTGACGCGGGATTTCAGTTTATTAGCTGATGGAGCTGCCTCTGAAGGCCTCCTGAATATCACATTATTTTTAATTTTTATCTTTTTAAAATCTTTATTGTTGGAAGTGTCACATATGCCCCTTTCCCCCATTGACCCTTCCAGCCCGGCCCCGCCCGGCCCCAGGCCTCCACCACCTTATTGCCTGTGTCCATGGTGATGCGTTTATGTAGAAGGGCCTTTGGTTGATCTGCCTCTTGAACATTTTTAAAAGATAAAAGACTAAATTCCAGTTTTCCTGGTGATCCTGGGGCTCCTAGTATCTCTCTGCCTGAGGAGTCCCTCCAGCTCCTCCCTCCGTGTTCCCACCCACTCGGCCTGGCTCGCAGGACCCCGTACCTGTTCCTGCTTCTGCTGTCCTTGAGCCTGTCCTTGAACCTGGTGGTGCGATGAATACTTTCCCCCAGAGCCCACAGAGCCTCGCTGGCAGGAAGCAGTTTGTTGAAAAGGCTCTTGGACAGTCTTTTTTATTTTTATTCTTTTTCATGTGAAAGAGAGAGAGCGGTGCTACCATCACCTCGTTTATGAACACGATCCCGACGACAGAAACACCCCCCACCCTGATCCGCACCAACAAGTTCACCGAGGGCTTTCAGAACATCGTGGACGCCTATGGCGTGGGCAGCTACCGGGAGGTGAACCCAGGTGGGACCCTGTGTGTGCGTGTCTGACGTGGGCCTGCACGTGGGATGTAGGCCCTGCCACTGCGCTGTCCTGCGTGGCTTCCCGCCGGCCCTCCCTGGGGCCTGCGCTGCCGGCTGGATGCGCCCGGCCCTGAACCAGCTCTCCTGCCCCTGCAGCTCTCTTCAGCATCATCACTTTCCCCTTCCTGTTCGCCGTGATGTTCGGGGACTTCGGACACGGCTTCGTGATGTTCTTGTTTGCCCTCCTGATGGTGTTAAATGAAAACCACCCCAGGCTGAGTCAGTCACAGGAGGTAAGAAGCCGCCACCGCCGCACGGCCCTCTGGTTGGGCAGCCGGAGTCGTGGTTCTCTTCCTGGGACCAACACAGCCGTTTCCTGAGTGCTGGTCGGGGCTTGGCAGTAACCGTACGGCCTGGCTGAGACCTGATGTGGGGTCGCCTCTGTGACAGGGACCTCTGTGACAGCGTCTTGGTTGTGGTTTTGTTTTGTTTTTTAATTTTTTTCCTTTATTGATTTTTTTAAAGAGAGAGGGAGAGAGAGAGAAACATCAATGATGAGAGAGACTCACTGATCGGCTGCCTCCTGCACACCCTACACTGGGGATCAAGCCCACAACCTGGGTATGTGCCCTGATTGGGAATGGAACTGTGACCTCCTGGTTCATAGGTCGATGCTCAACCACTGACCCACACTGTCTGGGCTGCAGTGCCTTGTCTGTGGGAGCCCTGAGGGCAGTGGTTGAGAAGGGGCCCAGACCAGCCTCGGTCACGTGACCCATCTCCCCGCTCCTGCCTCACACGCCCCTGTGCTCACCGCACGCTGCTCTCCACACAGATCATGGGCATGTTCTTCAACGGCCGGTACATCCTCCTGCTGATGGGGCTGTTCTCGGTGTACACAGGCCTCATCTACAACGACTGCTTCTCCAAGTCCGTCAACCTCTTTGGCTCCGGCTGGAACGTGTCTGCCATGTACAGCGCCAGCCACGCCCCGGCGGAGCGCGGGAAAATGGCGCTTTGGAAGTAAGTGCCCGGGGCAGCCAGGTGACGGGTGGGGCAGGGAGAGCGTCCTCCCCAGACCCCCTCTCCCCTCACCCCTCGCTCTGTTGCAGTGACAGCGTGGTCCGGCGTAGCCGTGTCCTGCAGCTGGACCCGAGCGTGCCCGGGGTGTTCCAGGGCCCGTACCCGCTGGGCATCGATCCTGTGAGTGCACCCCCCTCCGTCCTCCCCCCTCCGTGTCCCCC